>VZTQ01008848.1:0-15131 GCA_013400755.1 Pelecanoides urinatrix | reverse complement strand
CTGCCCGGCGCTGCCCGCTGCCCTCCCGCTGCCCTCCCGCTGCCCTCCCTCCCACTGCCCGGCGCTGCCCGCTGCCCTCCCGCTGCCCTCCCGCTGCGCTCCCTCCCGCTGCCCGGCGCTGCCCGCTGCCCTCCCGCTGCCCGGCGCTGCCCGCTGCCTCGCGCTGCCCTCCGCCCCTCGGCCCGACAGCTCCCCGCGGCGGGCGGGGAGGTGCCCTGCGAACGGGGTGCTGCACCGGCAGCCTGCCCGCCCACAGCGTTTCCCCCGAGGATGCGAGGAGCGGGCACAGCTGCTTCGACCGTGCGCTGAAAATGTCTGCCCGCGGCTGCTGCGGGCGGCGGGAGAGAGCGCGGGAGCTGCCGGCCGGCTCCGGGGGAGGGGGCCTTCCCTGCTGAGGCGTGCCGGGAGGCGGCGCCGGCCCCAGCGCTCGGCAGCCCCCGCGGCCCCACGCTGCGGAACTGGGGCTGTTACGCGGTTAGAGAGTCTACAGCCGGAGTAAACAAAGTTGATTCTAATCGGAATTTAGCTTTAAGTATGCATTTGCTATAGGTTGTATTTATCCAGGCTTTTCCCCCAAAAGACAACTTAATAACGTGTTTTGATTTTGAGAGTAAACAAAAGACGCTTAACTCATCTTAAGCTGTGAAAGCTTCATTTGTGGGACCTCAAAAGCAAAGAGTCTACCACACAACACGGTGTGTTGCACTCAATCCCTGCATGAGATTCTTAGTACTTAGTACTAAGACTACTAACTTAGTGTTTGTTCTTATGAAATAGATCGTTGCTGTAATAATACACTTTTAAATCACCTACCACTGTTCCTCTTAAGATCTTTTTGTTGTGTTTGGAGTTTTATGGGTTTGGTCAGGGTTTTTTTTGGCAGAGGATGAAGGAATGGAGAAAGATAAAAAATCACGACAAAACTTCTGTAAGGGCATCCACAAGGTTTTGAAGACATTGGACAACCATTGCATAAAAGTTTGGTCTGTGATGTTTTTAAAATCCTAAGATACGTGTAGGCAACCTTTACACAATTTCCACTCAGTCTGCAGATAACTGAGGGACTACATGTGTTTACAAGAATATGTAGAGAATGTCAGTGACCAATGTGCTATTATTCTATAGGATTTCTGCGGTGGGGAATAAAATACCTGAGAAATAGTTTCCCTGCTGAGAAAGAGTAGGAGCAGGAAAACTGTGTGATTTTAGCAAACTTGTGAAACACTTAAGAAGCAGGTAAGACTGATAACAGAATGGAAAGCTTTAATTGGCAATCAGATTTTACTACAAATTGGGTGTGGGGATAAAGGGAAGACATAAGTCCTCCTTTTAAAAAAACAAACCAAAACAAAACAAAAAAAAAACACAAAGAGAAGCATAGAACTAAGATATTTTATTAATATTTTACCCTGATTCAATTTACCGCATGAATAGTTTGTCTTTCCTGGTTAACAGTGTAGCAAAAGATGGCATACTGTTTGCAACACAGCTCAGGACTGTCTTGCGTGACAGGTCACCTGTGTCTTCAAATCATACTTCTGCGGCTCTGTTCATCAGAATAATTCAGGCTGGTGCCCCTCAGTCCAAAAAGAGAGAAGATGGGTGACAGGTGTGTTCTCTTAAAGCATCTTCAAGACAAATTTAAGCCATCCTCACTCAGAAGCTACCCTGGTCTGGTAGCTTTCAAAACATACCATATGGTCATGTATATGGAAAATAAGTTTGCGGGGGGGGCTTTCCATCTGGGGTGTTAGAAGAATAGTGTTACTTTCATCTGTTTAATTGTACCTAACCTACTTAGATTGTAGGAAGCTTTGATTTAAACACCTTTAAGTTTATTAAACAGTGGGAAGCGCTACATTCATCAGACTCATTTTTTGTGGTCGAAGGAGTAGAGAGCAGGTTTGCTTGCACAACTTTTTACAGCAAAGTAGACAGAGACGAGTTTCCTGTAAGTTAATTTTTCAAGAGTTATAAAGTCAAATTGACTTTCAGTGATACTTTGACTGGAAAGCCATTGAGATGCTTTTCTGAATTTTACTTATACCTCATTAAAAGAAAAAAAGCATTAAAATCTGTCAGACAGGAAATATAGACCTCTAATGACATCAAGCATGACTTCATTGCTAGTTGGAGATCAATTTTTTTTCATAGCTACTAAAAATCAAAGACACATTTTACAACTTTTTAGTTTGAAGTGTCAAGCCAAATTAGAGTTTATCTGTACTATATTTTATTACCAAGTCTGATATTGAAGTGGATCACAGCATATCAAATTACAGCTTATTTGAAGGTAGAACAAGTAACAATCATTACGAATTTTTGCCAGTGCCAACTAAATACATGTGTATTACCATGTAGCACTGAAGACAAAAGGCAGTGGAAACAAAAAATTGCAGGAAAATCTCCAAACTTTCAAAATGCTTATTTAAAAATTATGAAATCTGTTGGGAATATGCAGTAGAATGAACGGTCACTGTGAGCACAATGAATTACCCTTCTGACACATCACATTAAAGTCAATATAATAATTTAAATCAGTACAGTTATCTGTGTGTGTGTGAGAACACCTAGGACCTCATACACCTAAGATCAGATTTGTCAAGAGTTTTCAATTTCAGAAATGCCATTTGCTTTCAAATTTTCTCTCTGTTTCACTTGTTTTATCTTTGGGTAAGGGTTACCTGGTTCCTGAACTGACGATAGATCAGGATAAAAAAACTAGGGAGTTTCTTCTATCATCTATGTTAGCCATATCCTTCCCTTAAAGTGGAATTATAATTGACGATATAAGGAATAAAGAAGCAGCAATGCATGTGCAAGAAAGAGGCAATGTCCCAACCTCCTTTAGTTTATTTAATTCCTTCTTGGGATATCGTCTGTATCCAGACTCCATCTGATCTCTGCACCCTAGACTGTGGATACTAGTCCTTGGACCACGTGGCTTCACTGTTTGATAATGAGGCACCCAAACACGTAGAAGCTGTCAATGCAAAGCTTGTTTCCAGGTAATCCACTGGGATGACTTATTGGGCTTTGGCCAGCGGTGGGTCCGGCTGGAACTGGCTGTGCCCTCTCCTCATAGAGGCCACCCCTGCAGCCCCCGGCGCTGTCAACACCTTGCCACATAATCCAGAAGGGAAGAGTGCATCAGCACGTACACAAGCCACTGTAGATCCCCTCCAAACTACCCTGGGCACAGCAAAAGGCTCAGCCATATGGTCCAACCCACAGCTGATTGATGTCCGTGGCAAGTCCCTGATTTCAGTAGAGTTTTGATCTCTCCATTCATACAACTGAATAAACATTGGTTTTCTTAAATAAAGACAAATCATACAGATCAGTCTTTAATCTATATAAATCATATAAATCAGCTTCAGTTAAAAAAAGTGTCAGTACTTATTTTCTTCCAAGACATTAAATTGTTTCCTATACTTGGTATGTATGTTTCAGCTCTATTTCATATTTAGCATTCTAGACATCTTGTAAAGAAGTAGTAACTGAAAAGGTGGCCGAGGGTAAACACCATGGAAGGAAGCATAACCTCACTGGAAGATCTCCTTCATCATTAATTCGGGATGATCTTAACCAAAATAGTTGTCGTGGTTTAACCTGGCAGGCAGCCAAATACCACGCAGCTGCTCGCTCACTCCCCCTCCCCCCCCTGCAGTGGGACAGGGAGGGAATCAGAAGGGTAAGAGTGAGAAAAACTCATGGGTTGAGATAAAGACAGTTTAATAGAACAGAAACGGGAAAATAATAATAATAATGATGATAGAATATACAAAATGAGTGATGCACGATGCACAATGCGGGTCACCACCCGCACTGACCAATAACCAAGTAGCGATCGGTACTTCCTGGAACATGCCTACCATTCATATACTGAGTATGACGTCACATGGTATGGAATACCCTGTTGGCCCGCTGGGCCAGCTGTCCTGGCTGTGCTCCCTCCCATCTTGTGCACCGGGCAGAGCATGGGAGCTGTCCTTGGACTAGGAGGGAGCTTAGCAACAACTGAAAACATCAGTGTGTTATCAACATTCTTCTCATACTAAATCCAAAACACAGCACTAGGAAGAAATTTAACTCTATCCCAGCCAAAACCAGGACAATAGTAAACTATAAAGCAGCAGTTGAAGACAGAAAAAATGCTTAAATAGAAATGAACAGCAGAGAATAAAACACAGACTAGAATATCTGTTCTTTTCTTTCTTCTGATGATGATACCAAAACTGACAGAGAAGTTGTGAGTCTATGACATAACTATAATTTTCTTCTCTCCACATGTAGGTAAACACCAGATCTTATATTTTGCTTGCCTGCGTTTGAAGTTTTATCTCTGCTGTTCCTTCCAACCTTTATATTACAGCTTATCCCTTGCAGGTAGCTCAAACACTTTCACAAAAATCTTCTCTGTGACCATAGCACAGTCTCCACTTCATCTGTTTCCTCTAACCTTACTGCAGTCAATAAGTAATAGATTTTTCTGAATTTCCCTTTCATCCTTACCTCCAAGATTTAGATTCATACAAACCCTCCGATTACACTGCTTTCTAATTTTCCTTTTCACATGATGCAAAATGATTCCTTTTGTACCTTTCTTTTACTTTCTCCCTTTCTGCTTATTGTTTCCACCATTCTTTCCCAGTATGCAAATCTCCCTTTAATACAAATTCCTCCCTTGAAGGATAACAACAATAATAAAAACTGATGGACAAACTGAGGTACAAAGAAGGTGATACTTGATTTAGAATAATTGAGCTACAGTTTCCAGACTCCTAGGACTCTTCCTCGAGCTAATCCTTCAGTTTATAGTTAAGCACTGATTATTCAGCACAGCAAGTTACAGAAGTTGGTAGTCTCACCTAGCTTTAGCACGTAAAAATCCAACATCTACTCCAGTCACCACAGACACCCTCTACAGTCAGTAGGTTGAAATAGGCTCTTCCAGCAGTTTTCTCATCTGACCTGCAGGTACCTATCTTTGGTTGAGATGAGTCATCCTGTGCAAAATCTAATTTCTCTCCGCTGGATATGAAGTCAGTAACTAGATTAGTCATAAACATCTAGCTTGTACATAACAACATTAGTTGAAATGGATTCCAACAGATTTCAGTAGTGTATGACAACGAAGAGGCCAGAGGAGTTTGTCATTATATAACAGATGATGGAACAGAAGAATAAGTCTTCCAAAAAGTGCATTTGATTTGCATGACTAAATGTATTCTACTTCAGGCATACAGAGGTAAAAAGGCAGACCATGCTCAAAATAAAATGATAGAATTTATTTGCGGGGAAAAAAAAAAAACCGCGAGATGCATATATATATTGTTTATCTAAGATGTAAATAAGTCTACAAATACATGAAGAAAGTATAACCAAGTAAAAATAGAATTGTTTAGAGGGTGCAAAGGATATAAACTAGAAATAAGGAGATTAACTTACGTACGGGAAAATGTAGATTGAATGTAACAAGCTACTTTTACCATTTCATTTAGGAGGTGAACTTTCATCAGAAGTAGAAAGCAAAGAAAGGGAAGCTTGTAGGTATGGATACAAGAAAGCTGATAATTCTGCTTTTTTGTGGATTTTGTTTTGTTTTGTTTTGCAGATTTGGTGGGGTTTTTTTGGTTTCTTTGGTTGTTTCGTTGGTTTTTGCAATGCATTTGTAGCTTTTAGTTTTAGTTTAAGTTTTGTTCAGAGAATATTTATCTGTAATTGATTAACTAACAGCTTGATTTTGTTAACTTTGCTTCCTTAAGAAGGATACAATGGAGACAACTGTCTAAGCTCAATTAGTTTATTGATCAGGTACACAAAGCCCATAGCCAGACAACAAGATAAAATTATACTTTATTAACCCATTGGTCTATTGCAATGTTGCAACAACTGAAATGGAGCAAATGAATGAAATTCAGCATATGATTTTACATATGCCTATTTATGCATTTACAATATATAATTCTACAGAATTTAGCCAGTTCCCACTTACTTGTCAGAAGTGTAGAAGTACACAAAGAAAACCCCAGACAAATCACCTATAGATGGTATCCATCTGGCAATCTAAAAACCAAATATATAAAACTACAGGACATACAAATCATCAACAAACTGGAGCAAAAAAAGAAAATTATTCATTGAACAGGTTTCAAGATACTTCACAATATTAAAAGGTATGAAAGAGTTCAACTAACTCTCCAAACCATAGTCAAGTATTACAGAAATTTTGTTCAAAATGAACCGTGACATGGGGAAGGTTTGACACTGTACAGCTTCTTTATCAATTTACATACTCTTAAGTATAAGCTTTTATAATTGTTTATTATAAAACCATTTAAATTGTGTAATACTAGCAACTCAACAGTTTAAGAAAAATACTACTTGCTAAATATGGGATTGGAAATAACTATTCTCCAGGACCTTGAAAAAGAGAAGCTTTGGAGCTTTAAAGGAACCTAAATCTCTCCACTTCCTATATAGAGAACTATTTTAGGCAGAACATTTCAGTACAAACCTAAAACTTAGTAACCACTTAGGTGTCTAATTTAGGATTAAATGCAGGTATTACCACAAGTATGAAACAAAAACCCCACGGAAAATATCTTCTTTTGACAATGTATATTCTAGTTCAGCAGATGGCTGTGAAGCAGTACTCATCCCAGCAGTACTCATCCCACTTGTGAGGATTTATTTGTTTTTAAAGAAATCATAGAATCAATACTTCACATATATTTCAGTCTTACTGGATCATAGCACAGACATTTTCTGGAAAAGTCACTGAATGATTTAAAGGCTTTTAGCAGTATACAAAAGAGGGTGTGTAGAAGACAAAATTATTTGAAAATCAAGTTAGCTTTTCATTAACTGTAAACCATGGAAAAATGTTATAAATTACTTCACAATTTATTTGATCAAAACTGAGCATATCTGAATGCAATTTTTGAATGGGTAATAGGAGATATAGACATTTCCAGTTCAGAAGAATAGAAAACTATACCAGCTTTGTAACTCAGTTTTCCTTAGAGAACAAGTCCTCTATGAAGACACTTTTAAATTCCCAGTTTCTCTTTTTAGGTAAAAACATTTCAACTTCTAAAATATCCTTAGTCCACACTGAGCATTCTTATCCATAAGATTTAGAAAAATCAGTATGAACTCAAATTTTAAAATCTTCAGATCACGAGTAGTTTCAAAACTTTTAGCATGTTTTCCCCTTCTCCATGCTTCTTAACGTTAGCAAAGCCCTTTAATGCTCCCAGCAGTTTCTTGGAGAACTCGTCAGTATTTAATTGTACTCATAATAGGTCGCTTAGAGATGTACATAATAAATAGAGAAGGTCAGGAAACTTAAAAGAGAGGAAATTTAAAAAGCAATCAAACATTTAGCAAGTTGGGGGGGGGGGGAACTTTTCACTGTCTGACCAGCTCTAGTTAGAAAGTAACAGGAATGAAAATGTTAAAAGCTCAGCAAATGTTGTTAAATTTGCTCATAATGATGGAGTTTATTTGCCATTTGTGCCAGAGCAAATGGATTTGCTTTATTTCAAGAGCTGTGCTGTATTAGTCTCAACTATTGCAAAGCTCAGTTCACCCATGGAGCAAATGGATGATGAGTCATTCTTTTTCTGAATAGAGCATTAAGTGCAGTCTCATCTTGCAATTACTTAATTTTCCAGATAAGTCATTCCAAAGCTCTATGAACCCCATGATTATATAATTTTTGGGGGACAAAACTTAAGAACAGGTTATACCACTGTTACATATGTTTAAGCACTGTCCCAGCTCAGTCAGTATCATACTAATTTTATGTAATGACTGAACAATAATATTACCTTCCAATCTTAATTTTATAGGATATTGTTTTAAACTTTGAAATCTCAAGGGCAATTCAAACTTACAGATTTACAATACATTTTTAATAGTTACTATGCATTTCTATAAATGTAGTGTACCATACACAAATGGGAAATCAGCAGCTGTTAAAATAAAAACTTGTGAGAAATCTATAATGCAATGATACTTCCCAAACTATATAAATGCCAGCTACCTAAGAGTACCTAAAATGTAATTACTTTCATTCTTTAGGAATATCAAAATACAAAGCCTGATGGATTTGAAGAGATTTATTTTAAAATATTTTTTAATGAATTATGCAAAACTACTTTTCTCTGCTCTTGTATTTGCAATTTACTTTTTCATCCTCATATACCTTATTTTAACCATAACTTGCTCATGACAATACAAAAAAACATTAATATTTTAAATACAGAATGGACATCTATTGAGGACCTTTGGAATCATTTCCCAGAACAGACTGCCTACACCATAAAAGAACTGTGCAAGAACAAAGTGACTGTAGTATTTACAATGTGACATGGGGAAGGTTTGACGCTGTAACTGCCAATGTTAATTGTAAATAATTTTATGATTCCAAAAGTTTTCTGGTGAAGTCCACTAAAAAGAAAAAAATAAATTATCATGAAAGCAGTTTTTAAAATATCAAACGATTTGTGTTTTTTCTCCTTTTTTTTTTCCTTTTTTTTTTTTTTTTGGCTTCCTTATCTGAATGACCATTAGTTTTAATATGAACATTGTCATTGACAATGGACTTTGAATCAGGCACAAGGACACTGCAGCAGATGCACTCCAATCTGCTGGAACTGCTATCACGCTGTCCACCAGCACTGCCTTCCACTGACTCTAGGTGAAGGTCTAGTTTTGTGCTGGTCTTTAAAACCAAAGGAGGAGAAGTATTTCTCTGCAACAGAAAATGAAGTAGACTTTTTTTTCCCTTGAAGGCAGACTTATTTTGACATTTTCTTTTGGGATCTTTCTCAAAAGAAGATGTGGATACATCACACTATGTCAGATCGGTCATTTGATTTAAATTATTTGTTTTCCAAGTAATTCAGAACAATTTCCATTCCATCCGTCCTTTTCCCTTTTCCATTATAAACCATTCAATTTATATATCAGATGACTGGAGTCATGCTGTATGTCATCTTGACTAGTGACTTTTAAAAATAATTCCATGTCTTTTCTAACTCTTTGCAGAATTGCGAAGTCCTACTTTGCTTTCTTTTCTTTTTTTTAATGAGTTAAATAACTGGTCTTCTTATGTTAGTCTCTACACTGCTATCTGTCTTCTGCCGAACATATGTTTTCTGCTGAACCAAACTGCTTTTTATCCTCTTGTATAAATCTATATTCAGATAAATTTATAAAGAGCATGTGTGTAGCTGAGGGAAAGAGACTGCTGAATGTTGAATGCATAATGGCAATATATCTTTGCATCTTCTTTTCAGTTAATTTC
This sequence comes from Pelecanoides urinatrix, assembly GCA_013400755.1. Taxonomy (NCBI): domain Eukaryota; kingdom Metazoa; phylum Chordata; class Aves; order Procellariiformes; family Procellariidae; genus Pelecanoides; species Pelecanoides urinatrix. Next base: position 5,812 of record VZTQ01008848.1, on the reverse strand, counting down.
TGCTTATATCTTTTTCTACCATCAACAGCAGTTTTTACATTTAATTACAAGAAAAAATAAATAGGAAGAGAGGCATAAGAAAGGGACAGGAAGGAGATTTGTTAACGAAGTCAGTACTTAGGTACCAAGCATAAGCTTGAAGCTGTACTAAATAATGCAGTTACTCTTCATGAGAGGATAGATGCCTTGCCAAACTAGGCAATTGTTCTCTGTAAGACACAGAGAACTTAATCTCTCTTGGTTGATACTACAGTTTTCCTGAGTCACTAAACCATCTGATGGAAAAAATAATTAATCTACCTTCTTCTATACTGAGGTTAAGCGTTTCTGCTAAACGCAGAAGTGGATATGTTACCATACAAAGCCTAGTATCTGATCATACATAGCTGAAAACAGCCACTCATTTAGCAGAAAAACTGCACATATCCCCATAAAATAGGAACATCGGAAGAAAATCTGTAAATTTTGCCTGCCGCACTTTTTTCTGGTTTATAAATTTCTTGGTTTAAGCAGAGAGAGTTATGCTGGCTTAAATACAGTGTATTTGCCATAAGGAAGGTTGGAAGTAGGCAACTTCAAGAAAGACCAGGTGCCAACTATGGAATTTCTGCATCAGCTTGCTTACCTTCGCTCCCTGTTCCCCCAAGGCGCATGGCTTTGGACATATGAATCAGATGGCTGCATCTGATTATATAGAGAGAAAGTCCTTTGATAGTAATAGGATAAGTTATCTGCATTTCTTCTTTAGGACTGTAGGCTATGTTATGATTAGAAACCATGTTATAATTTTATGGATAAGATTTTAATTACTTAAGGAAGAGGCTTCCAATTGTTTACTTCCTCCCCCACCCCCTCCATACTACAAAACCAAAAAGAGGGAACACTTCCTCCTTACTCAGGAGACAATTTTGTGCTACGATCATGAAATTGTTGTTACCCTTCCTAGGCAATTTCAAAGAAATTTCTCACCTGGAAAATAGTGGATTTTTTCAAGTCCTCTTAACCTTATCAAGTTTCCCGTTCCTGTAAATTGATTTTATCTGGTTGCCTTCTGACCTTTCACAAGAAATATATTCTCGTTTGACACAAAGGGAAAAGATAAGTAGCAATTGTAACTATCAATTACCCAACACTGACTTCATCTGTTCATCAAAGTTCTCTGCAATTTTTCCACGCTCCTAGGGGGTCTTTTCAGTATTGCAGGAATTCAGCCTGATCAAACCGGATGGTGGGCAAAGTTGGTGCTTTACATCAGTAACTTGGTAGATGTTAGATTTGACATATGTTGTGTTGTTATCAGACTCATTTTTTAAAAGCCCCTATGACATTGATAAAGCCACATCACTGCATGTAAATTAAGGAAGAGAATTAGGGAGGTCCAGACCGGGGTGAGAGGAGAAGAGCTGGAACTCACGTGAGTTGTTCACTACAGCTCCATATGAACCCTTCATGTGTACCAGTATTCTTCTACTCTGTGCATGTACCTGCTAAAGACTCCTCAGGGACTGGAAATTCAGCTTTGGGAGAAGGAATAAGCAACTCCAGAGTGGGAGGAGTAGGAAATAGACCTTAGTGAAAAGGAAAATAAATAAGAGCCCAGCAAACAATAGATGTCATCCTGGTTTTGTGGACCTTCTTTTGAATGCTTGACAGTTTTCCCCTACAGTTCTATGCTTTGCTTTAGGCTTAAGAAGAAATTGTTTTAATTTAAGAAGCAGCTGGTCTGACTGTGCTATTCTTTTGACTTTCTCAGATGCTATTAGTTTAGTGAATTACTATATGAAGTTGATGCCCAGCTAAAAAGGAATGCAATAACTGTATTTATGCCAAAAGAATTTATTGCAGCATCAGATAAAAACAATTCAATTAAAAATAAAAAGGAGTTATCTAGTTACTCATGGGTCAAAACAGATAAGCACAAGTTTGTAGTTAAAAAGATGCCCCAAAAAAAAGACTAGTGGTGTAGGACATAAAATTACACTCCTCAGAAACTAAAGCAGTCCCTTCTTCATAGGTATTCTATAGGCATCCAAGTCTAGGCTGTGTACAAAATATAGTTTAAAAATATGTGTATTGCTTTCCTGGTTAAGCTCTACCTTGGGTTCTGTTATCTTAATTTTTTTCAGTGGGTTGCCTAGGAACATTCTATATGCTACTAAGACATAAGCAAACACAGGGTGCCTCATGTCTCTTGTATACTTAAAGACGTCACCAATAGATATTCAGTGGCTTTGAAGCCTAGCAAAGACTGGCCTGTCTCTGTCCTTCTAAATATATTTTTCTTTATCCTTCCACTGGGTGCCACAGGCCCAAATTATTCATATGCTGTTTACTGCATTTGTATTCAAATAGTTTTGTAAGACCTCTCCATCTGCCAACGCTTGCAGGTAGCAGTGAGAGCTATGCCTCTTACTTGGCAGACATGCTTCTATTTAAGAGGGGGAAACTAAGTACATATGTGCTATCAGTGACTTCAACATGATTTGAGAGCCCCCGTTTTGTGAAAGCAAGCTGTAGTTCCAAGAATGCTCCTAATGTAAGTATCTATGTAGAAAACACTTAAAGAGTCATGCTGCAAACCTACTACACCGCATTTTGATGGCTGGCTGTACTGCCAATGCTGCAGTACAGTTGAGAAGGATGACTCATTTCTGCACAAGCACAGGTTCCTTGAACTGAAGATTTTCATCCCACATAGCCGGGGCTAGCCCCTCGCACAGCTGTGTGACTGTGCACAGGAAATAGCACACTGTTTCCTCATTGAAATTCTGGAGTCATGGTTGATCACACATTCAAGATATAAGAGCCTACCCTGCGGAGTGGAACTGCTTCACTCAGAAGTGTTATTGTTAGATCCTGTCAGAAAGCTAGCATTAACATGTCCTAAGATCCTCGTCAAGGCAAAACCAAGCTTTTTCTGAAGAATACTATGTTGTTGGAGGTGAATTAAAGCCTAGGAGAAAACCATACTTCAGTCACTAAAACATGATTAAGGAGATTAGCTTATAGGTAAAAGCAATTTTTTAATTTAATCTGTAGGTAGTGAGACATCTTTAAGTGCCTGAACTTGAAACCAAGACAGTAACTAAGCTGTCTGCAAGGGATACTGCCAAAATATCAATTCTTTAAGTTGCTGAGAAGAGAGATGTCTCAAACATCTGTTAAGAACAAAACAGACTTTAAGCCTGTGAGTGCTAGGACAGAAGCAAAGGCTGCACCAGGTTTCTCACAAAAAAACTAACCCTACTGCTGGCTAAAAGGATGCATCTTTAAAAGAATCAAAATTTGCTTCCTGAAATATGGAACTTTCCTGGGTTCTGTCCCTTTAGGGTGATTTGTACCTACATTTCCATCTGGCCTAATCAGCTTGGTTTCCTGGGTCTGGAAACTGTCATTCAGTAGGTGCAGACCTTGGTTTCGACCTGATATGGATGTAGGATGCAGCAGGGGCAGATGACTGGACCCAGGAACAGTGAAGCACTCACATGTGCTATAATCTAGTTACAGTTTATGAGTGTAGGTATTAAAGCGGGAGTGAGAAAAGTTATGTATTTCTGGTTGTTTATTTTGTAAACTGTAGCCATTATTTTTTCATGTAAATGTGCCAGGAGGACTGGCCTCATTTTCAAAATTTAAACAAGCCATCTCAGAGCCCGCTTCTCAGGGCACTGGAAAATTTAATAGTAAACTTTAGTGATATATAATATTGTAATAGAGTAGAAGTTCACCAGATTAATTTGAGCAATATCACACAACCTAACTCATTATGAAATGTATTCATTTGAATAGACTTGTGAGAAGTAACAAAAAAAGACTCCTGAAATGAATAAACTTATTAAATCAATTTACAATATATGACAAATTAAGATGATTACTGTAGTGTCTCACAAGTGTCTGCAAAACTAAGTAAAAATTAATGATAAGCAAAAATGTGCTTCCTTTGTGGTTTATTTTCATCCAGCTGCATCCAGCTATGAAAGGGCTATCAAACAAAACACTAATTAGTAGTCAGTTCAAGACAGTTTCAGAAAGCAATTCCTTGGCTTCCAGTATCTTTTTGATACTGTCACAATTTCAGGAAAGTGCCTGGAACTGCACAAACTGTGTTGCTGCTTAGGGGCAGGAGCCAGTCATGAAGTATGCAGGCTTCCTATGCAACACGTGGAGGATAAAGCAGCTGAGAATGGCATCCACAAGGACTAGCAGTCTGCGTGAGAGTTGACTGGAAGGCTATGTCTTATCCCTTATGGTCTTTGGCAACTAGTTCCCATGCTGCAGGGAAGCGTCTCCAAAGTCTTAAAAACCCTTTCCTTGAACAGCATCCCTTTCCCATGGAGTGTCAGTGGTGGTGGCAGCACTGCTTAGTCACTTCCATGTTAGTTACAGCTATCTATCCTCCACAATGTGGAATATGCGGTCCACCTCTTCTTCCCTATATGTACTGATTTTTAGGAAAGTCATCCAAACACTGGTCTAGACTTGCAAACACTTACCAAGTCTATCTCAGTCTCTTCATTGCCTTCCATGGTAAGGCTTCCTTAGAATCCCTTCTGCTGAAGCTTTTTCACGTTTGGAGCAATTACATATCTACCAGCCAAAACGAGACCATGTGTGTGTGACAGTAGCCTCATGGTTAAGGCACTTTCGAGAGAAGATGACAATGCAGTTCCAACTTTCACATGAGCAAATGCTTAACATCTAATACAGAGACTATCATTAAAAGAGGGACTGCAACCCAGGTCTGTTCTTTTAAGTGAATGCCCTAAACTGCTGGACTAGAGCCTAATTTTCCTTTGGCCCAGGAAATACTGAAGATACTTTACTGTTCTGGAATTTTTAACAAGGTTTTTCTTTATCTATAAGATTTCACAGTCTACTGACTATGCAAGGTGCAAGATGCATTTTCTTCAAATGAAGAATAGAATAAAAACGTACGGGTTTAACGTATTAGCCTCAACTCAACTACTGAAAAAAGAGCAGTGCTATCATGTCTTCCAGTTGCCTTTTAAAAGGTCTGATCTCTGTATTCATTTTCAGGTTCCAGGCACCAGGAAAATATTTGTGAAATGAACACTTTTGTTTAGTTCAGTCCTATAAGAGCACATGAGAAGGGGACAGGATTTAAAATGTAACCTACAGCCTTTAATATTGGTTTGCCTTCCAATCATCATATTAGCTGACTTGGTTCCACTTGTGAAGTCCTTACTCATGGATTGTATAAAAAATCTAGGTATACTGATGAGACCTAAAGACTCTGTTGTCAAAATACAGATTAGACAATATAGAAAACAGAAAATAGCTTTTGTAGAAGTAGATTGTGTTTTAACATTCTGGGATACATTTCAACAGAAACTATAGACCTCAGAGCCAGCTACCTGACTTTAAGCTAGTTAGTGCTACATTCCTTTATATTTAATGGAGATAAATAAGCACTTCTAGAAGGGAATTAATCTCATTTACCTTAGATATCTATTTGTCTGCATTGACTGCAAAGTAAGCTTCAGCTTATTGAAACAGATTTAGGCAACAAATTTTCAGATACTACCTTAGGTTAGATGGATCCCAATCTCTGTGTCTAAATTCAGTAAAACTTCTTCAGATCATGTGTGATTCATATTCACAGAAAGTTATTTTCAGGTCACTGTAAGCTACAATTCAGGTAACTGTAGGAAGAACTGAGGTTGACCATTGATGATTCAGTCTAAGGCCATTTTCCAAACATACTTGTCCTGAGTATATCTTAACCTGGAAACTTCAGTACACCTTCCTCTCTTCCTCCGCAAATCTTCAGAAGGGACAGGTGATGCAGGAG
>VZTQ01008847.1:0-99473 GCA_013400755.1 Pelecanoides urinatrix | reverse complement strand
TATTAAGCATTGAATTTTTAATCTCATTTTTAAAAATCTCTTACTTTACCATAGGCTTGGTTTTCAAGATAGAAAATTAACCTAGTTTTCCATTAGTTTTCATTGAAAAAATACACAGAATTTCCTGAAGAATGGACTCTTCCCACATCACAATTTTCAAAACACATTTTTCAAAAAAGATATTCTATTGACAAAAATTAACTTTTCAAAGGAAATAGCCAGCAGTTCCATAGAATAAGCCATTTTCTAATTTCTGTTTTATTTAAATGTTGCACAAAAATAGTCCTGTCGCCAGTAAGAGGAGATACTTTCAGTGCTGGGTAGTCTGTTTTCAGGTTGTTTGTGAGTCTGTTAGTGCATCAAACACAACGAGCAGTACACCACCACAGGACCAGCAGCTGGGTGTGAGGAGCTGGTCCGTCATTGTGCAATTCCCACATGATGACTCAACAAACTCTTCCAAAGAAATGTGAAACTACGCTCAGCTCTGTTATGTTGTGATTGATGGTTACCTAGTGATGCCCAGAACTTCTTCCAATTCTACATGAATGATTGATGACTAAGGTACTTCTGGTAATTTCTAAAACTTCCACAAATATTCATGTGAACCTCAGGACTGAGACGGCTCAGGCAAAAAGACAATGAGAGATCAAAACCTACCTTTGCTAGACAAGCTTGCCTTGCAGTGGAGCAACATAGCTGCTCTACAAAGGAATTCATGAAAGAAAGGAGTCTCTATGGCCATTTTTACACTGAGGACAAGCTAATGATGACCCTCCTCCACAGGCTAGCAGGGTCATTCTGCACGGCTGATGCCCTCAGCTTTGCTAGGAAAGCTGCTCCTAAGCAGGGGGCTGAAGGTCTAACTGTAATTATGTACTGAATCAAACTGACGAGCTGGTCCCTGCTACCACGAAGAATCTGAATGACTTGACCAGCACTCCCCGCAATTTCAGTGGTCTCGCAATGGTCACATCGGTTTCAGCTGGGCAAGGCTTTGTTACGTGAAAAGGGAGCTCGCAGCCTAGTCTCAGATTTATACTTCAGATGGATTTTATCTGCCTTTTACAGTTTCCTGAAAACCACTTGCAAGGCAAGATTCATTTCAGCTTACAAGACTCCTGATACCCATGAGCATCTGCTTCATTTATAGATAAGAAAATGAGACGGCTTTTGGTTAACTTGCAACCAAATTCCTGTGTCAGACTGCTGTTTCACCACACTGGTGGCCAGACTTCCACTGTCAGCAACTGAGTATGATCTCTGTCTTGCGATTTATATAATATTTACAGCGTTACAGAAATGCATAGTAGAAATGCAATGATTATTCTTATCTCTCTGGAAAGACTGCATGCATTTTCCTGCCTGAGATCATCTTCTCTGGGGACCCATTTAAAATAAAACCACTGTATTCTGAAAACATGTCTTCAGAACGAGATCTGAGCATTTTCTGTCTTGGCCATAGTAAAATGCAAGAAATTGAATCAAAGTGTATTCCTAAAACTATATACTTCTCCTGCATGCTTCTCCCTCTTTCCTACACAAATACAAACCCTGGAAGATGACAGATTTCAAACTCATTATATGGCATGAAACAATATTTAGAAGCACAGTGCATAACACAGCTACTCTACAAATGTGTCCAAACAAACATAAAATTAACCTTTCATGGCTAAGAGAGCACATTTTTTAGCCCAGTCTTACACTTAATCATTTCTTTACGGGAGAAAGTAGCCTATATGCTATTAAACAGTTCCTAGACTCCTAGGTCAAACAAAGTGAGAAATGAATAGGTCCATTCATGCTTCAGACAGGATAATTCTGGTAAAGCTGGTGCTGACAGTGTTAAAGAGCGGTGATGGAGGAGTCTGGCCTTGTTGTCATTCTAATTGTGACCATGAGTGACAAAAAATGTGTTCCCTTTGCCAGCAGACTGATCTTTCAGATTTATAAAATCTAAACTGTGCTCATGTCACTTGAAATTCAAGGGAGAGAAAATTCATGCACTTAGGTGCATGCTTTGTTTGAGCCTGCAGTGGCTCTGGCACGGCAAAACGTAGGGAAGGGCTAGTAATTTTAAGGTGCTAAAATGAGAAGAAGGGTGGTACCAGAGTGTGAAAACAACCTGTGGTCTTACCCACTCACTGGCTTTGCCACCAAATTCCTCTGTGACAGTCTTTGCCTGGGGAAGTGGTTTCGCTTTGGAAACAGTCATTTGGTGCATGCCCATATCTTCCTTGTTCTGCAAAGGGAACCTCTGGAGCCAGGAGGATTCTCCAGGTAACACTGTAAGACAAAAAACACAAAGCAAAAAGACTAAAAGAGTTATCATAAAGAATGAAGAAAACTGTCATAGACTAAACCCCTTTCTCAGTTACAGCAATATCCCTCTCCTCATCCCTCGCTTCAAATCATGCTACGTATCAAAGAAACATTTTTCTCACCCAAACAGAATACCATTTTCCTTAGAAAGGAATGAAATCCAATGAATTAAACATTATCTTTCACAACAAAAAAAGGAAATTAGTATCCCCTCTTACTTTCTTCTTCACCAGGGCAAGGTAGGGACTTCACCCCAGACAAACAATTGAAATGGCTCCCATAGGTATTTCCCACACCACTCCTTCAGAGGGACCATATTAAAAATAAACTAATGCTGTAGGCAGCTTCGGAAAATTACTTCAATGGTATTTATTGCTTTGATAGGGTCAGTGCACAGTATGTTCATGTTGCCTTTTAAACATATGTTTCAGGCAAAGAATCAAAGTTAATTTCAGTGTGTGAAAAGCAAGCAGATTTCATTACTGATTGTGACTTTAACTTCAAAATGATAAGGATGCTGGATGTAGGTTCTCAAAACTGAATGTCCAAATGGGAATTTATGATGTAGAACTTCCGCTTTATCATCCATGGGCTTCAATACAGAAAAAAGAAAGAAATCCTCTGCTAGTAGGAATCTCACCGTTAACCCATAAGCCAGCTGCCTATTTTTCCCCTCTCCTCTAATTCTCCCTGCAGCTATTTCCTCTCCACAACATGTTAAAGCAAGAATGTCCATTGGCACTAACCATTTTTGGCATCCAAGTAGTGGTTATGAAAGAGATCTGAATTTTTTTTCCACCAGCACAATGCAGCCCCGCTTCGACTCTGCAGAAGTGTCAGCAGAATTCATAACAAACTCAATACAATCTGAGTCACAAAGTATAATAAAAGGCCTGCTACTAAGTCCTTTTTTCTTTTTTTATAATGAGGATTCCTCTCATATTATTACATCAGATCTAGTTCCCAACTTCAGGCAGCCACCTGTAATAACCTTTCCTACACAGTATACGGAAGGAGGTGGACCTGTAGAATTATTAAAAGGCTGCAGGCGTAACCAACAACAAGTGAATGATGCAGGGTTTTACCCAATGTTTTGCACAAAATCAGGTTCAGGATAGATTATCACTGGTGGTAAAAGTCAGAAAATGTAAACCTAGTAGCCTAAAGGTAGATATCTAACTTAGGCTTAGATACCTAAAGTAACCACATTTTCCACAAAATACTTTGAGTACATATTTAACTTTGAAAGCAAATGTAGCTCATTCACTACTGAAGAGAAAGCACTTAAATATCTGTAAAAGTGCTTAAATGCATATATTAACATGTATAAAAATGCATATACACATTCAATTAGTAAGTCTATATACATATGCATATGTGAATACATGCTTATGTACACTGCTGAATCAAGACTCAAAAGAGCCTAATTTGCACAGTGGGTAAGCACCCACATCTTCACTTTGAGTCAAAGAAAAGTGCAAGATTTTGAAAATAATCAAGCCTTTTTTTTTAATGCTCCTGACTACAGATACAGATGCGCACTGACTATTTTGTTAGGCTTTGTCCAGGTCTGTTTAACAGCACCACACTCCCCGAGGTTCAAATGACACCTTTGAAACAACTGAAGCAGTAAATCACACCTCTTTATTATCATCTCAACAAGAATGATAACAATCTCCTCTGCTTGGTGAAATACCCATGGGAATTTCACCCGATTACATGAGGATAACATATCTTTCATGACTTGAGCTGGCTGTCTACCATTTCCATTGTATACTTGGTAGTCAGTCACAAAGGACACAATCCACTGAAGGAAAATGCATAGACAAGGGGTTAGCTATTTCAAGAGTGGAGAAAGGGAGGTAGAAATTGAAGGAAGAAAGGGAAGGATGACACAGTGCCATTGCTCAGCTTAGTAGCACAGCTGCTTAAACAACTGAATAGCAATCAATGGGTTAGTATTCAATCCAAGTTTAGATCACACTGAAATCTATTAGAATACTGCATGTAATGAATGACTCTTACTTATTTGGTATTCTATCTTGGAATTAATCAGCTCAGTTGTTATGCAGAAAAAAAAAAAAATTTAAAAAAATCAGTTGGGTAGACAGGCCCAAAAACAAGAAAAACAACCACCTTGATTTCCCTGGTGGTTAACAGCCTGACAGTACTCAACAAATTGAACACTGTGAGAAACAATGCAAGTTAGAGGTTTCTTGGCTGTTGGGGCAACAGCCTGGTTTGTGTGTATGTGCAGCTTGCCCCATGCCCTCCCTTTCAGGCTCTCATGCAGTACTCATAGGGTTGTACCATCTGCTGGAGCACAATTCAGAGGTAGCTTTAAAATGATGATAGCTCTGGGAAATTATAATCACTGGGTCATAGAAAGCTGTACTGCAGCATATAAATAAGATAACTGAAAGTGCTGAGCAGGGCATGTCTGCATTATGAAATGTATTTTCCTTTTTCCTGTACAAAACTTGTCTTGAAAGTGTGGGGAATGCAGCAGGATTGAAAACCAGAAGGAAAGCAATGTTGCCCCAGAAGCTGTACAAAGGAGGAGGGGGATGGAGGAATGGTAAGCGGTAGTATTATTGACTGATGAATGATAAAAGAGGAAGGAATTCAACAGTTACATCTATTTCGCTTGGTGCAATGGAATGAGATCAAAGGCTTACTTTCACATTAGCCCAGAATAATGCATACTCTACAAATGATGCAAAGCTAGGCCACATTCCCAAGATGTGACAATGCCTCAAGATGCCCCTCTGTTAAGTTCAGGTCAAGGCAACAGGCTCCTGCATATCAAATTCTTTTTGAAAGCACACAAACATAGCTAAACCATTGGGCATGGAGACCAACAACATTCAGGATAGGCATGATGTCCTCCATTGGCTTCTACATTTCCACAGATGGCATTGCAAATTTACGCAATTTTCATTCACTTGCACGTTTTTTCCCCAATTGCTGCTGATCCTTCAAAGGACCCAAACTGTCCACTCAAGCACAAAGAGAAGCTCAGACTGAGAAACTGGATTTTATTTTGTTTGTAAAACAAGTATCAGAGAGGAAAGCATCAGAAGATCGTCAGCTCAAATTCCAGAGATGTGGCTCAGTCCCACCTCCGCCTTGCCAACCTCTGTGACCTTGATCAGCTCATCTGGGATAGTCCCTTTAATGACTGCAGAGCAAGAACAATGTCAAACAGTTCTGGAAACACAGGTTTAATTTTTTGTGAGATACATTTGCCAAAGCCACCTAAAGATTCAGATCAGGGCTGGTTGTACCTTGGTTCCTGGGGGATCCAGGTGTTGTGGATACCTTAAACAAAACACTATCAGGACACATCCATATCTAAATTCCTTTGAGAAATCCTAACCTCTGGGACTCTGTTTTCCATTAGTTAAATGGAGATGAATAATTACTTTCCCTCACCTTTCACGGTTTGGTTAGTGCAGGGATGCGTTGCCATACCAACAGCAATCCAGCCTGGCGGTAGGACAGGGCTGTAAGTGTGGAGGTGCAGACATCCCAGGCCAAGCAAAAAAATCCTCCTCACTGTCCTTCCCTCCCTCCCTCTCCCTGGAAGAGAAGCAGTTTCTCTTTGTGAGAGAGCACAAAGGGGAGGAAAGAAAAGGAATTGTCCATCAAGCTCAGCAGAGCCTGGGGGGCTTTCAGCAGAGGATGCCACAGCCTATGAGGAGAGCCAGGCGCACCAAAGGCTGATTTTAAAAGGACAGTTGAACCCCAGCTACACTGAACTGCCTCCAGCAGTCCGCAGCCTGTGAGGAACATGTGGCACGGAAAGACTCGCTGACATCTCCCTGTGTTTTGCTTTCCACAGGCAGGCACAGCTTCCGACTAACGGGGAGAGCAAAGTCCCCCGCTATTCTCGGGGTGCCGTTTGCTCCGTGCTGCTGAGCAGCTGCCCAGCTGCGCTGCCAGCAGCCAAACCCACACAGGGAGCATGTGGCAGGCACCGCCGATCTGGTGGATCTTCTGGGTCCTTCCCTACTTGCCAAAAACATCAACCGATCTACAAACGTTACTTCAGGGAAGATGTAACAGAGACATTCATTCCCTGCCAGCAACTGTAAATCCTCCAGATCCAAACAGGGGCTCTAGCCAGTACTGGAGGGAAACAAACCATGTATCCAGTGCCAAGCCTGTGTCCCATCCCAGACACCCTTCTCAAGACCCCAAACCAAAAAGTGACTGGCCATAAGCACAGTGAACAAGCTGCTTATGAGAGGAGACTGGAAAGAATATGAAAGCGCCACAGAAACTACTCAACTAAGGGCAGAAGCAATAAAGCTGTGTTTATATTTATATGTATGTGTGTATACCATAATTAATGGTGTGGAAGAACTTCCAGTCACCTTTTCTCATGGTACCAGAAGAGAATGAGTGTAAACTAAAATGGGGCAATTCAAAACCACCACAAAGCTATCACACAACATAGCCATAAGGTACTCCAGACCACACAAACCCACTGAGACTACATGTTCTACCATGCTCAAAACCAGAATCAGAGATCCTTAAATATCTAGAGGTACAATTATCTCCTAAAAGTAAACAAGCCCTGGGGAAGTACAAAAACCCTTGGAGTGCAGGAGGATAGGAAAACATCCATTCATCAGATAGAACAACAAATCATCATTTGAGGAAAAGAGGAATCTTCAAATAAATGCTGGGGCCTCTACATCAAGAGGTGTCGATGTACATTTACCATATGAAAGACCAAGTCTTTATGGGATTGAGCCTGTATTGGCCTTTGGAGACAGAATGCCAAACCAAGGTAGCATGGAACAGCAAAGTGAGAAGAAAAAAAGGAAATGGGTGATATTAGGACTATTGCTGCAGTTTAGGCCCCTCCCCTACCCATGACAAACTCTTCAGTGATTTTTCACTGATAAGTAAAATAATAAACCACCCCTCAGCAGGGAACTGCGGCGAGGTCTGCAGGAGGCTGGTGAACAAACTCCCTCAGAAACCGCGCATGACCCCTGAAGCTGCACGTGGAACAGAGCCACCACCAAGAGACAGCCAAGCACCCACTCAGGCTGGGTGGCACCACTGCTGTGCTATGGACAACGGCACTTTTACGGTAAGGCGGTCAGTTCACCTGCGCTACAGGAGGATTGCCGCAAGCACCGAACGTGCAATTGTAGACAGAGCACTCAGGGATCATCTCCTCTCCGAGCTGAGCCCAGCTGCATAAGCCAGGGAGAAGGACTTCTTCCTACTTACAGAAGCCATTCCTGAAATATCCCCATTCCGCTCTTTAAGTCAAGCCCAAAAAGCCATGGTCTGGTTATGACAGACCACCCTTTCTTTTGGGCAGCATAACCCACTCACAGAAACTATGTCCTCTCTGGGATGACAGGTCCAGCCTGTGCTCAAGCTGCATTCAGGCTCTTTGGCCCTGCAGGACCAGTCCATCCCCCCCCAGCTCTTTGGGTGGGACCATTCACCAGGCACTTCCTCCTCCACCACCCCATGCCCCCACAGCACAGGGCCCCTTTACCCTGCACCTCCTCCCAGCCCTCCCTCCTCACAGGCTGGGCTGCCCCTGCATCTGCTCTTACAGCCTCAGATCTTCCCCGTATCTTGTCCTGTCCCAACTTTCACTGCAGTTGGGTATTATCCTATTTGTGCTTTGTGACCAGACCCATATTTCAATACAAAGAGGATCTCCTGGTCTTGTCACCACAGCTGACACAGCTCTCCACCCTCAGCTCACAGCCGTTTCTCCTCAGCTCCCTATGACCTAAGAAAGATGTCTGTCTTTCACTCACCTGACAGACCTTCTTCTATTTTCTCTGGTTCTTGATCCTCAAGACCAAGCTGGCACATTTCTCCATCCTCCCTCCCTTGGGCCCCACTCCCTTTGGTGCCCTTCTTCAGACTACAATGATGACAAGGAGTGAAAGAGTTTAACACAGCTAATGCAGTGAGGGTTAGGTGAACAGAGAAATAAAGTTATATGCCTAAGTACCTTTTTGGACTGGACATCTACTAATGCTTGCTCTTTATGACCTGAAGACTCTCTCCTACCCTACTCAGACCCCCATCAAAGCCTCCTGGATGAGTAAACATCCGCCTCTTGGGAAACTCAAGAGCTCTGATATGAAGAACAGGTTTAGCAACTCCTTTGAGATATTTTATTGGAGTTGTTGTACCGCTTTTAGAAACTAACCTTGCTAAGAACCGTGAAGTTTGGGTGTCCGGGAACATATCCACACACTTCCAAATATTTGTCATGAACAGGGAAAAAAGCTAGAATTTTTAATTATGCTGCTGACCAAGGAGATTGTAGGGATGAACTAGATCAGCAGATGTAGACCAGGCATAGACTCCTACTGTTCTTGGTGGAGCTATGTTTAAGTGAAATCCCTTCACCAGAAATAATGAAATGGACATCTATGACAGCATCTGGAAGCTATTCCTGGATATACTTCAACAAGAGCAAATGCATTGAGAGTGGACGAATTGTATTACGGGAAGAGGCAGCCGCAGAGAGGTGGGAGAGCATGGAGGCCTCAATTAGGGGGAAAGGAATATGAGACGGAAGAAAGAAGAGCAGCAGCCAGCCTCACTGACAAAATGGGGAAGCACTGCTACAGGTCACATTTTGTAGTCATACAAGCCTGCTAGATATTGTTTCTGTGCAGGAATTACACTGGGAGCATAGCTACTACTCCCTGGATTTAAAAAATTGAATTGTTAAGTTAAAATGAGAGGGAGTAAAATATCGTTATAATGAATGAAAATAAAATGTTATTGATCAAGCACCATTATCAAGAGAGATAGTGGTTAAACAACAGCCATAGCTACATCAGGACAACCTCCCCTCCAATTTTCCTCCCCCTTCACCATTGTGGGTTTAAGAAATAATAGTTATGAAGTTTGTCTAAGAGTGGCATTAACTGCTGTTTTGTATTGATGCAAAAAATATAATAGATTAATACTTTGTCACTGTATTTTCTTTAGCTACGCGTTTAAATATCAATAAAAGCTTTAAGATGTACACCAGGTAATTACTTCCTTGGAAAGTCCATTAGACTTCCTATGCTTTTATGCCACAGAACAAACACCAAAAGAAAGGTTATAGACCCAAACAGTTTCTGATGTAAAAGCTCATTTTTCCTCCACTTTTTAAAAGTAAAACATGTCCTCAGGGAGCGAATAAATAGCAATTATGCTGCCAAAACCAAAGGAGAGCTCCTCAGTGAAGATGGGAATCGGTTCTTTAGCATTCTCATCTCCTCGCTGTCTCACAGGCATGCCAGAGGCACACAACACAGGAAAAGGCCACACACCCATTTGCAGTAATTTCAACACAACTTCAGGTCCCATCCTCACCTCTCCAAACATCCTGGAAATGCTCTTTCTGCATAATGCTGGGTGGTCTGGTGACCTTTATAATGTGCCCATTAGTTTTGGACTCACGTTTACAGCCCCACCACTATCAGTGGAAAGTGTTTTCATGCTTTACAGCATAAAGCACCAAACTGCAGACTTCTTGCTCCACATACAGGCTTAATGGGTTCAGCAGGACATAACCCAGGTTGCCTGATACTGCTTTCTGCACAACCATGTTAGCCTCTTCTTGAAAGAAACACTCCTGAATTTGATTCTCACACGCTGCGCCTCCTCCAAAGGCACTCAGGTTGCTTCCGCACAGCCCCAAAGAGAGGGATCTGAACATAACATAAAATTCTTGATGAGGTGCAAAGCAGTGCTTCTCACTTTGTATTTTATCCCTTGAAGTGATACATCCCGATGCTCAGCCTGCATTTTCCACTGGACCATGGTGATGACTTGGAAGGCATCCATGGCCGTTGTCTTTCTAGATCTCTGGCAAACATGTTCCACCCCACACAGAATGCTCTTTTTATTGATCACAGCTTTTATTGATTTATATTTGTCTGCATTATCTGCTTAGGTTTTTTGCTGGCTCAGCAACAGAGAGGGTCAAATTCATGCTGGGTTCTCTTTATACTGCTGCTACAACAATTACTAGCATCAGTGGAAGCAGTTCTTTCTTTTTACTGGTCTCAATTAAATTGGTTAGGATCACATCCCAGGTTGAAACTGTGGCTGGAGGGGCACACAGCACAGTAGTGTTTGAATCAAAAATGCTTTGGCCTTGGAGGCTGTCCTCACCCAAAACCAAACCCTTGTTTGATGGGAAGCCATAGCAGGAGGCCTCCTCTGATGTTCCCACATGAAGACAATGGGGTTTCACCTCCTGAAGAGCTTGAAAATCTAACCAACAACTTCTTAGTTACCATTTTACAGTCATACCTGCAAAAGCTGAGGATTTTTCTTTCTTTGGGATGAGGGCTGATAGTACCAGCTCCTCGCGCAGATAGCTCATGTAGATACACTATAAGCTCCCTGAGAAACCTGAATGCTCCAGTCCCTCTGTAGGTGTCTCCTTCCTGCACAGCAGGGTGTACAGAAATTTCGACAAAGGGCTACTCCAGGTAGGAGGAACTCCGTATGCACAAACTCCCCATGAGCACCAGCTCAGCAGGATCCCGCAGCACAAAGCCTTGAAACACCCTGCATGAGCAACAGTGCTCTCAGTTCCTCCAGTAGCAGCAGTACCTTGGCTTCATCTTTGTGTCACCAGCCTCAGGTTAGGTGACTGATTCTGACCCACCCCTTCCTCCTCTTCAGATATGGGCTGTAGTTGATTCATCAGCAGGTGAGTCTCGCTTCTGCTTTATGCCCAGGCCAGATTTAGAGCTAAATCCTCCAAGTGTCTTTCTTGTGCAGAGCAACCCTCCTTTTTTGCAGCATTTCTTCATGTAGTAGGCTGGCACTACAATTCCCATTACGCACTATGCTTTGAACACCCCTCACGGTAAACTTCTTGCATTTAGAGACTTACAGCATCTGAGACTTCTACACTCTACCCTGCCAAGACATCTCAAAGTACTTCAAAAAAGTATTAGAACTAAGTTTGCCCATCCAACAGAGTTAATGATTAATTGCTATTAGATAAAATCCAGCAAAAATATACATATATATCTCTCTCTACAGATAAATTGATATGTATTTATGTACACATATGATACTTCATACATGTATGTAGACTTTAGGCTGACACGGTTGGACAACAAAGGGCTCTCAAAAGCAAAGAGGCTATTTGCTTTTGCAGGGTGAAGTGTGCCCTGATTAAATGTACGACCACTCATCATTTTCACAACAGAAGATTCAAATGAACACTCTCCTCCAGTGAAGCACTGACTTCTGGGATGTCACCTAAGGTCCACCTCACCAGTGCAAAGATTACTACTGACTTCAGCAGGATCTGAAACAAGCCTAAGCCTCTCTTTTAAAACCAGTTTTTGAAAACCAGCTCATGCACCTGAGCCAAGTTTTGGCTGCTTTTTTTCTGTTTTTAAATAACGTGCATCTTAGACTCCTAGATGGATATCTGGGAACTTGTTTTAGACTGGTCTTATTTTAGAAGTCCTGAGCACTTCCAGTGCTAGGGAGCAGTTGGGAGCAATTCAGTCAGCATCTGCTCTTGAAAACTGTGGTCCTTATAAATGGTCCAAGACTTGACTGGTTCTGCAAGTGCCTGGGCCAAGGTCACACCACATGCATGGCCAACACCCAGGATGCTGCTAGGCGGAGTTGCAGCATCATGGCTGTTGTCCATCAGAAAGTACCTTGTAGAGCAGCATTGGTCTCACTGTGACAAAGGGGAACAATTCAATTTTCACTTGTCCTACTTCCACACAACATAAATCCAGCCTGTTCAAGTGTACTAATCTTGATTTTATATTACCATAGCTAATAGGAGAATCAGGAAAAAAAACAGGCAGGATTTTGGCCTCAGCAAATAAGAGGTGAATGCGCTAGGAATATGGGCTTGTTTACAATTCCTTTCCAATAATCACAGTGATGTATTTGTATCACTTTCACAGATATACATCCTCACTCCTCAGACTGGTTCTAGCTGATCTATATAATGTATGCAGAAGGCTTGGTTCTCACCAAATAGAAATAGAAAGGAAGATTTGCTGTGAGAAAATCTATTTTTTTTCTGCGAATATTAATCGTTTCAGCTTTGATAGTGAAGTGATATGAGTGAAAAAGCCAAGAATTGCTCTAGGGCTCCACACAGATGACTAGTGTAGCAAAGACATTTGCTGGAGATAACACTGCTTAAGCTCAGAATCATTATACAGTACACAGTTCACTCCAATCAACCTGCTTGCTCCCCAAGATTTAAACAGAATTAATGTGACATCCCAGCTGAAGCTGGAACTCAGCAACTCAGAAAATAAAAGTGACAAATTAAAGCAAGTTCCATATGTGTTTTAATCTTAAATGGCAAAAAGAAAACCATTATGCCAGATGATAGGAGAGCAATATGGTCCCAATACACTGTTCATCGCCTTAACAGCTTTAAATAATGTTTGGTATGTTTTGCAGTACAAAAGAAAAGTATGGGGATTGCTCTAAAACATTCCATGGGTAAGATAAAGGTCATCACCTTTTAGTCTGGAAAGTCAGAATAGATTTTGGACCAACTAATATGTGTCACCCAAATATGGTGGTCATTTGGTCATCTTAATAGATTTCCACAACATGACAAAAATCTTCACATTTCAAACTGAATAAAAAATCTCAGTTAAAGATCAAATAAATGAATGCTCTTCTTTTCTTTGGGAAATGTATAGCCACTATTCCAAGGGGAAACTTTTGTTACTCCACCAAAATTTTTCTTCTAATCTTATTTATGCTATAATATTTTAAGGCTCCATGAAGGTCACAATTCTTAAAGGCAGCCCTCGCAAAAGAATAGTTTGCAGGATAAGTAGACAAAGGAAATACTATCATCCCCTTGTCAACAGATAGGCACTGAGGCACACAAAGGCTCTAAGTGAGACACACAAGGGCATCCAGAACACCAGTGGCAGAGTTGGAACTGACTGCATGTATCAGTCTTCTTCCACTGACTTCAGTGCACACTTACCATTTCAGGTTGGTAGATGACCA
Organism: Pelecanoides urinatrix; assembly: GCA_013400755.1. Taxonomy (NCBI): domain Eukaryota; kingdom Metazoa; phylum Chordata; class Aves; order Procellariiformes; family Procellariidae; genus Pelecanoides; species Pelecanoides urinatrix. The sequence continues at coordinate 86,126 of VZTQ01008847.1, read as the reverse complement.
CTGCTTTAACAGGGAAAGATGAAAAGTCACAGAAGTGCCAACAACGGAATGTGCATTGGCCATAGGTGCGTGCCTTCTGTGCACTGTGTGAGAAAGCACTAATGGATAATTGAAGACGGATGGTCAAAATGTGCACTAACAACTGACTATTGCACCTAGCTGGAAGGACTGGCTGCTAATGGAATAAAAGCAATACTATAAGTTACCTTAAACAAATAGTGAAATTTAAAAAAAAAAGCACTTCTGCTGTAATTGATGCTAAACATCCTTCCACTGTAAAAAACAGCTCTAAGTAGTATTAAAAATGTTTTTCATTAAAACCAATTGTGCCTATTTTCTCCTTCTACACTTCCTTCTTCCCCACCTTCATCAGTCTTACAGGTCATTCTCTCTTTCTCCTTTTACCTCACCAGATTTCCTTCTCCTGCTAATTTACTGTAACAGAAGCAGCAGCAGGATTTTCCTATTCATCAGTGAAGAGGTCTGAGCTATGCACCTCTGGGAACTGATGCATATTTACAATATCATCCAGAAAGCTCAGTCACCATGTTGGTTTGGACAGTTTGCGCTCTGACAGACCAAAACTAATCAAACAGCACTGCTTAAAGCTTCAAAACATGAGAATCTTCCAAGTTTTACATAATCATTATTTCTAGGGAGGTTTTTAAAAAGGGGAGAAGAAATAATCCCCAAAATGAAAAATACTTTAGAAACTTCTAATTATCAGAATCTGTGCATTACAAGGAATAAATGCTAACAAAATGTAAGATATAGCATGGAGAAGGATCACACAAAGGCACAATGAAACTGATAAGAGGAATCACAAAAAGAGAGAACAGTGTCTCTTCTCTGTTACGCATATATGAAACCTTTCACTTTGAAAAAAATTACAGCCTACAGGTAAAACTCCACTAGCTTGTGCTAGTATGAAATTAATTTTGACCTAGTTCTTTATTTTACATTATAATACATAATATGAAATTAAAAAGTCAAACCATAAATTTTTATCCTGCCTTTTGAAGCACCGATGTATTTCATTCTGACAACATGAGGACATTTTGATATGTCAGAAATTTTTCATTTGTTCTTCTTCCACCATCTCAAAATGAAACTGGAAGAACCTACCAAGACTTCAAGACAGATGAAAAATGTAATGATCTTATGGTAAGTTCTCCAAAACTGATACTGCACAGGCAGCTGATGAAGGCAGCATGTAACAGCAGAAACAGGAACATAGTTGGGACACCAAGACTAGCTTTCTAAGCTCTGCTATGGATCACTTTAACAAGCGATATGGACCTTATTAGATATATCACACTGACTATGTTTGTATGTACTGCATGGAATCAGACATTTTTATATGAAAAATCAAACAAGGTTACAGGTAAAGAAGATTGTGCCCCAGCTGAAGCTTGAAGTCTTTTTGGGGCAGAAGAGTCCCAAAGCACTACCCAGAGCTATAAAAAAGTTAGAGAAGCACCACAGTAATGAAATTCCATACTTGACATGTATATGCATCAAAGAGATGCCATCCCTAAGCTGCATCTCCCATAACGAAGCAACAGGTTAAATTATGTAGGTAGGCTTAGCCTAAGGAATAACATCTTCTGATACACCCAAGACTGAATAGCAGAATGGATAGCGAAAGTATATCTAATGAGAAGAATAGCATAAAAAAGAGCAGAAACAGAAACTACATTGAGAAAAACTATAGTCCCACCAATAAGTGATAATTGGGGTACAGGGTTAATGGTGTCGTTTCCTTCTTTCACAAGTGATAGCAGTTCTTTTAAGATTTTGGTACTGTAGCTTTCTTTGATAAATCCAGAGGGATTTTTTTTTTTTTTAAATAGTATGAAAAAAAGAACACATTCTACGGGCAAAAAAGGTCATTAAAAAGAATATTTGTACATAAAAATTCCACAGGACAATAGGAACTTGGTACCCATGACTTCAGGATCCAGTGCTTCACCTGGTAACATTAAAAATACAAACCACAGAATATATACAGCGCATTGAATATAATCCTGGCCTGGTCCACATTCCCATTACATCAGCTTTCCTTAGTTTCAACTGCATGTTCATTTCACCTCAAGCAGGCCAACAGTTCCTCTTCAGCAGACTTTCTTTTGAGACACAACTCATTTCACCTCCCAGATTGCTTCCATTCCTGGTGAGCCCTCCCTGCTCCACACTGAAATTCCTTTGCATCCCAGACAGTGACTCCGAAAGTGGAGATGACAGGCAGTCCTTCCGACCAAGGGCAGAAATTCATGGCATCCCAGGTTTCCAGCCAGACTTCTCCCTTCTCTGCTCCACTCTCTGCATCCAAGTTTCACAGTGAGACCTGTCTTAGGGCTTTGGCACACTAAGAAGCATGATTTCCACCTCCAGCAATTAATGCTGAATGAAAAAACAGTAGCCGCAACAACTCCATACCAAGATTTGAGACCATCTGTTACTGTCTTGTTAGTGTACGCTTTCTAGAGTGACCAATCTACTTCATACCAACAGTGTGGTATGCATCTGTTAAAGGAATATTTCACTGCACAGGCTCTGGATGGATTTCTGATGTGGGGAAAAGATGCAAAGAAAGCCAAAATGAACACTGGCTTAATTATTTTAAGATGTATCTCTTGCTCAAGCACATGTAAATAAATCTTACCCAAGATACAGGAAGGTGGAGTTACACTGGGGAATGCCTTTGGCTTGTCTTGGGAAGGCTGCTAAGAATAATTAGAATGTTTCAAGTTAACTATTTTTTAATGACCCGTGCATGCACCCCAGCCTTCACTTTCCCTAAGATGGTGTCAAGCTACTACATGCAGACCAGCAGCAGAGAAAGGAGGGATTTGTTGACAATACATTTTAAAAAAAGGCACGGGCACTGTTGTGTGTCAATAGTAATCCGAATGCACCCATTTGATATTTTACTGACAGAACTGAAAATATGTTTGAATTTCAAACTTGCCGAGATGGCTAGGATGCAGGGATTATTTTCCCCTGAGGGCAGATAAACAAGACGGATGGGCTAAACTCTGAATCGCCTAATGATCAAAATGCAAGGTAAGCTGTCATAGAGAGGGCTCTTCTCATCCTTGCTGACAGCATGAATTTTGCTGAATTATTTCTAGTCTTTCTGATTAATGGGCCTAGTGACTAATTAGTTCATGAATCTTGCTCATAAACGGCACTTTGATAGCTGCCTAATGTTCACTCTGAGAGAAAGACCTCACTGATGTCAGCTGGAGATGTGCTCTCCAACAAAACCTGTCCCTGGACAATCCCACAGCTGGCAGTGAGTGCACAGATGCAGCTTGGCCGTTACAGTGGGGTCGCAGCCCCAGTTGGGACCTCAGATCCGCACTGCCCCACAGGGCAGGGGAAAGCGGGGCTGCGCCCGGCCTTTCTCCCCAGGCTGAGAGAGGTCATGTCACTCCTGCGACTGCAGTGGGGAGCAAACTCATTTCCGTATGGCAGAACACCTTCCTCAACTGGAGAATAGTGGGGATGGTAATATCCTCTCTTGTGAGGGGTGAGATCAAGGCATCCTGGAAGAGACGTATTGTGCTCCCAGCACTGTGGCGTGCTAGGGGCACCCCTGAGCCATATGCTGCTGCTCTGTGTGGTATTGCTGCTTCTGGAGGGAATTAGCCCAACCAGTCATCACCAACAAAGAGGGCAGGGAGAACCACCAGGATGACCTATAGCAGCACCACACTGCCCTCTGACAAGACAAAAGCACACATCAGACCCAGAGAAGAGTCTGCTTGTCAAACTGCCCGAGACATACTTAGTTGCACCAGAAGTAAGCTGGGTCCTTTGACTAATAGTTTGGAGAATACTTCATTAAAAGGAGAATTATTTCATTACTTCATCCCATTACTCCCACCTTCTGCTTTCTTCCTTGCCTGGAAGAGCTAGAATCAGTTTACTTTGTTGTTACATCAGGATGACAACATCTTATGCACATTTTTAGATCCCACTGTTCTCTACAAATGCTCCCAGATACCAAATGTCGCGGTCAGGGCCTGCACCTATGGCAAAGGACGCAGAGGCTTTGGCTTTACAGCTCTTCTGAGACCCCAGTAGTGTGTTGGCATTTCATTTTAACCCATCACAACATTCAGGGATTCTGTTTGTTGGGGAAGGGTTCAGTTCCAAGATGTATCGATGTACTGCAACACTAAGAAGAGCTTGCTGCACTACAACTAGGGAAACTGTCTTGTTTGAATTGTTTGGCCTGATGAAGAAGAAGAGAAAATACAAATGACCACAGCCACTTTCTGAGCTCTTCCTCCACTTAAAGAGCACTAGCAGTACGTGCTCAGTGTCCCCCAGTACACTCATTTTGAGTTGTGGCTCAGTTTGTGCACAGGCAAAAGCTCTTAGGATGTCCCCTGTCATACTAGGGCCCACGCGCCCGGAAGGACTTCTCCACCCCAAGCAAAATGTGGGTATTACTTGCGGAGAGTGTCAAGAGTGACGCTGCAGACACCTCCAGCACTGTCACTTTGAGATCCAAGATGTGTTTCTACACAGACGTGTTTCTTCCCAGCATTTAATTCTGAAAATATGTCCCTGAATGCCATAGCCCATGGAGTCAGACACAGGCAGAACAGAGGGAAGACAGTGTAAAAATTCTGTGCAATTATTTTTTTTTTCTGATTAACACTGATTATGTTGAAACGTGTTACACAAAGTGGAAAGGCCAAACGCTGTGTGTTTTCTCAATGCTGTAGTCCAGGATCCACATACTTAACCCACATGTAATTAAGGCCCAGCACTGATCTCCCATATTTAAAGAGGTGTAAAACACCATTCTGTTTTATCATTAAGTCTTTGTTCCCACTTGTCTCTCCCTCAGTTAATATAAGAGCAGACCAAGATTTGGGAGAGGTTTGTCTCCCATGGTGCTCCTTCTCCACCTGAGGACCCATTTGTTGGGGACCACTGCAATGGCAGCTCCTGCCAAGAAAGACAGATGCACACAATGAGGGTGCAGAGTGTCCTGATCCTTCACTCAGTCGTCACACAGGTATTTGCAAGTCTCCTAAGCTATATCAGAAGACTTTTCTTTACCACCTTACCACAAGCCAAGTATTACCTCTGCCAAGATTTGAACCTCTGACCTCAGTGGTGCTTTCAAAAGGGTGAGTGCAAAAAATTCTCCACCTGACATACAACTTGGTCTCTCTCCCTCTCCTGCTCAAACAACAGAAACAAAGGCCTAGCCTCAGCCACAAAGACTACCACCCAGTACATGACTGGCAAAATCTAATCCCCAAAACAGCCCATATGACTGTGATCTTCCATTTTCTTCTCCTGTAGAAAGAAAAAGCTGTGCATGAACATTCAGTCCAGAATGCCCTAAAGCTCAAAAGTCAGCTCAGAAAAAAGAAAAACAAAAGGAAACAACATCAGCTGTGCAGCCTCCACTACAGCAGCCCTACCAGGTGTTACTTTTGCTGGTTTTTGTCCTGTGGTGGCCCAGTGTAACTCAGTAGCTATGTCAGGTCTTGATATCAAATTTCATGCACGTTAACTTCCTCTCTGTGGCCTGCAAGTCCTCCTGGCTCCTACCTGTGGCACACAAAGACTGCGGAGAGGAACCATTCTGACAGCCTGGGGAGAGACTATCCACTCTAAGCAAATAACTAGGTATGTCCAGCTGATTTAAGAAAAGGGTAGCCTTTGCAAAAAGACTGAAGTCCTTCTATTAGCTAGCCAACAACATGTCTGCACTTAGAAAAATGTCAAAGCAAAACAAACCAAAGTTGCTTTTCACCATTCAAATCTGGATAGTTAACTCTGCAAGCGTGCTGAAGAGGAGTCTTGGTGTAAGAGACTCGGAGAATTAGGGACTGGTATAGATATGCATTATTCAGCTCAGTTCTGTTCTGATGACTTGTTCAGCTCAGCGGCTGTATTGCAAAAGGTAAACAGATTTCTACCCATAATCTTGTTGTCTCTGAGCAGCAATCCATCTGTCTCTCATTTATAGTATCGTCTAGTGGTATGTCTTCTTACTCAGGTGACGCTCCCTTCAGATACTATTTTAATACCATTGAAGACAGATGAAACCCCAGATTTGCCTAAGCAAATTTAAAAGAGCTATTTAAAGATAAAGATGCAGCAAAGCTGAAGCTAATACAGTAAAGATTTCTCAGGAGGATTCCTAAACGGAGAAATTACTGTGAAAGAAAATAATTCACTAGAAAGCTCTACCAAATAAAATGAACTATAGCAGCTTCTAGTTAGGACACTATAGTAAGGGATATATGCATATAGAGGTATTGTAAATTTCATTCCTAAGAGGTTTCAGTCTACTAGTGAAAGATTTAAGTTTGACTCCTGTCTTTGATAAAAATATCTAATGCTCAATTCAGAAACTTCTCAGGAGCCTGAAGCTTGCATTGTTTTTCAGCAAAGATTGGACAGAAAAGTCCATACCTTAAGAGCTAAAGATGCTGGGAAACAGTTAATAGGGCAATGGCTGGAAACTCAAAAGCCCAGTGCCATGATCTGGGAATCTATGTACCATGGATTGGTTTTGCATACTGCAAACTCTGTTATGAAAATGGGGGTTATTTGCCCTCTCTTTAAATGGATAATTACCCACGCCATTCAGACAGAGTCCCTTGCACAAAGAAATGGCTATTGTTGAGACGAAACAGTTTTTCAAGTCTAACAAACAGATCAGCTCCTGAGGTTATATGCATTGTCTTGTTAACTAAGACAAACTTTGTCCCCTTGACAAAAAGGACCTACTGCTATAAAAACATGCCAGTTCTCACTGGCCATTTTAGATTAAGAGTGAAAAGGCAGAGGCAAAACTGACTTCAGCAATATGAGGAGACTCCAGACTCTGGAGAAACAGGCATGTGCAAGGATGTTGAGGAAGAGGGAAGATCCCGGACTGATTAAAAAGGTCTGATCAAAGCCCAAAGAACACTCAAGCAATGCCAAAAGTGAAGCAAGGTTAAGCATATGCAGATGTTTCACTGTTCGGTCTCCATCTGTACATGACCTCTCAGACTATCTGATGCAGAGGGTAAGTGTGTCTAAAAGGCTTTGGGATGCCTACTTGTTACAAGCCTGAAAAGGTAAACAGTAAATCAAACCCGCATGCAAAGGCAGAGCACTGGGAGACAACATGCTTAAGTGGTGTGGGTGCCTTCAGATGCCAGCCCTGGTCCAAAGGCAGCTGGGGTTCCTGGCCCTGTATTTGAGCAAGGAGGTGATTGATTGCCTGTATGAAGAAAGTAGAAGGAAAAAGATAGTGTCTACAACCTAATGAAAGTGAGGAAAACTTCACAAAACAGTGCCCCAAGCTGGATACATCAAAAGACAGCACAGTCATTTTGAGATTAGCAGCTGTAGGAGGGCCTCAGGGGGGCCACCAGGCTGAGGCACAACAGCCTGGCGTGAGCGGGAAGCCCTACCCTCAGCAACTGGCCAGATCCTAGGAACCAAGCACACCCAGCACAAAATCTCCCCAGGAGGAGGTATGCAGCATGTAGTGCAGCCATGCTTCTCTGCCATGTAGTCTCCCATAAACACAGCACACCTACCCTCCCATATTTTCACCAGTATGACATCTCACAGAGCAGAGTCAAGATTACAAGCAGAGTCCAGAGACTGCATCCCTGGTCTTCAGAGACCCAGTTACCTAGCAGATTGCCTGGTGCTCCAAAATTTCCTGTTTCAGGTGAGTCATCCATACCCCCAGGGACATTCCCCGCCTGTAAGGCAGAACCACCTACAGATCAAATGAGTAGATGGGCAAAAACCCTGCCACAGCCTCCCTGTGCTAAGAACCCTTCTCTGACCTTGCCACTGCTGGCACACACACACAGTGTTGGGATCAATATGGAAGTGTGTTTAAAACCCTAGACCAAGAAGCTTGCGAATTTTTTTCTTTGAAAGGAAGGATAGATAACTGAATACAATGAGTACTAATCACATCACTTAATGTACTTCTGGAAGATAGCAGAGTGATAAAGGGCAGCACGAAAAAAAACAGAGTAAGGCAAACCTCTCTGGTGCTTCTTCATCCTGACCTTCATCTCTCTTGTCTCTGTCGAATGCAAGCTCTTGGGTGCAGAGGATGTCTAATAGTCTTCATCTGTACAGCACCTTGCACAATAGAGTGAAATTTCAATCAGAGCCTCTAGGCATTCAAGCAAGACAAGCAGTTCATACCAAGTGATAAATAGATGAAATATCAATTATTATTTTTTCCACAGAAATCTCATGTGGGAAGGTAGGGATACTTTGAAAGGACCATATGCATTCAGTCCTTGATGTTAAGAACTTGTCTACTGCAAACTTTCTTCACTTTAAAAACATTAAAATGAATTGGAAAAAACAGCTAGATGGGTCACATTATGGTGCAGAGCTTGTGAGATAACACACTAACCCAGAAACCTGCCAAGACATTGAAAAAGACTACATCAACTTGTGCAAACTTAAACCATCACAAAATCACCCAGTTTTCAGAAGATGGGTACTCATCATTCTTTCAAAAAGTAGGTCCCTTCAAAAGACTTTGAGTATTTTTAGACCAAGATCCCCTCACATGAGTAGCCTCTTCTGAAAGTATTTTAGACCTCTCAGTTTTAGCTCTTCTAGTGCACCAACAGTAAGGAGAAGACCTGAAGCATCATTCTATTAATACAGAACCTCAGGATTATTTTTACTTATAGACAACCAATTTTGGAAAGCTTCATGCAATAGTCAGGACAGATCATTATTTGTAAGCATTTATCTGCAGTTTGTTCAACGTACGTACCAAGTATTTACCGACCAAAAAAGATGGTCTTGCCACCAAAAGTTGCAGAAACCTCTAAAAAGTGTAGCTGAGGACACAACCTCTGATGAAATATGGGTTGGGAGTCATGGAGATGTACATTTTATCTTTTGGGCAAAAGTAGGAGGGTAAAACTGGTGCACTGTAGAAATTATTTATGGAAGAACTAGACTAGAATTTCCCACAAGAGAGACTCCACCACTTGGAGTCATTATGGAAACGTCTTTCCAAAAGCTACACTTTCTAGCAGCCATTTCTTAATCAAATCTGAGTCTGAAATCATGGGACAATACTGCCTGACCAGTCCTATGAAGGAGTGCAAACTAAATAACTCCGTAGCGTCCAAGAGACTATAAGAGTGAGACTTAACAGAACAAGTTTTTCTAGACTTCAGGAATATGAGGACTAGGGAAAATAATTGCAACAGAATTCTTTCTTTGAACTGTCTTAATCCAAAACACATTTGCATTCTATGAAGGCTTCTCAAGACACTAATGCAGCTATAAGTCAAGCCAAACGTAGCAAAAGAAGCCACGGAGTTGGATATCAAGGTCTACCCATCCACACGGAAAGAAAAAAAAAACATGCCAAGTTTGTTATGACTGGACACAAGTAACTGGAGTGTAAAACTGTACCACTCTGGCAGTTAGACATGAGACAGGAAAACCTTACACCTTAAATATTGGTTCCAGCCCAGACCAAACTGCAGCTGGTGAAGTAACTGTACCATTTATTGACTGTTTGGTGAACCAGGTTGGAGGCCTCTGTCTCATTCCTTTTGTTTCACTCTGTCAGGAGGTCCCCATTCTGGAGAGGAGGTTCAAGCCTTGGTGGTGCCCATGCCAGGACGATGCTGAACAGACTGCCACAAAGCATCATAAGGGGTGAGGGGAAGGCAGTGGCAGCATCCCTGCCTGAACCGTGTCTCTTCAACAGACCAGCAGACAGCTTAGGTCTCCAGCACTGCCCAGCTAACGCCTCTCACCAGGAGAAAAAAATTGAGGATTTCTTTCTCTTTTTTTTCAGCTTAGAAAGAATTATGGTTCCAAATTGCCATGATAAAAACCTCAGTGTCATTTAATGCAGTTAGAAGCAGGCTTGTACAATTCAGCTGTGATCATATCCTCTTCCAGAGGCCTATTAGAGAAAAAAAAAAACACAGGAGATTGCCGTACACACAGAAAGACGGAGAGAAAGTAAAAAAAATCATGTATGTGTATGAAATACAGGACACATCACTTAAAGATAAATATTATTCACATATCTATGAGCTACTAAGCATCAATGTTAAAAAAAATGTGTAAAATATCTAAATGCAATAGCCTAAACTGCAGAAAAACAAGGTTTTCCTCATGTCTAATTCTTAAATAAAGCATTTCAGAACATGATTGAGGTATAATATCTTCTCTCACAAAGGCTGTGTATTAAATTCCTCACTGGCAAAGGAATTTTTATGGAAGGTTAATGCTTCCTGTAACATTTATCCTGGATAGTGTGGCTTCTCAAATAATTTTGTGGGCTTTATTTCCTGCACTGTTATAAAGCTTTATCTTCACTATAATACCTTTACAAATACCACATCTTCTGCCAATACAAAGGCAGCAGTTATTTCTCAGTCCCACCACACAGGTTAATTAAACACAAACCCCAAGTTAAAATAACATGTAGAGTGGACAGAAAATCCAGAAAGCAAAGAGACACCGAGTTGAGGTTGTCATACCCAATGCCACATAAACTTAGCCAGCCAATACACCGCTCCCCATTACACCAGTTAAATCTGAAGCAACTGCCTTTCATTCTGGGACCTACTGTCTCCTTTCACATGCCACAAAACAGGTATTTGCTCACCTGCAGTTAAGAGCAGGACACTGCCTTAAAACAAATACTGGGGGCTCGGGCTCTCCAGCCACCGCAGAGTACTCTGGCCCAGAGTCACCAGGCAGGTACTGGGGGAAGGGAGCTGCCTGCAAGTTCCTAGCCAGAAAACAGGTGTAAATGGCAAAATAACATCAATTGCACTAATTGGGGACTTGGTTGTTGTGTAAAATGAGTACAGCTGGCATGCTGAGGTGTCAGACAGGGCTGTAGCAGAATAGCAACTAAGAGTAGAGTGTAAAATATAGCAAGAAAGGCACATGCAGCTTCATCTCATGCTCTCATGCTAGCTGCTCTTTAAAGTTAGGTAGATTTTTTTAAGCATACTGCCATTTTAGCAGACAGAACTAGCAACACCGGTCGTCCATTACCTGTGACATCTGGCGAGACACGGACCCTGGGACACATTACTCCAAGACACAGCTATCCCAGTACCTGCACACCTCACCCGACACTACAGAGCAACGCTGTGGGATGGGCACGCATGCAGTGGGCAGTGATGAATGAACCAAGCCACAGAGGCATTTTTCTGTCGTGTGAATGGAAGAGCTTTGCAGAAACCAGCTCCACATGTTTTTTGGGGAAAAAAAAAAAAGAAATTAATGTAAAATAGCACTCATGCACGAAAAAGTGTTTTAAAGCTGACCTTCTTGATTCTTTCCACATACATTGAGCTCTAGCATCAGTACAGTGACTGTATCCCCTAGAATCCCCTTCTCCAAACTGCCTAGTCCATCAGGTCATCTTTGTGTATGTTCTAATGCCAATCCCATTAACAACAGGCTCCACAGCTAGGACATCCTCCCTTCTCGAACCCATATAATGGATGCCAAGTCTAAACATATTGTGCCATGATGATGAAACGTTTCCAGAGGCAGAACAAGCGTTATGTTGTGGTAAGGGGCCATACACGAGACAGAGTAGTACCAACTCAGAGACATGAGCAGCTGTCATTCCTCAAAAATTCAACAAAACACTAAAACTTTAAGGATACTATATCTTAAACATGCTGGTTTAAATATCAGCAGAAGCACATTTCTAAACATGGTTTAGACAAACATTTGTACATAAATATACAACATGTTGGAGAAAGGGACCAACAGGGACCCCATGCAATTGGAGCAGGACCAGCAGGCAGTCCTGCCCCAGCAGCAATCCCAGCAGGGGACTGAGGAAAACTCAATAGACCTCATCGGGGCACTGAGTCCTGTTTCAGGGCCCTGGTGAGAGAGATGTCCACAACCTGATGGGGACCAGGGGATGCCACTAAGATAGTGGGGCTGGAGCACTGCCCTGGAATGACAGGCTGTGGGGCCAGGGCTGGCTCAACATGGAGCAGAGATGGCTTCGGGACACCTGACAGCACCACAGTGCCTACTGGGAAAGGATCGGTGAGACATGGACATGCTTTTCCCAGCAGCGGCTCACAGGAGGGCAAGAGACAGTGGCATCAGCTGAAACTAGAGAGGCTCAGGCTGGAGATAAGGACTCACTTCTTCCCCTGAGGATGGGCAGGCAGTGGAGCAGGTCCTTGGAGGACCTGCTTGCCTCCGTCCTTGGAGGTTTTTAAGACCCAACTGAATAAATCTGTGAGCATCGTGGTCTCATCTCATGGCTGAGCCTGCTTTGAGCAGGAGGTTGGACTAGAGTCCTCCCAAGGTCCCTTCCAACCTGAATTATCCTGTCATCTTACATTACAAATGTCAATAAAAATATATAAATATACATATCTGTAGAACTGTAGATGCACACACAAATACTTATGTCCATATGTACATGTGCAGTACTGCACTGTAGTAAAACACCACCTTCTCCAGCTACCACTAAGGAAGTCACTGTGCAGATTTTGATTTTTAGTTGCTTATTTTTGCAGACATTGCAACAGATGTTGGTTTTGAATGAGCTTTGATATAAAAACTTTCCTCCCTTCTTTCAGCTCAGATACCTGTGCTCTCCTCTTGCTACACAGAGTTATCTTAGAGTTTGGGGGGCTGAGAAAGATAGGCTGAAGAAGTGAGGAGAGCACAGGAAGGTGAGTGATTGTCTTGTGGGCATGACTGATTACCAAGGCACACATATGGGATGTGCTGGGCTCTCATATATAGCTAGAATGTTCATGTACAGGATACACAGCTACTAGCATCCTTTCAGAAGCACAAGCAAAATAAAATGCAAGTGAATTTGACGTGAGGTCTGATATTAGAGCAGAGCCTCAGATCATTAGGGAAAAAGTTATGTTTGTTAAAATTTCTTTTCAATTAATGCCTATTATCAGTAAAGGCAAAAATAAAACAAAAAAAGTAAACCCAACAAAATCCAAATCATTTCTCAGTTACAGTCATGCTGTGCTACAGAAGTCTTGATTCATGGCTGAATTAGCCCTACTCTGTCTAATAGCTGTTGTAAAAGTGGAATCATTGCAACCTACATGCAATTGGATTTGATGACAAACTTCGCAGTCACTTTTCTTGCTTATTTTTCCTGCTGTTGGAGGCTTCTGAATAATTTCACTACAGTGCAGGTTGGAAGGTGACTCACTGGGTCAATGGCCAAGGAAGGAAATATTGTTTCTCATCAGGTTGCATCCCTAAAATTCACCAATTTCAAGCAGTTTTTCCCTCATATTTTAAAAATTTAGACTTTTGTTGGAAGGGGCTGAAGAACAAACCAAAAGGGTCCTCTCTATCATTTTCTAAAAATCACCACTGGCAGAAGATTTTCACATTTGGTTTAATCCTGAGTTTCCTTTAAATCAAGATGCCATTCTCAAAAGAGCCTGGTTATGACCTGGTTTCAACAAACAGCAACCTGGGCTGATCTAGGTTAGATGCCAAGAGCGTCATTGTTTTAAAAGTAAAGTGGCACAGTGCAACCGTGAGTAATGCCATGTATAGCACCATAGAAGCAGTACAAATGAGCTAACAGTAGGGCAAACAGGTGCTGGGTAAGGGGTGTTGTGATCTCTCTCCCTCAGCAGTGCTGAAGACCTGGAGGTAAAGGAGGAGGGGGCACCTACCAGGGTTGCTACAAAGTCGGCTTTACAGCTACTGCCTTTATGACAACAATATAAAATAACTCCCACAACACAGTGAAGATAAGCTCTTTAAAGAAAATATAAAAGCATTAGCTTGGCAATTCATCCGAACCTCATCATGCATCGTAGACATTTTTGATGTTTAACAAAGAAAAGCACATCATTAAAGAATACTGCTCTATCACCATTCTTATGCAAATCCTTTCAGATAGTTGGGTGGAAAATTCCATCTAACACGCAGTGAGAAATAAATGTTGCAGGGTGGAAATTTCAGCTATACCGAGTGCATCTATCACTTGTATAATCCAAACTACTGTATGTGCCCTGACTACAGAATTAGTATTGATCCATTCACCATGTAAACATCAAGTACTTTCTATTATTACTTGAAATAGCATGCTATCACAATTTCTATTTCCTCCCTCTATCTTAAATAGAAGTATTGCACATTAGCTCTTCCCTTCATGTACTTTTTTGCACAGCTATCTAACTACAGTGTTCAAGGCTGTGCTGGGTTTCCTGCAGACATCTGCAGTATTACCATCAAAGTACTTTATTTTCAAGTCATCTCTGATGGAAGGCAATACAACTCTCATTTACACTGAAACCTGTTACTGTGGCTTCTCTTGGTAAAACACACAGGGTTCTTTGTTTTAAGATTTCTGTTGCGACTACCCTTATGAATGGCTACATCAAACAGCTTTCCCAAATGTTACTCGCACAGCTCTCATGAGTATCACTAAGATAAGAGCAGACTGCAAGAGTCTGAATAGCTATGTCATCTGAGCACACACAAGTGGGAAAAGAAAATCATGATTTCCATCTCATCTGTCTCAACAAAAAAGCTGATGTGGCTAAAATGCAGCTTTGGAAAGTGCTGGGAGATGCTTAGAAGCATAATGTGTTTCACCTGTTAGAACCTTGCTTTGTCTCTGAGCATGGTGAAAAATTTTAAATGGAAAGATAAGGGCTTGTCTCCAGAAAAACTCTAAAATTTTAGACTTGAGAGTTGGTCCTAAAATCTGGAGACTTCAACAAGACAGCAATGCTGCCTTAGAGCTGTGTGGCACTGGATGCACTTTGGCTGTTTCTCCAGTATGCCACAACCCACGCATTTTGCATTCCGGGTGCTGGGTCACACCAATGTTTCACTTGTTACTCAGTGCAAAAAGAAGTGTCTTCAGCCTATACAGCTGCTGCAGTCAGACAAGAATTTTCTTCAAAGATAATTTATAAATTGCAATGGAGACTTCTTCCCAAAAGAACGAACAGACATTGGTATCCACATCTTACTGCAGCCCCAGTGGAAGCTGAGCCCCCAGCTCTCTTTAATAGTTTAAAAATCCCCATCTGCAGCTTCTGAAAACATTCACACCTCCCTCCCTCCGTTTTGTATTGGTGTCTCTATGTATAAATAATGCATCCTGCTGAAACTTCAGTCACAGTTCAAGCTGATGCAAAAATAGAAATGCGGTGACACCCTATCCAGACAAAACCTACAAGAACTAGTCCTTCCAGGTAGCTGCAAGGAAAGCATGGTCTGTAGGCCAACAAGGAGGCATTAGAGTTGAAAACATTTCATTGATAATGCCCTGCTGCCTCCTTTCTGGAGCCATTGATTCAAGTCCCTGTCTGAGCTCAAACGCTGTGCGTCAGATGGCTGAGATCATGTCTCCATGGCAGCCAGACCCCAAGCCATTTAAAGCTTTAAATGTCAAAAGAGACTTCATGGATTGCATCAGGAAGTCCTGCAGCCTCGAGGGAGAATTGCCACACACTGCCTCCACTGCCCCAATGCCTCCATCTACCTCTCTAAAATGAGAGTGGTGATAAAGACCTCGTGTAGTACTTCCAAACAGGTCCACTGACGAGAAGTGTGGCAGGGAAGGGAAAGTGGCATATGCAAAATCCAGTGGTCTCCCTTGCTTGATGGATGCAAGAAATGATATGGTATGCTGCCACACTCAAAAGCATTGGGTAACTATTCATCTGTGCCTGTACCTGGTCACACAGGGTGCAAAAGTCATCAGCCATGACCATGCAAGCATTCTGCACTGGGCAATCTTCTACTCCATGTAGAGAAAAGAAACAGATCCCAGTTGCTCAGACCTGCTTTTTAGACAAGCACCCACAGCAGAAGCACCCACGCTTCTCTGTTCTCTGCCTGCCACCCATGATGGCAGCACAAAGCATCCACGTGAGATGAGCTTCCCACCTATCACACAGCCATGCTGTGGGCTATCAAAAAATGCTCATTCTTTCATCTCCCTAAATGCAGAAAGACCAGAAGGCCTAATAAGCACACAGATTGTAAAGCCCATCATCCCCAGAGAAGACACTGAGGGTGGCAGGACTCTCTATTTCCAGAACAACAGTGTATCTTCCAGATCTCCTTCTCACAAGCCAGCACAAGAAAGCCTCCAGCCACAGAGGTCACAGCGGTGCTTCTCACCGCACTTCAGACGCAGGCTACCTGATGCCGCAACACACCAGCATGTCAGCTGGAATGAAAATTCCAGCAGATCCGAGCCCAGAAAACATCTGGGCAATCTCAAACCACATAAAAGTGATGGCAGACAGTAAAGGGTAGACAGGACCGAGGAGGAGGAGGAGGAGTACTCACAACCTGTAGGTGCCCACGCACCTCCCATTACAGGCTCATTTCCCTCAGCAGACCTGCAGCACTTCCCTGAGAGACCCATGCAGAAAAACAGAGGAGACGGACAGTAAACAAGCATGGTTCAGACATCATTCTTTTTGACATTATTATACTGGTAATGATTTATGCCAGCTGATAATCTGACCACCGGCTGTTGGAGTGCTGGGGGGCAGCGATTCCCCCCCAAAAGAAAGCCCTGTTTCTGGGCAAAGTACATAAACTTCAGTCAAAGTCATGTTTCTTATTGTTTATAAAGCATCATGGAGGTCTGTGGTCACAAGCAACTGCTGACAGCCACTTTCTGAGTGTGATTCTTTTGATATGACCCAGACAAGAGAAAAGTCTCTCTCCTCAGAAAACCAAGTAAACCTGGTGCCTGGGATGCACCATTGGCTATCAGAGAAAAATCCAAACAGGAAGACAGAAGACTGCCTCCAACTTCTGTCAGATCGAGAAATGTTCAGGACTTGGCAGAGGCATCTCTCCTTCAAATCCCAGCTTCTCAAGTGTATGTCAAAATCAAGACAAACAAGAGGTCCTCCAGCAGTTTCTCCAGGCCCTGTCTGAGCTCCTCTCCTGTTGGGAATTTTAGATGTAAGCACAATGCCAGTACCGTGTGCCCTGTCATCCAGACTTAGCTGTGGGGCTGCTACAGCAATCAGTGACCAAAGTCACTGGGAAGAAGTTGCTGACAGACCCTGAAAACAAAACTGACAGCCCAGCAGTAGCACTCAGGGAGAGGGGCAGCTCAACTGCTCTAAAAAAGTGAGGGTGGGATTGTCAGGTACATTGGAATTCATTGGCAGCTGGGCAAGTAACTCCCTTCAGACTTCCTGAAAATCCCAGTCTTTGGAAAAGTGATCAGAGATAACTCTGTTACGAGCACATCATGGAAGGAGGTGGAAATGAAGAGAGAAGAAAAAGAAAATGTGTAAGGGAGATGCAGGGGGTAAACACATCATGAACTCACAGTCAGTAGATATGAATGGAGCTGCGCTTTACTGTTGTTGGAAAAACTGACAGCAAGGACATACTGTACCATGTTAGCATACCATTACCAGTTTGGTCACTCATTTCTCTTTCTCACATCTGCCAAGCTTCTCTAATCATCACCCCAAGATGTTCCTAAGTATCACTTCTGTGTCCTCTGCCCAATCCACTCTTTGCCAGACCATCAGCTTTCTTTATTTTCTCAGATACACTTCAGACAACATGAATCTCAGTAGCAGAGACCTCTGGACCATCCCTTGAAATCAGGTTTGTCTGCTTGTTTATTTAAAGCTGTGTTATAAAACATGCTGAAGTGTTGTTTTTTTTTTTAATTAAGCAATGTAAAAAAAGGAAACTGTGCTATCAGAAATGACTTAACAAGTCTTGCTGTTAATCTCACATAACTGCTAATTATAAGGTCATAAAACCGTTCTCCTCCCACTTAGGCTAAAGTAGTAAAGTCTTAAGCATAACCAGGTACCTAAGAAGCAACTAATGCTTTATCTCTTACTTGTAGCCCATCACCATCAATATCTGCTGCTTGAACTTAGCATACCCCCAAAAAAAGGTTGGCAGAGGAATGCTTGTACCACACTACTTTTCCTAACACTATGGTAGAGTCTCTAAAGAGTAAAAGGCAAAGCCTCAGTGCTCTCTGGGGCATTTAGGAATGTTGTCTATGGCACTAATGGTACTTTTTTTAAAAAAGGATGTAATAGTGGAAGCAGAGATTGGAGGCCAGACTCCCTTGCCAGTCCAGCAGCCAAATACTTTTCACCATTACAGCCACATCCTCTAGCCATCAGTGCAGTCTGCTCCCTGCACTCTTTGCCCCTCAGAGGTGGCAAGGAGTAACTCATGCATCACATGAGCCATTCTGACAGCCCAACACCTAGGAAACCTGGGTTTTGGGGTGTCCCACTGTCTCTCCTCTATCTTATATGCTATTGTTCAACTAAAATATGTGTGACCCTAGCTGGTGACTTCCATCAGCACGTCCACCCACATGTAAGGCTGTCATATATCCTAGTTCTCAAAGCCGAAGGGTCTTTTGCATTCCCTACATAGGTCTCCAAGATGAGTGTGCTGGCCATTACCCTGCTGAATAAAAGGCTCTGAAATGCAGCAGAGCAGCTTTCCTCTCCTGCTACTGTGCTGACTTCAAAAGGATGCTTTCTGTTTGCTCACTTCAAAATAATCACAAGCATTTCTTCTTGGGAAAGGATTTTGGAAGTGCCTGTCCAAAGCCCTGAGTCCATCACCATCACTCCAGAGAGGAGGAGAGATTGCAACAACCTCCTGCGTTTGCAAGCTTCCAGCTGGCTGCCTTTTAGGTGTCCCTCATTCAGCATGCAGCTTCGTTATGGTGCCCATGCCTTGTCACACACTGGAGCCCAGAGATCTGGCTGTGGGACCTGAATCAGGGCAGTCAAACACACTGAAGCTCAAAATTTTGCCTCCGAATTTAAAGCAGTCCTTGTGCTCTCTGTTGCTTCCCACCCTGGTGCAAATCCCTGCTCAGAGCAGATCCCGCTTCATCTGGTGCTCAGGTGCAGAGTACAGGGTGCTGATAAGAAACAGTTACTTCTCTCTTTGGCCCTACGCTTCTCTTCAGCTTTAATTGTGTTGGCACCCTCAGCTGTGCTCACCCCTCCTTCTTCTGCTGACTTCATGTACAGATCTCCGCATCTGAGCTCTGCAGATGTGAACTCCAGTTGCACAGCCATCCCACTGGCAAAATGTAGTTCAGTCCCACCAATCATCCAGCCCTTCTTGATCACTACTGCAATGTCAATTAGGATGAATTTTCTGTGGGGGTAGTTTCTGTCACTCAGACGTATCATGGATGTATGTCTACACAAAGGCTTTTCCCAGGGAACTTCCATGAGGTTATTCAGGCTAGAATGACTACTAGCCTGCATCTGCTTTAAAAAACATGAGAAAGTGTAGAGGCAATGAGTTAGGTAGCTTCTTTCCCTACGGCAGGACTGGGACATGCACATAGGTCAATTCATTCAGCATAAGTCACAGAGAATCTGCAAAACAGTAACTAATAGTGCAAGCTCTGGAGTCTTAATAACAGACTGCAAGAACAGAAGTCCAAATACTCAAAGATATTTAGACACCTAAGTTCCCTTGGTTTCAGCACCATTAAGTATCTGGGCTGGACCTACAAAACTTCACCTGCAAAAGCAAGGTCTCACTCACTGACAACATGATTGTTTTCTCCATTGAGTTCATAAAGACTTCAGAACCAGCTTGCAGAGAAGCATGGTAGTAGGTGGTCTTCAACAACCCTGGAACAAGATACAACGGTAGGCTAATTGAGAAGCATCCCTTTTTTTGCATAACAGAAACACAAGTTTTTTTCATTGCTGCCTGTGCTACTCTTTAAATGAATCCCACAGACAGTTAGTTGGATCCTATGAAACAAGAAGGCTACACTTGGCACCTGCTGCGTTACAGATTGTGCCTGTGAAATTGAATTTACAAGGACAAGACCAGAGAGAATGGCAAAAAAACAAGGAGTTGTTGAAATGATGTATTTGCCTATATTATATTTACAA
This sequence comes from Pelecanoides urinatrix, assembly GCA_013400755.1. NCBI lineage: Eukaryota > Metazoa > Chordata > Aves > Procellariiformes > Procellariidae > Pelecanoides > Pelecanoides urinatrix. Next base: position 66,189 of record VZTQ01008847.1, on the reverse strand, counting down.
TTTGTCATTACGAATAAGCAAAGACTGCCATACACTTCGCAGTCAACATCTCCTTCAATACGTCTTCAGCATGGGACCTAAGCTATTTACAGAATTAGCTTTTTGGGAGAATGACTCTATCATTGCTAATGCAAAAGAAACTAAATCCAGCTGACTTGCAAGTACTACTGTTGTGTTCATATTTACTAGACAATGCCTATGAAAATGTTACATTGTGAGTGACAGGTGGCATTACCAATGTAACTTCACTCTGCAGAACTGAAACCCAGGCACATTGCTAATTCATAGATTTCAAAACACCACATCCCTAAACAAAAGAAGTATATTGACTGCCGGACAGCTGGCTGATGTTTGGGCTTGTCTGTTGAGAGCAGAGAAGAAATCTCAGTAGGTCAAAGCTAACTATTCACTTCAACATTTGTTAGTAGGGGAAGAACTTCACGTAACTCAGCAGAAACCCCCTCCAGGACATGTAGAGTGTGTGTGCATGTGTGTAACATAGACGGAAAAGATAATTGTGTTTGTGTGAGTAACTTTTTCCTGGTTTGTAAGCTTGCTTATATAGCCCAGCCAAGGGTCACTGGCACAGTCAGAATAAAGATTTCAATAAGTACAGGATTAAAATATGTAGCATCTTGTAGCACCGTATGGAGTAGTGTCAAGCTTGATGAAAAAGCACCAATGTCTGGAGTCACGTGGTAACATGGGAAACAACTTTCTGTAAGGAAATTAAATATATGCTTAAAAGAAAAAAAATAAAATTACTGGAATACAAAAAAAACCACAGGGGCAACCAAAATTCAGATTTCACTACATGAGCCTCACACTACTTGTGGAGCCACAGGACCCACGCTGGTGGCGACAGTCTACCTTTGCAGTGGGGGTATTCCCTGCGTGGAAGAGCCTCTGGTGGGCAGCTCCCATCTCTTCGTGGGGTTGTTGCTGCAGCACGTGCTTTGCAGGTGTGCTCGCAGAGCGGTGATGAGCCGCCGGCACCCCCGCAAAGGTATGCAGGTTCCCCCGGGCACGGAGACCTTTGGCGCTCGCAAAGGACTCCCCGCCACCACACGGCGAGCAGCGCTGCACCCGGCCTCAAACCCGCGGCGGAGGCACAAAGGGAGGGAGGGAGCGGGAAGGGAAACCGACACCAGCTCCCGCCGCTCGCGGCTCCTCCCGCTTGCAACGCGGGGCGGCGGCAGCGGNCGCCCTCCCCCCCCAAGATCGCTTCCCTCCTCGTCCCGCGGGTAGCCGTGCTGCACCGCGGGGGGGGCGGTGCTGCAGCCTCTCCCGAGAAACAGCCGTGCGGAAAGACGGTGGGGGCCCGGCGACACCCCCGCTTCCCCAGCGTCCCAGAAGTTTCCCTCTGCTCCCAGCCCAAACTTCAAACGCAGGTTGCGCTTTACATCTTTGTCACAGCCCGACCGGCATATGCTTTCACGTGTGCTGGACTTTCAATTTCTCCAACCCCACCCCCTGCCTCTCCTCGTCTCAAAAATGCACGGTCCCTTTTCAATGCTAGCCACCTGGGTGTCCAATTTAGCGAGTTTATCCGAAAGAACGTCAGCGGCGCCATCCAGGGTTATCAAAGCGTTTGCAGCTTTTCTGTTCTGCTGAGGATGGCTTCAAACATGGGGTCCTTCGTTTCAGCATCTACAGTCAGGTCAGCATAGATTCAGAGGCCAAGGTGGCACCAGTGGTACTCCAAATACTTCAGTTTGATTGACTTTTTTGTATTTGTCTTTCAGAAATAACAGCTCTGAGCTTCAAAATAAGTAAAAGCCCTGAAGCCATCTATACTGTCTGTGGGCACAAGAAGATTCTGTGGCAGATCATTCACCATCCAGAAAACACTTTTCGGGGGGAGGAGAGTGTGCAAAATTAATCAAAACAAATTCTGCAAAACAAAGACAAAGTAGATCAGAGATCAGCATGGGAAACATAGCCAAGTAGGTTATTTCCCATCAACTCTTATTGCCAATTGTTAGATGGGGGCTTTAGCTTTAATTCAGAACCACTGAAGAAATAGAGAACTGGCAGAGAAGTATCTGTGCTCCAGAGTCTCGCTTGTTTTAAATCAGGACAACACTTACATCTAATGATCTAACACAGCAGTTGATACCCTTAATATTAAGAGATAATAGGGAAATAATTTCTGATAGTACCCATCTTTTGAGATTTTTATTACATGGCTTCTTTTTAAAATTCTGTACCATGTCATAACACATCCCAGTGCAAAAAGATTTATGTAAACAATTCCGTGACGTTACCAGCTGCAATGAAGGAGCTGATAACCCACCTGTACTCGATTTGCCTCCAGGCACGAGAGAACAGATGGGTTCCTTCGAAGCTCAGTTCCAGGTGATTACCTAAGGATGGCAGTAGCACGGGCAAGACATTCCAATATTGTCCTCCGTCTTCCATATACTCCCAAGATTTCTGGTGAAAATGTACGGCCAGATACAGCCAGCACCCACTATAAATAACAAGAATTTGTCAGAGTCTTGCTGCTACTCTAGATAATACTGTAACTAAATGAAAGTACTGCAGCAGGTACATGCAGATTTGTATCTTTTAAATTCTTACAGCATCCACACAGCAGTGTCTTGGAAACACAGGACTGAAAAAGGCCCCCTCAGTTCTCAAATAGAGTTCCTATTATTGTAGGTAACTACATCTTACGGTTCCCTTCATAAACATTTCAAGCTCTTCAATGTTAAATCAAGTTAGTTTTCTCAGACTTATCTTTTACAGGGATGGGGAGTGACCAAGGTGTAAAGATGCAAATGCTGATTTTTGATAGGGAAAGCATAGAGAAAAGTGAATGAAAAGGAAGATTTTAATAACAGAAAACTTTATCAAAGTACTTTTGGCAATACCTTTTTTTACTTCTTTTGAACAGTATCTCGTTCCATTAGCAGTCCCCCCAAGATCATTTTAGCAACCTACTGCAGGATTGATCTGGCCATCAGGTTGCCTGTAGACGCTTCCTGGCTTCACTAATGATTTAGGGTACACACTGCTAGATGGAGTCCTTCCACTGATACCGGTAAATTTGACATCTAAGCATTGCTGAGAAACACTGAAAAACAACTGAGTACATGTATGGAGTATAATAATCACCTGGGTCACTAGGGGTTCGTTAAGCTTGATACTTAGAAGAACAAGACCGAGATACATTGTCCATGCAGCCCATCAGAAATACCAGTACACAGTAGTTTCTAAGAATCAAGTGTCATATCCACAGAGATAATAGGGTGACTACCTTCACATTTATCAATCAGTTAGTAGGCGTTTCAGGATCGAAAGGGACTTGCAGGCAGGTTCCTATTCATATCCCCAGGGCATTGCTGGAAAAGGAGCTTCAGCTTGTACAAAAATCCTTGACTTCTGCTCTGATAACTGAAGGGCGCATGCCAGAGCCATCATCTGCAGAACCGAATACTGATGGAGAAACCAAAGTCTCAGAATTCCCAGGGAGATCTTCCAGGAAGAGACTGTTACTTATAGAAATTGATGGTACTTTAAGCTGATCAGAGCCAGCAGTAGCAGTGGGGCAGGAGGAGACAGTGGAAGAGGAAGGGTTGGTAGAAGAGGTGTTGTTTCAGTTAACTTCTAGCATAGCTGTAACAGCAGAGGTCCTTAGGTTCTTGAGACACTTGGGTGTTAGGGGTCTGCCACAAAAGGTAGAAAGCGTTGGCTGGTGGGCAAGGGCAGGATGAGAAAAAAGCATATGAATGCAACAGTGGTGTAAATGCTCTTAAAAAATCCTAACAAAGGCATATTTTAAACATGTCAGTTTTACACCTGTCGATTTTACACACAGGTCTTGGTTAGGTAAACAAGTCTAGGACTAGTGTACCACACCACCACTACCCACTAAATCAAATATACACCTGTGTGTACAGAGGGAAAAGGATATCTGACTTACATTGCATGGGAAATACTGTCAGCGTTATGTACAGCTCAGCCAAGTTTGTGGCAGACCTTGCAGCCTAGCAGAGTGCCAAAATACATGACCTAATGGGTTTTGCAGTGTACATGGTCTCATATTTTATTTGGTGATGAATACTTGCCATAAAGTGTTTGTGGAGACAAAGAGAATAAAGCAAGAGTGGTATTCATGTTGTTTGCCAAGAATAATACCACAATATTTGTTTATGTAGTTTGCCAAAAATATCAAGTATCACAATATACAGGCATTAGGCCAAATTTATCTGTTACTATCTATGCAGCTGACTGCTGCTGAAACCATCATTTGGTCCTCTATTTTAAGTATTTCAAAGAATACAGGGTATATCTTCTTGATTTTTAAGTCAAATACTCTTTGCATACATATATATTATACATTACACATACACACTTTACTCTTGCAGGATACAACATGAACAACCATTCCAAAGAGAATGACACAGAGCCAAACCTCCTCTAATTAAAGTTAACAAGGAAGCATAACCAGTACCTAAAGTGAATGCGTTCCTGAACACATGCAAATCAAAGTAACATAACAGCAATAGAAAGTTACTTTCACCATTCTCCATCTTCTCTGGGATCAGCCAGCCCTGTCAGCTGAATTATAAATGAGCCTTGTGATACAGACATATTTTAAGTTTGTTTACCTTGATTTACTTTTTTGGGGGTGGGAGTGATTTCAAAACAAAACCCCAAACTTAAAAAACAACAGCTCAGGAAAATTTGTACAACATAATCCAAGCTTAAATATCTTGCTCCTTTTTACCTCTTTTATTAATAACAGTCCATAAGGAATAAAACTCCCAGATACAATTTCTGAGCAACTTTGGACTTAGACTGTGACCAGACATTGCCTCCAATGAGTTTCCAGACGAAGCACTACCACACTTCTAGGAAAGATGTTTTTACATCCTGGTCCAGATTGTGGAACTGAAAATTACAAGGAGCAGGAGGAATGAGCAGTGTTAAAAATGGTAAGTAAGACCAATGCATTTCAAATTAGATTCTGGTAGACTATAAAACAGTGAAGGTGAAATATCATTTGCAATAGAAAAGCAGAAGGAAATGAGAGAAAACCTGAATAACAAGCTATGGAATAATCACATCTGACACATAGCTGTATGCTGTAGAGGGTGAAATGATTCGAAGGATCATAGTTGAGCAGTAATGACGTGAGGTCCACTTCTGCTGAAGTCAGTGAAGACATTGCTGCTGACTTTACCAAGATAAGCATTATACAGCTCAGAGTTTGAAGGCCAAGTGCCAGATATCTTCAAACTGATAACCTTGGAAAAAGATCCCATGTCCATTTACATCACCTTGACTTTAAGGACTTTGGATTAATTTTGCCAGCCTGCTCCAGCTGGGGATTCAGTCATCCGTGGATAAAATGACCATGGAAAAATGTGTTGTGAGGAAAGAAATTCATGATGGAACACAGTTTTACTGATGCTGAGCAATATTTTCTCACGCTGCAACTACTGTCATGAGCAATGAGGCAAAAGGGCACTTGATCTGGCCACAAACAAAGGCTGCTGAATTTCATCGTATCTAAAAATGAGCTTCAAGAGAGGGTTCTGGACTCCAGATGAACACCTTGAAATGATGGGGAGCCCTCTGTGTCCACTAAAGATTTATTCCTGCAACGAATCACTTTCCCTTTTCAGCTGCGTACCTTAAGCACAGCACACACCTCCCTTTCAAGGCTTTGACATCAGGCTGTCCTTTTCATCAAGAACAACTCAGGCTCTCCTTGAACAAAATATTTGAGCTTGAAGTCCTAAAATCCATTCCCCTCCCAGTTCCTTGTCACATATTTTCCAGTACTCATATGCTATAAATAGAGACAGATGGAGAGAAAAATGAAGACACTCATTCCCTTGAAACCTTTTGGGCCAGAAGAACTTTCTAGCAGGAAGCAATGGAAGAATGATAACTATTTTGCTTTTAAAAACCTTTGAGTTGGTCCTCCTAAGTAAGGCCAGCTGATGTGTAAGGCAGTCAGCTATTTTAGTACCGTCATGGAACTGGCCAAGGAGTTGCTGAAATACTAATTCCTTTTGACAGAAGCCCTGTAAGTCAACTCCAGACAATTACCTCTGGAACTCCCCAAAAGACAGACTTCAACCATAGCAAATTTTACATACATACAGGAAGTCACAGAGAAGGTGACTGTTACTTGTATAATATTGCCAGTTTCAGGGATGCACAATGGCTACTGGAGGCTTTCACAAGGCCATTTTCACATCCAGATACTCATTGTCAGGAGGAGACTTGTTTTGAAAATGTGCTGTGGGGGATGGTTCCAAAGACCTCACGCTCGTCCTCTCGAACATCTCTGATCTCTGGTTATGCTTCAGCTAGTTCTGATGGTGCCAATTTCTATCCTTCATCAAATTTCAGTAAAAAAAACAGAACTTTTGCATATATAGTCGGAGACAGGTTGATCGCATTTTAACTAGCAAAGCTGCTATGTGAAAAATAAATTGTAATTTATAAGCAACTTAAATTATATGCAATTTACATGCAATTTAAATTATATATAAGTCTCCATTCTAATGCAAACCTCTTCCTCGGAAGTAACAGTTAAACAAGCATGCAAATCAACTACTAGATATACGTCGTTGGTGGTGGCTTTCACCGTGCCTATTTTGTACTGATGTAACAAACAACTTAAATGCAGGAGGTGAAATGCAAGACTTTTATTCCTCAAAACAGGACCTCCATGCTCCTTGGTCATCATATTTTCATGGTTTTCAAAAAGGAAAGAAAAATCTGGCAGCTTTTGGACTACAGCGTCAGTCAATTTGGACTAGCACAGCTCCTTTACATCAAATACTGTTTCTTTGTTTTGGAAAAGAAATGAAAATCAGTCCCTACTTTTACCAAAAGAAACAATAAATCCTACAATATATTGATACATCCCATGACCCTTTCAGATGGGTCAAGAAGCACCTTTAAATCGCATAAACATGAGCCTGAACATACGCATTTGCTTTCAAAGCAGTTGTGTATGCAAAAAGTGCATTTACACAATTAGGCAGTTGGTTAAGTTGGATTAGTTATCTGTTTCTGTACTTACTAGTTTTCTGTTAACCATTTACTCCCTGAATTGCTTGACATGTGTGATATTACTGCCATCTCTGTCATTACTGTCTAGACTTCCTGCGTTTCAAATTCGGCATTCATGCAAAATGCTACAATACCTTTCACCAGCAGATGTCTCTCAGGCTGTGCAGAAGAGCAGCCTGAAAGCATGTGTGGTGAGACAGTAAGGAGACTGAACAGCTACAAACCCTGTTACAATTCCAAGATATGACATACGGAAATTTTAATGAACGTGCTTCAGCAGCACGACTGCTGCATATAAAAAGTAGTAGGGCAAAGCCTAGTTCGATGCATCTCCCACTTTACACTAAATCTTTAATACCTCTGGTAGTTTAGCACAAGGGTTCCCTTGCTCCATGAATAGCCACCACCACTTGTTTGCAACATCCTCCACGATTGCTTGTGGCCAGACAAGCTAAATGCTTAAAAAACCTAAACTGAGCTCTCTGCTTCTGTTTTCAGGGCTGACAGGAATACCTCAATGTTGCTCAGAGAACATTGCTTTATCAGTACTGCTGCCCATAGGCCAGACAAGGCTGGAAATGCCTTTGTATTTTCAGAGCCATGGGAACACTCTAGGAAGAGTCCAGATGGTGGTGGAAAACACAATAACAAGGCAGAACAAACAAGAATCTAGAAACGATCCAGACAGTGGGTTTTTTCCTAATGTATTTTCAAATATGAAAGTTAAAAAACATCAAGGCTGTGTGTGCAGAGCCCACAGTGATGCAGAGCTCACAAGGAGAAACACTCTGCTCGGACAAGGAACCAAGTTGCAGACTCTTTCTCTGCTTGAGGCATAGGGATACTGGGACTTCCAGAACCACAGAGATGAGAATGGCCATTACCTCCCTAAATGAAGAGTGGTGTAGCTTAGTGGTGTACTCCAGCACGTCAAGCTCAGCCTCTCCCCTACACAAGTCTTACACAGTTCAGAGGGCATGTGTGCCTCCTCTCATGCTTCTCAGCAAAATCTCTACCTTGGCCATCCTAACTTCAGCTTCTGAGGGGTGGGAATGCTCAGCTGTGGAGGTGAGCACTGGAAGACAAGTATTTGTCACTGCAGGTGGAGTATTACTCCATGGGTAACACTTCCCACATTCTGGTCCATGCTGTCCTAATTGAGGATTACAAGTGTATCCGTGTTAGTGTAATACCTTCCATGCTGGGTAATTGATTTGGTCTCTTTCATCAGAGTCTTAGCCATGACACACAAAATCTATACACTCCTACTCTACACAATGATCTCAGTTGACATCAGGATGACTCCTCCCTTCTTAAATCAAGCATGTTTTGTGTTTACAGGCTCATGGCTTTACTTTCACATTCCTTTTGTACCTTTGTCCCGTATTTTGCAGGATTACACTATTGCATGCCACCCAACTATGTTCTATGTTATTAGAGCTCCTAAGACTGAATACCTCACAGGCAAAGTAATTTCATTCTTTTAAAAAATAATTACAATATTGTTACTTTTTAATGTGAATGTCAAAGGAGATAAAGGAAAATAACCATGGGAAGGTGGAAAGAACAGTTTAATTTAGCAGGTAATTAAAAATCTACCAGTCAGAGTGTGGACAAAGGGTTGCCATGGCTTAACAAGCTACAGCTCATCAGTTGAAACACATTTAACAGGCAAGCTGCAAATACAAAACAGAACAGTTTAGTTTAATCTACTTTTGGTTAAAGACTCTCCTAGATGATGATAGTGAGCGGAAGGAGAGGGTAAAATGAGAACAGTTGTATGTGTTGATGGAAGTAGCACGGCTTTATGATCAGCAGAGAAAATATTAAGAATGCCCATTCCATAGAAAGAGGAAGACTTTCTAAAGTACACTTAGGCATCCAGCTTTGGTACACTGGGAACTGTGGATGTCATTTCCCACTGTGCTCCTTCCTTTTCCAAATCCCTATGAGTAGCAAGATGTTCACAGTAAAGTGGAGCCAGGAATTGCTACGGCAAGGCCTATTCTCCAGCTGGATCCTCAGCACATCCCTATGGGCTTGTAAATACATGTTGGAAAAGTCCTAAATAGAGCATTTACAAGACAGAGTGCAACCACCCAAAGATTTCATGGCTGATGAAATAAAGGCTTTAAAATGTGCCCAAACATGCCTGTATAGAAGAGACTGTAATGGCTCCAGAGAACTGTTCTTCCACTTTCCAAATTATTTCTAAAAGCAGAGGCACATGCAAACCCAGAACCCAGCACCTCTTCTCACCTGACTGCGAGCCAAGGACACACAGTCCCTCAGACAATATGCTCAGTGCTGGATCTCCAGGCCAACATTATCAAAGCTGCTTTGGAAATTTGCACACCCAAGAGGAATAAAACATTAAATGCATTCAGCATCTTTCCAAGCATCCTCTGTTAAGTGTTCAGGCTAAAGCTTTAAATGAGCATAGATGTGTCTAGAGCCTTCAGTGCACTGCCAATGACTTATCAGACAGAGCTGGAAACAGGGTCTGCATTTTTTGATCTTGCTAGTTACAATACACCTTAAATGTTTTTGAGGCACATGGAGATTGTTTTTTTGCTATAGGAATGCCATCACAGTTGGTGATGGTCATATCAAAGGAGATTTTGACTCAAGTTTCTTGTGGTTTTATCTGTAATTCCTTTGGCAAAAAGCTTTAGGAATAATAGCAAAACTGTTCAGGTCAAACTGTCCAGACAATTCAGCAACAGCATTCAGGCTACTTCACAGGTTACACTGGAGGCACCTGACCCACCCATTTCATGCTGAACAGTCGTGCATTTACCGTCTGTATGAAAAAGCATACTTTTCTGTGAAAAGAAGCACACTAAGCAGCAAAACTTCTGCACACCCACTAACCAGTCATAATAGTATGAGTCAAAATAACACCAGGCAAGTAAAGGAGAGGTTTGTAGCACTCTTCATAGTTCAGATTTGGTAAACTGTTCTGGTTTCAGCTGGGAAAACTTTTTTCTTAGTAGTTGATATAGTGCTGTGTTTTGGATTTAGTATGAGAATAATGTTGATAACACAGTAATGTTTTAGTTGTTGCTAAGCAGTGTTTACACTAAGCCAAGGACTTTGCAGTTTCCCATGCTCTGCCAGGTGCACAAGAATTTGGGAGGGAGCACAGCCTTATTGAGGCCCTCCAACATGAGAACAATGCTTATTTTAATGTGGCTTACATCAGAAAATAACAAAAACTCTTTTATGACCAGAGTATTGAAATAAAACTCTTATCTGCAACCTAAACAATCAAGGCAAGTCATCAGTAATATTACCACATGACCACAACCTGAAAAGGTAAGAATTTTTCTTCCCACTACCCAAGATTTCAAAATACTGTATCATCACAGAAAATTTCCAGCTGCAGTATGATGATTCTTTCAAAAACATTTAGCTTGAAAAAAAAAAAGATGGATGCATTTTACACACAGAGCAGATATTTGCTGAAAATTTTCATTAACCTCAAAGTTTGCTTTCTGAATGAGATGGCAGCTTCAAAGAAAATTTTCTGTCAAACCTAAGCAAATGGATAGAACGCAACTGAGGAAATTACTTTTTCCCCAAAACTATTCATTTTGTTTAAGGTTTTTACCATTTTCCCATAATGAATTAAACATCAATTTTCCATAAATAATACTACTTCAAATTAAAATAAAGGAGAAAATAATTTTCACAAAATAAAATCCTTTTTTTTTAAAGAAAAATAGTTTTATTGGCTTTCTTTGCTACCTGGAGTTAAAAACAATTTCCACCAGTACAGTTTTCTTGCAAAAATATGCTTCCTTTCAGTCAAACCCATTTTCAGCTGGAAAAAGGCCCTCAACAAAACAACCGTACTCAATACTAATAGTAATAATTCATGCATCTAGAATACCCTTTTGCCTGGGCAAACTTGAGACCAGTGATATATCAGACAAAATAACAAAGCTGATTGTCAAATTTTGAAACTGTCTTTTTAGCATGTAAGCATTTAAAGTTATCATAAATACAAAATCTATTAAATTTATAACCACTACAAAAATTTGTAGTTTTTAACTTACAAACCCAACATGTGCATTTAGACATCTAAACAGTAGCTTACAAAACACATTCCAAAGGCCAATAACACCACAGTAGTATACAGCCCTGTTCTCTCCTCACATGCATTTCTTTAAACAAATTTCTCAGGCAGCCTAATCTGAAATACAGACATCTTAAAGGCTATGACCATCAAGGATTTTAAGCCACTTATTCTGTTTTCTTTGCCTGTCTTTTCTTAACATGATCACGGAGCTGTTCAGAAGAAGACTGGTCACAGACTGAAGAGCCACTGGAAGAGGCGGCACCTTCACCCTCCACTTTGGATGGTGTCTTTTGCAAGCCAAAGAACATATGGCCTAATGCAGTCTCAAAGGGAGCAAATGGAGAAGTCGCAGATCTTGTCAACATCATTGTTACCTATGAAGAACAAGGATCAAGTTACAATAAAAGTTTTAATGACTTCACAGCGATTGAAAACAAGTTCAAAGCTGAATGGATGTATGGCATTTCTAACTTTCTACATGAGCATGAGGCCATGCCACCAAGAACAGAAATATGCTCATTTTAGTTTGAATTGATCAAAGAATGCTCTTCTTTCTGACCTACACTCTTCACACAGCTATACACAAACAATGTGCACAAAAAACTTTCTATGCAAGTTTAGTAAAATTATCCTGAGAGTAAACCACATTTAATGCCATATAACTAAGGTGAAGAACAACTTTTATGTGCAAGTTTTGTACCCTGTTCAAACTGAAAAACTGTAAACAGAGTGGCTTCTTCCATTTAAGTTGAAAGAATGCAATGTTGTCCTGGTTTTGGCTGGGATAGAGTTAATTTTCTTCCTGGCAGCTGGTATAGTGCTGTGTTTTGGATTTAGGATGAGAATAATGTTGATAACACACTGATGTTTTAGCTCTTGCTAAGTAGTGTTTACACTAGTCAAGGACTCTTCAGCTTCCCATGCTCTGCCAGGTGCACAAGAAGCTGGGAGGGAACACAGCCAGGATAACTGACCCAAACTGGCCAAAGGGATATTCCATACCATATAATGTCATATTCAGTATATAAGCTGGGGGGAGTTGGCCAGGGAGCAGTGACTGCTGCTCAGGAACTAGCTGGGCATCAGTCAGCGGGTCGTTAGCAACTGTATTGTGCATCGCTTATTTTGTATATTCTATCATTATTATTATTTTCCCTTCTTTTTCTGTTCTATTAAACTGTCTTTATCTCAATCCACAAATTTTACTTTTTTTTTTTCCGATTCTCTCCCCCATCCCACTGCTGGGGGTACAGAGAGTGAATGAGCAGCTGTGTGGAGTTTGGCTGCCTGACGGGTTAAACCACAACAAACGTGTAAGCACCTAAATACATATGCATAGCCAGACTTTAGTTAGAATTCCAGACAGCCATACTCATTCCATAAAGTTGAGAGGTTTAGGTGGAAATTCCTCAGAATACATAACTTGCAACCAGGACAGAAAAAACTGTTTTGTAGATCCCAGTACTGAACAAGTTTATATTGCAACAGTTTATACAGTTTTCAGAGACATGACAAGTTTCTAAAATAAGACACTAATACAGGACTATGCCAGATCCACAACTGTTGCTTCATTAGTTAAGTGGATGCTCAAGTTCCTGATTGTCAGTATGACCATCAGTTTAAGAACATATTCACTTCAGTGCAGCCTGACAGTCAGCTTCTAAAAACAGCTCTAATTTCACACTTCCAGAAATACATTCTTTTCTTTCTCCATTCCCAGCATCCCTGTTTCAACAATGCTTTTATTGGTTTAGGTGGAGAATCTTGAGCATCGGCCTGAAGTCTTGGCTCCCTAAAGGAACTTCTCCAGAATTAAACTTGTCAGCGACTTCACAGAAAGGAGACTGGCAACCGCCACTTTAAGACAGTCTCTAGTCTGTTCAACAGCAGCTTGAAGCTCTTAAAATCTCCAGACTTCTGCTAACAAAGACAACTTTTCTTATTAGCTAATAATCCTGAAGATAGGCATCATCCTGGAAATGAACAAGACTGGAGGGATTCAAGGATTCAATAGAGAAGTAGTATCTATTTTATTATAAAAGTAGTTACAGCTACTTCAAAGTGGTTTGTTACACTTTCTCTTCCCACCTAAACACTTACGTTGTGAACAATTTAAGCTAGATGAGAACCTAGTTGGCTTGTTTTGCAAACCCACAGATGACTGCAGAGGTACAAGGAAGGCATTAAGCAGCTAGCGAAAGGCAGAGAATAGGAGAGTTTCCTTCTACAAGCGTAAGCTTTTTTTAAGATTATGGACATACAAGCCTGGCATATCAACTGTTGGGTGCCAAAATTCCTGATTTTTTTCTTTTTTTCTTTTTTACATACATTGAACAGTATCAGTAGCAGAATAGGTCTTATGTTCTGGTCATGTATAGAAGACTAAACACAGGTTTAAGACTTCAGTAGGAGCTGGCCTTCCCCTCCAAAAGCACGCATTCTAACTTGTGGTAGAATAGTTGTGGGCATATTTTTTGCTCTGAAATAATGAAATAAAGTATTTTCTGTTATTCGGAGCAGTTATTTGCAGCACTTTCACATTCTCACCTTGGAGACGACAAGAAAGACGGTGTACAAAAACATGAGGTTGTGTCTTGCTATTGGCAAGTAGCGGCTGTGTTGCAGGGCGAAAAGAACTGCTCCTATCAAAGTTATCTTCACAGGGCTGGAAATCAAACAAACTGTTAACTTCTCTACTCTACAGTGAAAGTTGCCATGGCCTGGAAAGCAATAAATGTTTTTAGTGTGCAAAAGAATTATTTCTGAATAGAACTAAAGAAAACTTATGGTAACAGTGACAAGGGCCAAAACCTAGCTATAAACTAAGACTTTCACTTTATATACTATTACTGTACAAGCATCAAGTTCAACACTACTTTATAGCAAACTTGTATTTGGCAAATTCTCCTCAAATCAATGCCTCTATTCACACTCTGTACATCAGCTTACTCCCCTTCTTCCTCTCCCAATATATCTTAGTGAAGAGTTAAATCACAAAGCTTGCATTATTCGGACTAGACTTCCAAGTTCCTCTCCTATAGTCCTGGTGTTAGTTAGTCCAAGGAGTTGCTTAAGGCACTGGAACAACATATCCCAGGTCTTGATCCACTGTGACACTCCAGCAGTTCTAGCATTGTAGTCAGCTTATAGTTGGCTTGAGCCTATGTTAACAGGTTTTGCCAACATAGCTGTGTTGACTTGAGACATGCAAAGATTTACATCTTCTAGCTATCTTCATTGTGGTGGTAAATCCCTTGCTAGGTATGCAGTCAGAAAATGAGAACTTTCGTCAGTTATCTAAAGTCATCTGAAGAGAGAGCACTAATATACTGGCAGAAAAACTGTGTGCATTTCTTAACCTGCAGATGACGTTCCTGTTATCACAGAGCATCTAGCAGAGACACATTCGTCACTGTCACTCAGAGATTTACTGCATCAAATTCCTGCTCAGGAAGCCCAAAAACCAACTCTGTGTATGCAGGCATCTCATCCATTTGCAGAATGTTTTATCCATTTAACTTTGTAACTTACTTCTATTTAATATTCTTATGCATATGCATAATGCATTTATATATGTACAATTTTAAAAGTCCTTTTTGAGTTACTTTAAGCCACATCCACCATGGAGAAGAAGAATATATGCAAGGGCTGCCACAGTCAGTAAGCATTGCTCTAGTGTTGCACCTGTAAGTACAGTGTTATTTGGGCTTACAGTGCTATTATTGGCAGTGACCTCTTCCTTCTGGAAGTTTGCTTTCAAGACTGCCACTTAGGCACTGACAGAGAGAGAGAAATTCTAAATACCTGGAATTTCAGAAAAAGCCAACAACTAACATAAACCATAAAAAGTTGAAATACTGCCAAAGGAAAGGCTACAAATTTCTCTTCTGTTATTCTGTTGCTAAGAGTGGCTGCACAAAAGCAAGGTAACTTTTTTTTTAAAAATAATTATTAAAGACCTGAGAGTTACATGGAAAGATCAAACTAATTTTAGGAAATTACCACAGTGAGCTTATCTTGACTTACAATAACAGCTTGCGGCTTTCTAGCCTGTCTCAATTCTCATTTTACTAAAATGGGAGCTATGTAATATTCCCATTCTTTGCTTCTGCAAGACAAGTAACATCTCCTATCTTGCAGTACATTTTTGCTATATTGAATAACCAATTTGCACCTTTTCAAATAATTGATACCTATGGAGGAAAACAATACTGGCAGAGAAAGTAAGAGTGACAATGTTCAAAGGAAGCCATCTTAGTGGCTTCTGGTGCAGAACATGCACCAGAAATGCAGACTTCACTTGTATACTTCTGGTACCACTGTCCTTTCCTTTTGGATAGAAGACCATGTCCCTGTAAGACAAATTGAGTCAATATGCTTTCCAGCAACTTCCTACTGACTCAATACTGTTTTCTGCCAAATAATTTTGTTGACTTGTCTTCCCATTTGGTGTTCTTGTGCTGTGAACCCAAAACGATTAAAACATCTGCTAAAATTACCAAAGATCATCAACCAATCTTTCACAAGATACACACCAAAACATTGAGTACAAACATGTCCTACTGCTTTTTTGTTTCCATCTGAACCACTAAAAGTGAGTGTCAACACAAGAAGCTGGCAAAACAACAGTTAACATGTTGCAGTCTTTTTTAAAAACTTACTAGGACATATTCAATAGTTCATTGGTTTCGGGTTTCCACACTCCTCTCACCAGCTGCTCAAAGTTGGAAATTAGGCCACCACCAGCTCCTGAAATTGCAGAGATTTACAATAAGTCCCCACTGACTGCTACCACTACTGTGCAACTATTACTGCTCCCAGCAAAACTCATTACGCCAGGTGCCAAATGTGGCACCCAAAGGTCAGACTTAAAGAGACTAACCCAATTTTTTATGCATGCATGACTTGAGCAACCGACATGAAACCTCAGAGGTTTAGCTACTTAGCAAGAACCTCAGATTTACCTTTATGTGATAGCATCTGAACTGATCACTCATCACTACAAACAAATGCCTGAATTGCCAAAGTAAATCTCTAGAGAGGCTTATATCATTCCATTCTTCATGTCATCATGTAAGTACAGAGAGTGTCTCTATAAACTACAAGGACCCTCTGCAAGAAAAGTGGATATGTATTTTTACATTAAAAGAATACAAGACCTAAGGAGGTGTTAGACAGTCTGGCCAGTGAGACTGATCTGCATTACAACCTGGGAAAAGAATACGTTAGATCATAACATTAACACGTGTTGTTTCCCAAAGCAGAACAGAATCAAGCAAATAGAAACAAGAGCTGCACTACTACTTCCTGAAGTGGTTCTAACATTGTAATTACAAACACAGCTGCTAGGAAGGTAGCTTCCAGAGTCATACTCCAAACAGCAGGCAGGCAAGAAGGTTCATTCCTGTGTTTAAAATCAGCTAATGATTACAACCCAAAAAGCTGAGAAAACAATTTCTCTTCTTCAGCCACATGCAAGAAAAACAGCTCTGAGGAAGTATGCTGTTGGAAAGTTCAGTAATAGTACTGAAGCTACACGGGAGATCTACTTCTTCATTGCCATCAACTGCCCATAAGTCCTCACAAGACTTTCTGAAGCGATAAGATTAACTTCCCTCAAAGTCATTCAATGTCACCCTTAATGCAGGAGGAAAAACTGCTGCACAGGCTTTTCCTTGAGGAGATAACAGACTATATTAGGACTTTCATATCCATCACAGCAAGGAATCGTGCTACAGTTATGCTGAAGGGCTAGCCATTTAAATACCAGTCCAAAATATCACAATCCATCAGAACAACATGTTATGCATGTTACCTCTGGCCCAGCCCACAGCTACCATGACAAGCCAGGCATCTTTGAAGTGACTGTCTGCATGTGCAATGCCAGCTGTTATCTTCCAAGTCCTAGTCACTTCTTTCATTCCTGCAACCAGAAGCCGAAGAGGCAGAAAGTCAAAGCATCGGCAGAATATGTCTTGTGGGCAGTAAAACACAAGATACCTGAAAGTCATAAGAAAACTAATTAGCAGCATTCAAAAGTTTTTGCTAAGGAATTCACTTTCTAATAACCTTTTTGGAATATGACTAGCAATGCATGATATACTATTGATAACTCACTGTCTTGTGTGGTAGACATATTGGAACAAATTTGAAATGCCTTTGAGCATGCTTAATCTCTTGCACCAAAATTATCAAACATTATTTCAAATTGTTCTTACTGCCTCATTGTACCAAAGAACAATCCATTGAAGTACATGAGGAACAGCTTTAGATTTTACCAACTGTTCTATAGCTTACACATCATGTTTTTATAATTCAAATTATTAAATTAGTGTCTGACTGACTTTGTGTGGTTTGGTTTTTTGTGGGTTATTTTTTATTTGGTTGGGTTTTGGGGGGTTTGGTTTTGTTTTGTTTTGTTAATAAGATTACAACAGGGTGGTAAATTACATGCTGACACCATGCTTTCATACTGATAGGTACAGGAAATTATATAACTTCAGCAAGAATGCCTCCACTAGTTAGTGTCATGCCAGACGAAACGCACAACTATTTTCAAACATATTTCACATTCCACAGTAACCACCAATTCTAGCTTTTGCAGCTTGCCAATTACAAGCACATTTGTTTTTTCAAAGCGTTGAAAGCACAGTACTCAAAATTTAATAATATCTTTTATTAACTTGCTTTTAAAACAAAGTAAAGATGGCTAACAATGAAATCCTAGGCTGACAGTAAATTTTAAAAGATTACGTGGTGTTTTATTGTATCTCTTCAATCATAACCAAAATTCAGTTCTTGCAGAAACATTCAAGGTCTCAAAAAAAAAAATCAAGATTAAGTATCTAGATTATTTCAGCACAGGAATAAGACAGTAACACTTAAGTAAAAGCAGAGAAAGCCTTTAAAAGATGGGAAGGGTACTTTTCCATTTTCTTAAAAAAAATAGATTCCTGCCTGTTGGTTTAGGCTTCTGACCTCAGTCCTGTCTACCAAGAATTTCTGTATCCTTCTCCTGTTTACTCAGGCTGCAAAGCAGAGATGTACCTCTCGTATCTAGTTTACTTCATTAGAACTACTAGCAGACACCACAACTAGGAATAGTCATGCTTCAAGGTTAGAGAGTAGAAATCAGGACAGCATTTGGGGTTTGGTTTTTGTTTTTTTTTTTTAAAAAATGCTTATCCTTTACAGCAGAATGCCAGGAAGCTTCCTCCCCAGAAAGGCAAAGTTTAGCTGAAGTCCTGTCCTAGTTACATATTTTCTTTTTCTGCAATGGATATAGTACCTTGCCACTGCAAACTTCTAAAGCTTCTTCTCTTCAAGACCTCCCAGGGTGGAGCATGCAATAGCCTGTTTCTCACATTCAAGAAAGATATTGGAATTTAAATTAACAGCTAACTACTGCTCTGGTGTTCAGTTTTAGCTTTACTTTTGAACCACCTGTATTCTTCCTTTTTCTCCTATTGTAAAGTGAATCGCCTTTGTATGTAACCAAGATTCAGTTGGTACAAAGTCAGAGATGTATAGAGAGCATGTATTTTAATGGCTACTGCAAATAGCCACTTAAGCCATGTACTCAACAGACAATACTAGTCAGAATTAATTTACAAATGTGGGCTTAGGACCCTGAAGCACAGGTAACTGGATTGAACCTAGCATTGCAGTCCCACCACGGCATTTTTGTCTGTAATTTCTGCTAGCAACACTTGCTAGCAGTGGGTGTCGCTATCCTACAGACCATGTCAGAGCATTTCTCAAGCATCGCACAACCCCTTTTATTTTCCAGTTTTATGTATGTCTTGGGGAATTTCGTTTCACGTGATTTGGGACTGAGAATTAAAGTCATTATACTCATGAAGAGAGAACTTTGTAAAATTAGAAGCTTAAAAGGTTTCATAACATTCACAGCTCCTCATTAAAACCTCGTTTTATTTGTGCACAGCAAATCACATCTGACCATGTTAAGTTCAACAGAAGTAACGTTCTGTTTACATGTACTTCTAACTCGTGTCATTTGATAAAACAAGCAGTCATATTGCCCACATCAGACTAATAGGAACAATAAGCAGATTCTATAAGCTTTGTTAATACTGCACTATTTATTGCACATTATTCATTTCACCAATTCGCCTAAATGAAACCTGTCATCTTCCATTGCAACATCAAGACCAGAAGATTACTATATAGATATACACAGACAAATAGAAATGCTTACTTTCATTTTAATGAATTTGCAATTATAAAACCTAAGGGGCTATAAGTAACAAATACTAAAGGATTTCAAGCAGACAACACTCTTCTAAGATAGGAATTGAGATTTTTAAATTCAAAAACCCACTGCTGCTTACAAATGTTGTTAAGTTTGGGGGTTTCTTCAAAGATCACTTTCTACAACAAATGAACTCCACTGGAAGGCCACTATATGAAAATAACTCCAGTGCTTTTTTTTAATCCCAAAGCAGGGCAAATTGCTGCCTCATTCACATACCTGACTTCTCATTCAGCTCTCTACTGTTTTCCACTACAACGCCCATTCTTTTGGGAAAGGGCAAAATACAGGAAAAAAAAAAGCAGAAACTAGAGGACAGGAAAGAAAATCTGTGTCTTAGATCCCCAATCACAGAAAAGTTCAAAATTCCTACATCAGCCAGGTTCTGGTCTTCAAAGAGCTACTGCTGAAAAAGTAGATGGTGTTTATGACTTACCTATATCCAGAAAAGCGGTAACTGAAGTCCGCTTTATTCCAAAATAATGTGTTCAGCTGTTTGACCAGGAATACTATAAAATTCTAAGGCAAGTCTAGTCTAGTGACTAAGCATTTTGTTATACAGCAGCCCATAAGGGTTGTTTTCTTACAAGCACTTTATTCCTATAGAACAGGATCATAACAGCTAATTTGCTGCAGTGACTTTCTGGATGAAGAGACAGCATCCAAATCCATAACATTTTTAAGTTAAGCTTCTGATTTACATGGAAGCTTGATGGTATAATATCAGTTTGCAAAGTATAGCTTCCTCAGAACCGATACTACTCATGTAACTCAATTGTGGCTGCTTACCAGACTGAAGATGCCAGTAGAATATTTGTGCTCTTTGCCAGAAATGCTACTGGAATTTCTGCAAGCATCAACGAAGACAAAACTGAACCTCCAAAGCAATAAAGCATAGCACTAAACCAGCAGGCAACTGGACTTCGGACTGACACTTCCACAGCTCCTGAAACAAAGGGAAAAGATGCATAAATGGAAATAAACATTTGAGAATCACATCATGTTTTAAAAGTCAGTATTTTTCAAATCATTCAGTCCGCCATAATTCCTTTAGGTAATGAAAAATCCTGCAGAAATCTGTATGCTTTAACAGGAAGAGTCTTCAGAAATACAAACTTCAGAGTACACTGACTTAAGCATATGCTATCTAAGTAAAAGTGAAAGACTGACATGTGTTCTCTGAACACCTTTTGTGGGTTGGCTTATCATAACTATTTGGCTACCAAGAAGAAAAAGCTTTCAAGAGCATGGCTGAGAGGTCTCGTTGTTAATAATCAGGCCTTAACCAGTTTCAGGGGGAAATGACACTTTATCAAAGCCAGAAATATCCTCAAGTAGTTGTTTTGACTATTTCCTTCCACTTCACAAGTCCAATGTTGCCAAAGCAGCCCCTTTACACAGGTGCAGAGTTCTGCTGCCTGAACTAGTTTCACTTTCCATAGTCCAAAGGCTGAAGTTCACAAAAGCAGAGATGAAACCTAGTGTCTGTCTCAAAATGAAATTTGAAATATGTTCCCAATTCAGAGGAGAAGCTTTTGGTTTTTCAGGCATTTCTGTGGGAAAAGAAACTTCTTACGCAAGATAAGAAGCTCAAATGTATCAAAGAGAATACAGCACTCTCCACACAATTCATACAAGAGTATTAACAAGATTGTTGCAGTTTTAGTGCTGGCATAGCTATCACGTATTGCAGCACTATCTAAAATCCTATGTCAGGCAATTTATAAAAATGAGCACTCCTAAGTATTACAGAATATCTGAATATGAAATATCATCTCAATTTTTTTAACTATTGCATAATTTATTTTCCATACTGCGGTACCTGGTGCTCAGCTTTGTTAGTGCGTATTACCACTTCTCCAAAGTGGCTATCAATTATGTTCACAGAATCATAGAGTGGTTTAGGTTGCAAGGGACCTTAAAGATCATCTAGTTCCAACCCCCCTGCCATCAGCAGGCAAACTTTCCACTAGACCAGGTTGCTCAAAGGCCCATCCAAGCTGGCCTTGAACACTTCCAGGGATGGGGCATCCACAACTTCTCTGGGCAACCTGTTCCAGTGCCTCACCACCCTCATAGTGAAGAATTTCTTCCAAATATCTAACCTAAATCTACCCTCTTTCAGTTTAAAGCCATTACACCCTTGTCCTATCACTACATGTCCTTGTAAAAAGTCCTTCTCCAGCTTTCTTGTAGGCCCCCTTCAGGTACTGGAAGGTCACAATAAGGTCTCCCCAGAGCCTTCTCCTCTCCAGGCTGAACAATTCCAACTCTCTTAGCCTGTCTTCGTAGGAAAGGTGCTCCAGCCCTCTGATTATCTTCACAGCACTCCTCTGGACTCATTCCAACAGGTCCACAACCTTCTTATGTTGGGGGCCCCAGAGCTGAATGCAGTACTCCAGGTGGGGTCTCACAAGAACGGTGTAAAGGGGGAGAATCACCTCCCTCGACCTGCTAGCCATGCTTCTTTTCATGCAGCCCAGGATATGGTTGGCTGCGAGCGCATGTTGCCAGGTCATGTTCAGCTTCTCATCAACTAACATCCCCAAGCGTTTCTCCTCAGGGCTGCTCTCAATCCACTCATTGCCCAGCCTGTATTTGTGCTTGCAGAATATTGATGGTTTGTGCTTACTACATTGAGGTTTTCTCAATTAAAAAAAAAAATCTAAAAATGCTGACAGCCATTGCATTCAGAAAAAAATCGCAAAATTNGCTGATTGACAGTCGGCTGAACATGAGCCGGCAGTGTGCCCAGGTGGCCAAGAAGGTCAATGGCATCCTGGCCTGTATCAGAACTAGTGTGGCCAGCAGGAGTAGGGAAGTGATTGTCAACCTGTACTTGGCACTGGTGAGGCTGCACCTCAAATACTGTGTTCAGTTTTTGGGCCCCTCACTACAAGAAGGACATTGAGGTGCTGGAGCATGTCAAGAGAAGGGCAACGAAGCTGGTGAAGGGTCTGGCGAACAAGTCTTAGGAGGAGCGGCTGAGGGAACTGGGACTGTTTAGTCTGGAGAAGAGGAGACTCAGGGGAAACTTTATTGCGCTTTACAACCACCTGAAAGGAGATTGTAGCGAGGTGGGTGTTGGTCTCTTCTCCCAGGTAACGAGCGATAGGATGAGAGCAAATGGTCTCAAGTTGCGCCAAGGGAGGTTTAGATTGGATATTAGGAAAAATTTCTTTACTGAAAGAGTGCTCATGCACTGGAACAGGCTGCCTGGGGAAGTGGTTGAGTCACCATCCCTGTACGTATTTAAAAGACATGTAGATGTGGCGCTTGTGGACATGGTTTAGTGGCATGGTGGTGTTGAGTTGATGGTTGGACTCAGTGATCTTAGAGGTCTTTTCCAACCTTAATGATTCAATGATTACAAGTGCTACTATATTTCTACTTCAGCATTAAAGGACTGAATTTCTTTTCTTGCAACCACAAGAGAATTTCCTACCCTCACATTCTGCAGTACTCTCTCTGTTGAGTAACCCCACTAAATGCTGCTGTGGCATTACAGCAAGAAGTGATCATATAGAGAAGAAACATCCCAAACATTAGGACAATGAGAAAACCCAGCTAGCAAAGGCAGCCAGTGTAAATCACAAATTGCAAGGGAACACGTGCTGGAACTGGGGAGTACTGCTAAATAGATCAGCTGTTGCGTTATGCACAAGCTTTAACTCCTGGACAGATGTAATACAGGATGTAATCTGTACAGTAATCTGGTCTTGGAGCAAGACTGGTAACCAGGAGGTTCCACATCCAAGAACTGTCAACCTCCAGACCAGGTTTAAAAAAAAAAAAGATTACACTTCAGACATCCATTGTCCAATCTCTCTTTCATTAGCATGAAGCTTCTCACCTTGCATTAGCAAAGAAGTAATCATCTTGACATCTTACTGGCAGCCTTCATCAGAATATCTAACTACCTCCTCCATCCCCAAAAAATGCAGCATGACTGAGAGCTAGCTAACTGAAACTCAGCTGCTTCTTCACTTCACCAGGTGTTTGGTCAGATTACTAACATAACAAAAGCAAACCATTCCAGGTGCTGTGTCTTTGAATTTAACACACTGTATTTTATTTTCCACGCACTTGGACACTGACGGCTAGTAACAACTAGTTTTAAGGAAAAAATGGAAGATTCTCATGTATCAGGTTTGAAAAGGTTTAAATTGATTTCTGTTGTACATTTGACGCCATTTTTAGTTCAACTTGCCTGCTCTCCTACATACTTTGTGAAAATATTTTCATAATTTTTCATTTCCTATACTAAAGGCCAGATTAAAAAACAAACTTAAAAAAATTAAAATTCAATGAAATGTTGGAGTTGTTTTAAAATTAGTTAGCTATCTGTTCTCTTTTCGAATCCATTCCCCTGCCTTTCAGCAATCACTGCTTCTCCACTCTTCCTTTCCCCCATAACCAGCAGCAAGTGGTTTCCGGTTTTGAGGACACATATGGTAATTACTATTACCAGATTGCCTTCTGGTAATAACAAACACAGAGCATGTAAATTTCTTCATTAAGCTATTAGGTGTAAAAGGACAAGAGACTGGAAACTCTACTGGACTTTAAGATTTTTTGGTTGGTCAACATAAGAATTTTCTTGGCTCAAACACCAGTATTTAACAATTCATACCTGCTTTCTAACAAGGAATATACCCAACATAGAAGGCAATGAGGCAAAAAATGCTGATACTAATTTAAAGCTTATCTTAGCATTGCTACCTAAATTATGACTGGGATGTAACCATTCAGAAAACAAACTTTTAAGTGAGTCACATATTTTTAAACAAGTGGTCATTTACATTTGTCCTCTGATGCATCCTGTAAAACTAATGAGGCGTCATACAACTGTGCAAAACATGATCTGCCAAAAGGCCACTAGTCCTGGAAATGGCATACCTTAGAAGGTAAAGATAAGGTTTCAAAACACAGGGATTATTGTTGAATACAATTTTAAATGTTTTTTCTAGTCAACAGTAATAAAAAAACCGTTGCCACTGAAGTATTTCTGTCAGTAGGATAAGATCTGCTTTAATCTTTCCAACATGTTCCAAATAGGCAATCAGGGATACATACCACATACACATCTAAAGAGCAAACTAGAAGGACTTGTAGAAGTTTTTCTAGAACGCCAATTCAACTACATATAATAACATCAATTAAGCTAAAGGATTTATAGAGTCAGGTTTAATTTAGCAAAACTATGTCAAAAAAATTAATTCTCTTCAAATCACCAGAACCATATCATAGAAAACTTGCAAGAACAAAATCAGCACATTCCTTCCAAATATGACACATCCTCAACCCTCAACACCTTTTGCTGCCCCTCCATCCCAAAAAAAGAAAATTGCCACTTCCACAACTGACTGGAATTACAGATTAGCAACTCCTAAGTAATCCCAAATGCACTAACCAAGAACTCTTAATTTACAACATGTGGAAAGCAACAGGTTGGTTGTCACTGCTGTAGTTCGCCAGCACGCACAAGTGAGCAAGAAAATCTAGCTAGAAGGACTGGAAAAGTCCCAGTTAGTGTGCACCCATCCATGATACAAATACCAACACTGAATCCAATTTTAAGCAGTGGGAGGGGCTGGTATTTTAATGAGACAGTAATCTGGGATAAAACAAACATGGCTCTGACTTGACCACATACTTCTTATATCACCAGCCACTTAAGGTTACCCAGTGATTCCCCTGTGAAATACAGCTAGTCTTTTAAGTTTCCAGAAAGAAAATATAACTATGCCTAGATAATATTAATCAATGATAATATATCCATCCTGAGTGTTTCATAGTGACTTCTATTTCAGTTATGATTTAATATTCAGTTCAAACTGCTAGCAAGTGAGCAACAGACCAGCATGCAGTCACCTGAATTACAGTTATTAATTCAAAGCATTAGAGGATCCTCAGGAGTTCTGAACTTTCTAGCTATTAAGCTGAGAAGAAAAAAAATTATCAGCATGGATCTTACCAGACTTCTGACAGCACATCTACTGTCCAGAACTGTTGTCTCACTACAAGCTATGCTGATGTTAGCAAAGCAGAGAGACTTCTCTCATCCTGGTCTTTAAGTGTGTCCACTCCAGAGGCAAGTTTAAAGGTAGTGCATGATAACATCAAATACCTTTAGACAGAAAGTCCCTTTTTGAATGGAACAGTTACATTACACAATGCCACAAGTCAGCACCCAGAAACAATTTTAGCAGTAGTAACAAAATTTGGTGAAGACACTAGCATACATAAGCATTTTATATGAGTCTTCACATTCTGCTAAGTGCACTTACTCAGCAGGAAGTAAAAATTCACCTTGACACATTTAGGAAGGGACCAAAGAACAAGCTCTCGCTAAACAAACAGCACAGAGCCTTGAAAATCTGAAGCAAGCAGAAGGTCCCAAATATTTGCTATAATCCTGAAAGTCAGCTTAGTTTCCTACAGAGTTATCAGCTGGGATGCACAGTTACTGTAACTGTGCTACACCACAAGCAGTTATTCTAAATATTAAAAAAAGGCTAGTCTCTACATTTGTGACAGGGGGTCTAGGTTTGGGGTTAACAACCATAGTGCAAAACATTTTCTAGAAAAGAGCATGTAGAGATTGAAGTGTCATTACATGCACTTATACAAAAATCCAGAATCCTGTTACTGGGAGTAAAAAGCTTTCCTCATTTAATTCTACAATCTATGGGTACAATGTGAAAAGTCACTAGCACACAACCTGCCCATTAAATTCCCAAGCTATGTTTCCTAGAAGACAGAATTGCCTTAACAGCTTCCTGCATATCCAGGGCACACCCATGAGTTGAGCAGCTCACATCTCAGATGTAATACCTGACAGCAAGTCAGTGGCCCGTGATCTGCATTCCTTCTCTGCATGCATAAACTTCAGGGGGTTCAGCCCTTTTATTCTTGGGACTTTTAAAACCTTAAACAGCAAAAAGGTTTTCACAAAACTCCTGGCTGATTTCACCAGTGCCTCTAGTTCTGAGACAGCAAGAAAAGTTCAGCTGGGCACTACCTATATGATTTCTGCAGTCAATTAGACACTATTTATTGACAGATGGACTAATGAAGACTGCAGACAATCTTATTTGCACGCTCACAGACTAAGAGAGAACATCTGGATTTTGATGCAAGAACAGAACCTGGCAGATGCAGAGTGGGTAGAGGCACACCGCTGCCAGCAGCACCCAGCCGCAGGTGTGTGCAACGCTTCGGCATGTAAAAGCTGAAACTTTTGCTCACGGGGCTCCCGCGTCAGAGGCCACGAGGTGCGCAGACAAACCCCTCACTACACCAGATGAAACACAAGGCACCCGAGGTTCTGTGGGAGTATGCACAGGAACTGAGGCTTCGCCACTCGCCATCATAAAAAACAAGTAAAATCCAAAAGCAGTGAAGAAACCCCCCCAACACTCCCTAGCATTTTGCAGGCTGGACGGGCCTCGAGGCAAAAGACCCCGGAGGTGCTCTAACACCCCACCCCGGGCGAGACACCTGCAGCTCCCGCAGAGACCCAGCGGCAAAGCCCGGGCACATGGTCACCCCGGGCACGGCCCGGCACCCTCCGGCCCAGCCCCGCTCCCGCGGGCCGCCCCGCTCCCCTCAGGCTCCCCCCGCCATCTTGCGCGGCGGCCACCCTTGCCCAGCCTGGGCTAGGGCAGCTGGCCGCAGGGGGCCCCCCGGCCCTCGCCTCTGGTCTAGCCCGGCCAGGGGACGGAGGACACGATAGGGGGACACGGGGGATAACGGGGGGAGACACGGGGGAAGGACGGAGAAACACAGGGAGACGACAGGGGAACACGGGGCGGGGGGTGAGGGGGACTCCGTCCCGCCCCGCCAACCGCCCCCGCTCACCCCGCTGCTCCTTCAGCGCCATGACAGAGGCCACATAGTGCGCCAGGTCGAAGAA
The DNA here is from genome assembly GCA_013400755.1 of Pelecanoides urinatrix. Classification (NCBI taxonomy): domain Eukaryota; kingdom Metazoa; phylum Chordata; class Aves; order Procellariiformes; family Procellariidae; genus Pelecanoides; species Pelecanoides urinatrix. Next base: position 38,874 of record VZTQ01008847.1, on the reverse strand, counting down.
GGGGAACATGGGCAGGCGCGAGAAGAGCAGCGGCACCTGCCACAGCTCCATGGCCGGACGGCGGCGGCGGGACGGAGGACCGGGGAACGACTGCCTAGCGCGGCGGCTGCGGCGGCGGGCGCCCCAGCGGAAGCTTGGCCCGTGCCGGCCGCCGTCAGCGGCGGGGCGGGGCAGTCGGCTCCATTGAGGCGGCCGCGGGCGGGACTGGGCGGCGGCGCGGCGGGCGGGCGGACAGGCTGCCTTCAGGCGGTGCCGGCGCTTTGCAGCCGCTCTTCCTGGCGGCTGTAGCTCGCAGGGCTCGGTGTGCGTGTCCTTGTGCGCTGCCTGGCTCCGCTGGTCCGGCTTCTGCTGGTGGGGAGGAGCAGGCTGTGCTTGCAGGCCCGCGGGAGGGAGGATCGGCGCCCTCCCGGTGGGCCCGGCTCGGCACCGGCTGCCACGAGGTTTTCCCCCTGAACCCGTTTCCCTGCACCTCGTCCTGGCAGCCTTGAAGAGGGCAGATGGCTGATTCGCCTTGCCTTTATAGCCGTGTTTTGCCTTTCTGAACATTTAGCATCTCTGCCTTTTGTTTGCCTTTCTTTACAAAATCCTGATAGTGCTGGTTCATGATCAGCTTGAGATCGGTTGTGGCCCCCCCTGAGCCTTTTCTACCCTTGTGCTTCTTCCCTGTCGTACATCGCTGCAGCTGGCTGTTCTTACGCACAGGTGTAAGTGTAATACCTTCCCTTCATCCCTTTTTTCTTTTCTTTCCCCATGTAGAATATTCTTCAGTTCGTCAAGAGTATTTAGGATTACCAGCATGGATGCTCCAACATCTGGTCTTTCCCCGGTTGATGTCATCTGTTTGACACCTGCCTAATAGTTACTGAGGGTATTAATATATACCAGATCCTGGTCAGACCTTAGCAGAAACCCTTTTAATACATCATTACATCCATTTTGATAGTGAAGGCCATTGTTAACTGTTGTGTCTTGTAAAAGTGGTTCTCTAACCAGTTTTGCATCAATCCTACAGTGTTTTCGACACAACCAGTTGGCTCATGAACTTCCGAAGTGAAATGTTATCAAAGATCTACTGCCTCCAAGATACACAACATCTGCGTTTTCTTTGTGCACCAGACTGGCTAACTTGTGATAGAAATCATGTCACTGTTCTCAATAGACCCATGTTAGGGGATGTTGGTCTCCTCATTTTTTCAGCATATTAATTTCTTTTTTCCCTGTGGATGAAAGTTAAGTTTACTTGTTTGTGAGTTATTGGCTGTTTTTACTACTAAAGAAAGGCACTGGTTTTGCCTTTTCCATTCATTTCAACAAACTGGTGAAAAGAACTGTTAATGGCTCTAAGATTTGCACGCTGTGTGGTGAAGTTAATCAAGCTAAGCAGTCTGAAAACATAAAACTTCCGCAGGTGCTCTTAAACTTGTTCTTTGCCTACCAAGAACTAATTTCAGGAAATAATTGGAATAACTGTAGTATTATTTTTGGAAAAAGGTTTATGCAGGGGAAGATAGCAAACACCTGAACTTTTCCCAGAATAATTTTGCCTCACCATAAATAGTAAACCATTCTCTTCATTGGTTTTCCTCTTATCAGTACCATGTTCATAGAATAAGTTCTCCTTATTCTCAATGCCTCTTCTTTTCTGTTTGTCCAGTGACTCGTTTTCTCCCTAACGCTTGCAGCACATGCTTGTACCTGGTTTCTGTTTTCTGGATGTTTCCGTCCTGCATTTCATCTACATGAAGAACTCAGGATTTAGCCAAAGTGATCTCTTACTAGCCCTATTGTTATAATTTCTAATTCTTATTTTCTGTTGTGCTTATGTGCAGTCACGTAAATCACAGTTTGTTTTCTAGAGCAGAATATTGCATTGCCACAGTTGATAGATGGTAAGACATAGTAAATTAGTAAGCTGCATTCTCTGGCAGGAATCAGTTCAGCATAATTTTGTTTCACACTGAACAGTGATACGTGTCTGCAGCAACTGACAGAGTTTTTTACAATGTAGTGATCCTCTACCCATATGCTGTAGAAATGCTAGACCGTTTCTAATCCTTGCATTACTGTTTTATTCCCACTGAGTGTCTTGAGGTTCCTTGCTAGAAAGTGAAAACTATTCAGACTATCTTGTGTGTCATCATAGAAGGAGAGGGAGAGAAATGAAAATGTCAATGACCACAACGAGTCTATAGTGACGTGAAAGAAAATCGTAATTTGGGCCAGCAATGTGTTGTGCCTCATGCAATATCTGCACTGCAGCTACTGCCGTGCTTAGAGTTTATGTAGATATACCAAAGTTCTCTTAAAATGCCAGCAATGATACTGCTGCCGGGGCTATCATGTAGCAGATTGGCAATAGCTACCTGAATCTTTAGTCAGGTCCTCAAATAGATACTTCATCCCTTTTCAGGGGGTCTTCACTGCACCTGAAGCATTGCTCTCCAAAGCAGAGATAGCTAATGTGAAGACGGATGTTCACAAACCACCCTCACAGCAGCGCGGTGGCAAATGTATGTTAACTGTTACAACTAAACTAGAAAGAAGTTCTGGTGGGTTTTCTACCTCCAGTACAAGCAGGAAATAAGAATAGCAATTTCTCTAAGTTTGCTGATAACTAAGGAGAGATTCCTGAGATTTCTGTGCATTGAGGATAGCATCTTAGCAGAGCATAGGACAGAAGAACCCATCAAAGAGAAATCAGATCCAGGAACATAGTCTGTGTAATAAAAGTAGAGTAACAAATAAGAAAACTTAAAAATTGCTCATTGATTTTCCAGCTGTCCCAGATATTTCAGGAATAATTTAAAGATAACAGAGGATAAACACCTCTGAAGTAATCCTGTTCATCCTTGGACCGAATATGCTGATGCTGAGAGAACAGTGGCAGCGTGAGAGGATGGTATTAGTGTGCAAGCTAGGTACACTTTGTGTATGTGTGTGTGTGTTACGCAATTTTTTGCATTTTGCTTATTTCAAACTGGAAAAAGAGATACCCTTTTCTTCATTTCTTGGGGTTAGGCTAACAAAAAGAGCTGAGCACGCTACTCATATAAGAAATTTAAAGATTGACTGATTCGTATTCTGCTCTGTTGCATGAGCGTAAACCTTAACATGAAAACAAAGGACAAGACTGAACTGACTCTTTTGCCCAAAGAATGTTAGTGTGACCTTAAAAAAAGACACTGTAGACACCTGCTGATTAGCTACCCACTTGCCACGTGAGCTGGAGTGCTTTTCGGCAGGATTAGTTGTCCCTTCCAAGAGGACACTGGTAAATTAATACAAATATTTTCTGAATGTGCTTCAGAAAACATTCCAGCTGTTCATGAAGTTGCCACATTTTTACTTCTGAAACAGCTGAGAAAGTCTAGGATTTTTCATGCCTGTCAGCTATTCCTGATGGCTGCCTTGCTGCATGTCATAACTCATCCTGGATAGACAGTTTTCTTGGTCCATTCTAGGCAAAGCTGAAGCCACCACATAACACCTGACAGTAATGAAGAGAGAAGTAACAAAGAGAGTTTATTTCAAAGTGAGTGTATGTCCACATCTTTAATCTCCATGGAGCATGACATTAGTAACCCATTACTCCCTAGATCTTACAGAAGCTGTGGATAACGTGAACTGGCATACCTGATTCATTCATTGTGTCCATTTCATATGGCAATTATGCTAGTGTTTGAAAAGAAGGTCTGTGTACCTAGCGTGGAAGCATGGCTGGTGAAGTTGCTGCAAAATGTGGGATATGTTCATTTAGTCTTTTATTTTGTAATGTGTGGGATCCTACAGACGTTGACCTGGAATTCAAAAATGGTGCCTTAGGAAAAAAAAGAACTTCTTTAGTCATCAGTGTGCCTCAAAATTCATACAACTGTACTCTACTTCCCAAAATTAGGAAATTAGAAATATTCCTATTTTATTGATTATTAGATTAAATTTCTTAGAAGATCTCTCAAACTCAAGTCTAGGCATCAGAATCAAGTCAGATGAAAATAGTAATCTTTGCCACATATGAAAATGGACATTGTCATTGTCTGCTCTCATCCTGCCATGTTTGTGATTTGTAGTCATCTGCCACACTGCTGTCTGTCTTCTTCCATCCAGTTCCTGCTCTGCTCTATAGTTTTTTGCCTCACTCATATGTCCCCATTTTCCAACAGTCTCGTATCCCCCTCAAGCTGCTTACTCTGATCTGCTAGAACATTTTCTTCTCTTTTTCTCTCTCTAGCACCATATATTCATCAACCTTGCCTATTTCTTTCAGCGTCACTCCTCAGTTATTATCACATTCCCAGTTCCCCCAATTTTCTTGCTTTCTCCGTGCCATCCTCAGCGTTTAGTCATGGCTTAGTACACCTCTCAGTCTCCAGTCTCTCCCTGAGAATCTGCCTGTTCATCCCATTTTTCTCTCCTTACTCATTCATGCTTTCAATGAGCACTGTATACTCAGGCCTCACCTTTACCTCTGCATACCTTCCAACTTCGTGTTTTACTACTACTACCCTCCTTCTTTTCCACAATCTTTCTCCAAGAGGTCACCTTCTCCTGTCTCCTTTCAGTTTTTTCTATGAACTTGATTGCTAAAGTGCCTTGAAAAAATTAGCTGAGAAAATAACTCATAGGAAGTTTACACAGACATTTATCTCCTAACACAACATTACTTTGGTTTGTTTTCCTTAGGTGCTGGTTTACGCCAATCTAGATTGCAAAGTGGGGAAATAGAAGTGTTTCTTAAACTGAGCAGTATTGTTGCTTAGACTTACATCTGCCTCAGATCCCTCCTCCCTCACACCAGATTCGATTCTCACAAATATTTAAGAATCCATTTAAAACGCCTTTCCTCCTACAACCTTTAAAGCAGCAGCATTGTGTTGATTCCTAGGTGAAGCGTGGGACTAGGGACTGGAGCAGCTTGTAGCCAATGCTGCTGGCTCTATCCAGGAGCTCCCTAGCATATACCCTTAGGTTATGTCCACACAATTAAGCAAAACATGTGCTTCAGGTTCTTGAGTTACGTACTCCCATGTATTTTGTATCTTTATTGCAGCAGTAAACTCAGTCATGACTTTGTGCAGAGCTGATTTCAGGTAGAGGTATCCTGTACAAAAATTATGATCTTGGCTGCAGGGAAGTAGCCCTTCTAGAAATGGTCACTAGACTCCTGAATGCTCAGTTCTTTTCATCTCTGCTTAAGTTTCAGTGTTGGCTTAAGCCTCTTCTTAGCACATCTTGTTTCTTAACTGTATCCTTTTTGAACAGAGCTGATTTCTAGAGTGGGCTTGAACTCTTACCTTCTTTATCTCCCTATTGCATCATTAGATGTATCGCTAGATGCTTAGTTCACAGGACTGAAACAGGTTCCAGCACTCTGTTGTTGATCCAGTCAAGGTTCAAAGATGTCTTTCCTTACAGTTGTGACTCACCTTCAGCAGACACATGGGCTGAGGCAGTGGTACGCAGGAGTGCCGCATTGTTACTCTCCTGTAACGTTCCCTGGTTGAACTTTTAGCCATTGTATTGACTTGTTCAGCTCTGACAAGCGCTGAGCAGCCTCTCTCTCCTTGCATTACATACATGATTCCCAAGAGTGTGTGCTCAATACACCTTGTGTAACTTTCATCTCTACGCGACTGTCATTGTAGTTAATTGACCAGTCCCACTCTATCTGCATGAGAGTCTGTCCTGGCTCTGAAAGTTGTGGGCCTACTTCAACCAACTTCTCATTTTTTTTTCTGGAAAAATCTGTGTCATTAATAATCACTGCTAGCTAGTTTCAAGGTTGTTGCCCATAATGGTTGGCAATACATTCCTTGTATATTCCTGTTACTATAACATATTGTATTAGTAATATATGTCACAATATTACTTAGGAATTTCAAATTAGGCCAAAGCTCATTGCATTAAACTCACTATATATACACAGCAAGAGAAACATCCTTGCTTAGTATAACTCACTCTCTGTAAACAAAAAGTTAGGAAAAGCAGTGGTCTGGGCAAGGTCATCCCCCAGGTCAGGAGAAAGACAAGGTAACAAAGCAGGATCTTCTCCTCTAGATTATGGTACTTACTCTGTTTTTCTCCTTTGTCAAATCCTTGCCAGTCTGATCTCACCCAAGACCTGCTGTAGAAGGGAAGAAAAGAGTACAGTAAGACCTCATACAATACAAATCACCATGCCTCAGACTACTGCTGTGCAGTAAGTCCTGCTTCATGCACTGACTTTTCTCTGTTAGATGTATCAGTAGGGCAAAAGCCCAGGTCTTTAAAGTTCATTAGATGATATCAGTGGATTTTAGGTGTTCCAATACCTTCAAGAATCTGGCCTCCAGGGAGCATAGGATCTGGGATTACTGATTGTCTCAGATTTCAAGCTATTTGTTTAATCAGATGTATTTATGTATGATATAACACAGTTCATAAAAATGCAGTTTGATTTGGCTCACATCTGATAAGCTCCCGTGCTTCCCAGGGAAAAAAAGAAAAGCAAGGAACATTTCCATGCATATTATGAACATAGAGGCTCCAATCAGCATGTGGTAATTTCAGAAAGCATACTCTATATTTGAATTTAACCTGTTAATCTTATGTTTCTGATATTTTTTCTGCTCCTTTGCTTAGTCACTCCACTCACAGTGTTATTTAGAGCTAGTTTTGTCAAATACTGATACATACATTGTAATGCACTACACATTCAGCAAACGAGATCTCAGACATAGAAGAGCAATGCTGGCTGGATACTGCATATTTTCTACCCTATCAAATACTACATGTAATCCCCTCTCTGAAACATAATGCAAATGCAGCTAAACCTGAGACTGGACCTGAGATGACAGCTTTAAGACAGTCATTTTTCCGCGTCGATTTGCTTTCATAAAATGGTGTGCTGAAATATTCTGCTTAGGGCTGCAGGACTGAACAAATAGTCTGCTCTGCATGAGAAAGGGGAGCCATCCTATTTAAGATGGAATGCAGAGCAAATGTCTTCCTTCCATCTCCCCTTTTCCCTCTCAATAGCAAATGATTTCTCTTTACCACAGGCAGGAATTGTCTCTCAGAAACCAACCTTCTGAATTTCTGCCTGAAAGGAGCACAGAACAAAAAATGAACATTGAGGAAACAGTTAATATTCCCCCGTATGCCTTTGGCCAGTAAACAATGTCCACCAGAGTTTTAGGGACAGCAAGTTCAGGCCCATCTCTTTCTGGAAGTGGTGTAATGCCCCATTGTCTCTCTTGTCATCTCTGCAGGCATGTACGTATAGACAGTGCTTTTATTATGTGTGGAAACAAGGTGCCTCCCTCCAATGATTTCCAGTTCAAAAGACAAAATATAATTCTGGTTTGTGACAAATATACTCCACAGAGGCAGTGGTAGAGTTGTGCTTGCTCACACCATCCATACCATCCTTTGAACCAGTTCAGACCAACACTCAATCTTGATCCTGCACCGATACCAGTATCCTGAGGAACAATCGGGGTCCTGAAAGCAGGTCGAAAGAGGTGATCTGTCCCTTCTCTTCAGCACTGGTGAGGCCACATCTGGAGTGCTGTGTGCAGTTCTGGGCTTCCCAGTACAAGAGAGACATGGACTTACTGGAGCAAGTCCAGTGGAGGGCCACAAGGATGATTAAGGGCCTGGAACATCTTTCACAGAAGGAGAGGCTGAGAGAGGTGGGACTGTTCAGCCTAGAAAAGAGATAGTGGAAGGGAAGCTTCTCAATGTGTGTCAATATGTGTTGGGAGGGAATGACGTATAGGGAGCCAGACTTAATGATGCCTACTGAGCGCACAAGAGGCAATGAACACAAATTAAAAAAACATGAAAATCCATCTGAACACAAGAAAAAACTTTTTTAATACGAGGATGGTCAAACATGGGAATGGGTTTTCCCAGAGAGATTGTGGACTCTCTGCCTGTGGAGATACTCAAAATTTGGCTGGGCACAGTCCTGGGCAGCCAGCTCTATGTGACATGGCTTGAGCAGGGAGGTTGGACCAGATGATCCCAGGAGGTCCCTGCCAATGCAAACAATTCTCTGACTGCCAAAACTCTACCATAGGGTTGCTTTAATCTTGAAAACAACTTTTTCCTTCATGTGTTTCCTCTCAGGACTGTTTCCTGACCAATTCCAGATGTAGCAAATGTTGGTAAAACCAGGCTGGGGACACTCGGCTCCTGCAGAGGGGGGTTCCGTATTTAGAGTTGTGAGTGTGTGTTTGCAAAGTCACTGCCCAGTATTCAATAAATTTCAAGTGCAGCATCAGTCTAGCTGGACAGATGAGGTTGTATGTGCTCAGAAGCCGTCTAGTGCCATAGACACCACCCAACGAACAATTTGTGGACCGTACTTCAACTACTAGATTCTGGGATGGATTAGTTAAGGAGAAAGAAAAGCAACGTTCAACAGGAAACAGACTTCGCATTGTGCCCCTTCATTGTATATTCTGCATGCTCCCTTATCTGCTCAGTAGCGCAGGCCAGTTTGGGACACTCTAAATTGTCAAGAGCAGCAAGGGGTTACCCAGAGTGTGCTTTGTTTGGCAATACAGACGGCTTTTTTTGTTAACTGACTTCAACCCATTGTCTGTGCCTGCCCCCCCGCCCCCATACGCTCTCTCCTGTCCTCACCACCCTTGTCCCCAGCCCAGCTCACCCTCTGCAGATCCCTTTACAGTCTTTGGGTTCATGAAGTACAAATTAGCATAATCAGATTAGCTGCATGGGCTTGTTCAGCTTGGAGCTGAAAAGGAAGAAAAAGTGGTTCACAAAGAGAAGCCCTGAGGAGGGCAGAAGGGGGTGGTATTGCTGTTGTGCTGTGGTGCTGAAAACTTGCACCTGCATAAAAAGCAGATCCTCTTCTCACTAAGGACTCTTAGATGGTATTAAAGCATATAGGAATTAATTGGGGGGAGGGTAAGGAGGCAGAGAAAGGATGACAGAACTGGGATNAGAGAGGAATGTGTTCAGGAACATGAGATGAAATGACTTGAAGGTGCCTGTTTTTAAAAAAATCTTCAGATACCTTCCAAGGCTGCTTCCACACTGCCACCTCTTCCAGCTGAATTCCCTGGCCAGTTACCCTCATCTTTCGGAGGTATCTAAAAGAAGGCATGGACAGAGATTACAAGAAAAGCACCCCAAAAAGCAATCATGACAACCCTAAGATGTTTTAAGTTGAGCTCTCAAGATGAAGAGTCTTCCTGACAGCCTTAGCGCTAGACTTTTTCAGTACTTCAGAGTCAGGATAAAAGCAAACATCAATGTCAGGATAAGTCAAGCTTTGAGGCACTGTTTATGACAAGCTCCTGGCTAACTTGAACCTGCAGTTTTCAAGAAGAAATACTGTCTTTGGTTTGATTTACTTTAACAGCACATGGCAGAGAAGTGTTGAAAGTATTTAACTGATGAAGTTATGATAAAAAGCAAAGGAACTTTTTTTTACTATTATTTTAACAGCATTTTCATTTCTTCAGCTTTAGAAATAAGGAATCAACTTAGAATTATATTGTTAAGGGAAATATAAAACATATTTAGATAATCAAAAACATATAATCAATGTTTATCTATATTGGTTCAGCAGCCTTGGGAAATGTTTGAAATTAATAGGAGCCACTATATCAGGACTTTGAGAATTACCTAACTGGCAGTTTGACTGACTTGTTAGATCTAACAGAAACAAAGTGTAATGTTCTGTTTTCTGTAGATGATATGTAGAGAAGTAACACAGAAGAAGTCTACCCCCACTACAACAAGAGTAGTGTCCATCCAGGTATGTCAGACATGAGAGAACCATCCTACACACTTTCTCCCACTTTCACTGACAATTTGTCTTGTTTTCATTCTTGTCATTTTTCTTTTTTTTTAGTCTGAAAAAAAAAAATTTATTTTAAAGGCAAAATTTGTGGGTTTCCCTTTGCATGTGACCTTAAGTGAACTTCAACATGGACTTCAAGGAGGTGATTAAGGGTAAGATAGATAGATAGATAAATAGATAGGAAGACAGAGAGACAGACATATATATATGTTTTCTAATCTGCTCAGCTATTCAATTCAAAATCGACAGGTAAAATTGTGCTGCTGAAGTTACCTGCCATGAATTTCTTCTCGTGCTTCCAAATCTGAGAGCTGGGGAACACCCATTTGCATTCCAGATGTCTATGCAGAAATGTGGCCTTCGAGACTGGGCTGTCCTGTGCCAGACACCGTGGCTGGGCATGTTCACCAGACAGCAGCTGGCCACTCTTCTGTGCCTGAAAATTTCAGGAAAACGTTTGCAGCATAGCTCAGGAGAAAGAGCCAGAGCAGGCAGCTCCCTTCAGCATTGAGTTATTTCAGTTCCCATTCAAGTGGTGGGAACATTTCCCACCCAAGTGGGCTGTGCCAGCACAGAACACTTTTGGCAAGCCCAACCTGCCGGGCTCACTCGCTCTGTTGGGAACATTCAACTGGCAACTGACTTTTTGCCATTCAATCCCGTAGAGATCACTGCAGAGCCTCTTAGCAGAGCCAGATAATTCCTTCTGAAACACCTTTTAACCTACCGGGAGTGAAACACTTCAGGTCGCAGTCAGCTGGCCTGAGCTTCTGTGATCAGCTAGGTCTAATAGCCTCCACTGAGGTGCTTTTAGGCATGTAGTTTCCCCTTGAGAGTGTTCAGGTCTTTCTAGTAAGTGTGAAGCTTTTTAAAGCTTGAATTTAATACTGTGTAGTCTTTAGTTGGGGGAATCTATAGCTTATGTTTTGGTTGGATGTACATCTGTGTATCAGAGCACAGTAATTCTGCTGTGATTTGGAGGAAGATTTAATATTGGCTGCTGTCAGCCTTTCTCAGCTCCAGGACTGAGCACTGCTGTCTACTAGGGTTTGCCAAATACAGTCACAGAGAAAAATCAATGTTAAATATTGTCTACACCTCCAGGATTGGAGGCAGAATGTCTCCCTGGAGACTTGCTGACTGCGCCATCATCCTTTAGCTTTCCATTAAGGTTTTAAGCTACCTAAGAAAAGAGTCTGTCTTTCAAGGTGCAGAGTAGGGAATTTCAAAGAAAGTGAGGGGTCTTCTCCAGGTCTAAGATATTTGGTGTCGTTCACTGTGCCCCCAGCCAGCTGTAATGGGACAGAAAGGTGGGTGCATGGGAAACCTCTCCTGCCCTGTGCTTGTGAATACCTCTCTGCATTGCTTGCCAGCATAAAAGTTGGAGGCTTTGTCTGAGGCCCAATGCAGTCCATGCTGAGATGCACAGGAGTCTCGCTGACTTCTTTCTGCCATTCATCCTGAGCCACTTCTGTGCTAGTTTGTGGCATTGACGCTCAGCAGGGGAGATGTACCCACAGAAAGGTTGGCTGCTCTTTGCCTCTCTTTTTGGCTCTCAGTGCCTGGGGAGTCCCTTTTCCAAAAGATGCTCCAAATAGAGGCTTATCGCAGGGTCCTCAGTTGTGCACTGTTGGGTTAGCAATCCGTGGCAGTGAAACAAACCATGGAGGGATGGGATGTGCATTCCCTTGCACACATGGGAAGGGGGTAGAGAGAGAATACAATGGGTTGCTGCTAACCCTTTTTCTTACAGAGAAGAGCTGGACCAACTCAGAGGACAATGAAAATGCTACCCCTGGCTACGGACAGAACAATAATGAATAAATTCAACCAAATACATGTATCAAACAGATACAGGGCAATCTCTACCTTCTGTAACCCAAATACTTGTTTGAGCTCCTTCCTCCACCCACCTTTTCCCTGCTGATTCTCTCAGCATCTGCTGTATTAAAAATACAATTACACCCCTGAAAAGTGACGGATTTAGACTCTGTCACTTTGTCGATGACCTTTAGATTTAAGACTGGCTCCCGAGTGACCCCTGCCCCACAGGTCAGTAGTTAAGTCGTCCATTCTCTCCACCTCCTTTCATCACCCAGCCTTCAAAGAACAAAGGTCAGATCTGTCTTGCTCATGCTACTTTAGCCATGGTCACTGCATATCGTTCCCTAGCAGGAAGAAATCTGTGGGAGCCAGTTAGATGCTAGAAGATAAATTACTAAATGGTTCATAAATCATACACCTCTGAAACACATCGGTCCTGCAGTTTCCACTTCTTGCTCAGAGCAAGATGCTAGGATGGATCTTAGTGTCCTAAAACAACTCTGTCTTCCCATTTAATTTGGCTGGTTCAGGAGTCCTGTGAGTCTCCCTCTGCTATGCTCATTGTACCCTCCTCCTCCCTGATTTAGACTCAGTACCTAACTAACAAAGCTGCTGAATACATGCCTCACCACAAAGGCTTCCTTGGCATGGGCAACACTCCAGAAAAAACAAGGCACCATGCAGATCTAGGATTTTGCTGTGCAATGTCCAGCACTAGGCACAGTGTGTTCACATCAGCCAGGACTTGAATCCACCGAATCTTGGGCCATACCCCCAATTGCAGACCTGCCCTTCCTCTAACCGCAGGCTGGCCATCGCTAGGGTTCACGCACAAGACTACAACTTCCTTGCCAAGACACAGTTGCAATCTATTTCTTTTCTTACCCAACCCAAATATCCAATTTCAATTACACTCGGTAGCTGCAAAGCAGATACTGAGAAACTGGACATGATGAACAGCAGTCTGCACAGGAGGCTTCTTACTGGTGATGCGTGGGTTACTTTTAAGGACAGTGTACACTGCAACTCTCCTGGCATCAGTTCTCATAGGTTCTGTGATAGCTGAAGAGTGGCACTTGTCTCCTAGCACCCACCTTCTGAAGAAAGTAATCCTCATTTCACCTGAAATGTGGAACTATATTCTTCTGCTGATCCTGTTGGAAATTCCAAGTAAAGGAATGTCTCACTGGGATCTGCATCACAAAGGCATAGGAGGACATCTCACACCCTCTGTGCAGGTTAGGAGTACCATGGGTTGGAGGGAGCCATGACTTTTTTAACTTTGCATCATGCCTTTTGTGGTATCTTCTAGATGCTTCTGGAAGATACCACCTTAGCTTGTCGTCCTTGCAATATTGACAGCCATATCACCACCAAAAAAATTATAAAAGGAAAAAAAAGTGCTATTCACAAAACTCTATTTAGCACTGCTAGTTACAACTAGGAGACTCAGTAGGGGCCTTAAGACTAGGGACATTTTTGTCATTTATACTGAGGTTTTGCCACTGCTGCAAACAGTGAGACATTTTCAGCCAGCTCCAAATGACTTGGTACATCTCCATGCCACAGGTCCCATTATCTCACAGCACAGCACCATGTTAACACGGCTATACCGTGCCCACTTCCAGAGGAGGCATTGCCACATGACCCTGAGCATACTAACTACTTCGGCATTACCTGCTGTAAGCAGAGGGTCCTCTCTAAGGTGGCATTGCCTTCCTTAGTATAAATACATACATTGAACCTCACATTTGCTGATTTCATGACTTCTATATAAAATCTCTTAAGACAATACCTTTCTCAGGCACATATTGTGCAGAAATCCCTCCCTTGGTGTTTCATAGAGCAGTGTCAGGGCTGTGAGACATCCAGTTAAGTGTGAAACTGAAACTGGCTCTGTATCCCAGTGATTTCACATCTTTTCCTCACAACTTCTGCATCTGTCATCCTAGTGCTTCCTCTCTCTCTCTCCCAGCCTTATATTCAATTGGGGATTAGGTTGTTCCCACCAGGTGTTAGGCAGAAAGAGCAGCTTTACATCCTAAGCTTCCCTCAAATTTGGATGAGTTTTTATATCTGAACCTCGACTCCAGACCAAATTTGTAGGTTGTGCCTATCTGGACATCTCCAGATAACAATAGACTCAAATCAGATTCCAAATTAATTCTGTAGGGTGACTTCTGCTTTTTAAAATGGAGTTGGTTAAAATTTTTTGGATTGTCAATATTTGGAAGACAAACACAACTGTGTTGCACAATGAAATTTTATTTATCTGTCTTTTTCAAGAGCTGGTCAAAGTCTTAGCACATAGACTGAAATGCAGTTCAACCAAAAAATGTAAGAAATCTTAACAAATAAAGAATTCCCATCATTCTTCATCATCTGATAATGTTGTTTCTAACATCAAGACTCTTGCGTAAGTGCTGAACAGTAGAATGATCCTCTACTGGAAATTACATTCTAAATGTTTTTGGTATCCTCCACCAAGTGGTATGCAAATGTAAAACGAAATCATAAAGAAGTTTAAAAAGACAAAGTTTAGTTTCTTAAATAATTTATTTGGAATGTATTAGATGTTAAATAACATCGTATACCACAAAATGTGATCGGTTACACCTTATTTGTTCATGATCATACAGATAAGAAATGCACAAAACACAAAGAAACTTGACCAAAAAAAAATAATCTTTGGTAGATAGATCTAGTGAAATGCATGCTGAACATGAGAGTAGGGAGCTCCTAAAAGAAAGAACAAGAAGAATGTGCTGATATGAACCAAAGCAATAACAAGAAGGGAAGCTTTTCATGATAGAAAATATAACCAGCATGTTACATTACAAAACTACCAGGTTTTCTTTCCCCTTCCTTGGACAATAACTCTGGTCACAAGATGTTTTGGCTTGCCTTGGTGATGTGTGTTTCCTAGGATAGAAGTGGCTGCTAGACTAAATAGCACCACCACACCTCGCCAATAAGTGCTCTGATTTACTTGGACTAATTTAACCTGCTGTAACTCACAGCAAGTCAACAGAAAGCTAGGAGGAGGACTTGGCTCATTACCTTTGAGGTGCTGTGCAGAAGAAGCTGTGACTCCATTAGGTAACATTAAAGTGGGCAGAGGTGGGGAGGCAGCAGTACTGATTTCACGAACCAGGCAAAAGACGCTTAGTGTGTTTCCACTTAGCTGCTCTCCAGTGCAGTCTTCAGCCCTGACTGCTCAGAAATGCAGGGATAAGCAAACTTAAGATTAGCAGTGTTCAGAAACAAAATGAACCCTTTCAGACGTTTTCTTTTTCTTTTGGTCAAAATCTGGCCACTGGGACACCTGTACCTTGCAGCACCAGCCCTGGTCGGGGTGAGCTGTGTTCCTGTCAGACCCTGGTCTTTGCCAGTGTGCAGGACAACCCAATACACGCTTAGCAGGAGCCAACCCTGGCTTCTTTGGTGCACCTGGTGGTTGGTGTGGCTTTAAAAGGCAGCTCAGCTTTGGGTGCCAAATCCCCTCATGCAGAAGGGCTGCACGTGTTACATGCACAAACCCTATCTCTGCTTCCTGAAGGCAGCTCATTGTCTCATGAATAAACAGAAACAGCCCAGGGACATGCCTGGGCACATGGGAGCTCCATTTCTTCACCAGTGGTGAACAGGTGTCTTTTCTAAGCATTGACATATACCTTGGTCCACATGGAAATCGAAAGTGTCAGTGGGAGCAGGATATGATCAGGAACCAGTTCTACTTAAACCTGGTGTCATTTTTTCTGTTGCTCTAGGCAGCTTTGTAACTTGCATGAGCAGTCCAGACCTTTGGTGGACTGGTGCTGAGTTATAACTCAATCAGGAAATTAAACTGATTTGTGGGCAACAACCCACAATGGTCACTTTCATGAAACCTCTTTTAACCCTGTTTATCATCTAAATACCTACAGTATGGTGGCTGGCATTCCTTATAAGGAACTGACCCACTGAATCAAGTGGAAGACATTTACACCGATTTCTTTTCCTTGCTACATCAGCCTATTTGGGATAGTGTCCAGATGGAGGAACCTCAACTACAGCAGGGAAAAGTGGGGAGTTTAAAGGCAGTCAGCTGGCTGCACAGGCAGCATGCCCCCATGGTCTTGGTACCCCGCCTGGTGCAGGTGTCAGTCCAACTTCATGCAGCCCAGCATCACAGCACCAGGGTCTTACAGGTGACAGCAAGGATGTGTGCAGCTCGGTTCTGCCTCCCGCGGCAGAAAAAGTGGGGCTGGTTCAGGAACTCGATGCCCAAGACCCATGACATACAGCCCTGTGCCGAAGGGGCACAGCAGTGCACCAGCGGTGCATGCCCAGCACCTTCTGCCGGGCCTAGACATGCTCCAGCTGCTTCTTCACCCTGGCACAGGAAGGGCCACTGCTCACTGGCATTTCCATGAAGGTTTTCACAGTGCATCATTGAGGCCTTTCTCCTGGGACCTTCCTCCCAAAACAGGACCTCCCCCATTGCTACAGCTTTTGAAGAACAAAGTCGGTTAGCCACCAACCTGTTTGATGGGCTTTTAAGGCAGCTGGAGCATAGCTGACCAGCTTCCTTCACATGCACACTGTCACTGCTACAGAGGAGGTTTACTGTGAACCTACTGAAACTCATCTATGACTGTGTCTTCTTTTAGTTTAAATTGGCATTTTTGCTTTAATCTAATGTTTAATTTTGTTTAATAGTGTTTTGCTCTGACACTAGGTGTCCCTCCAGTCTGATGGAGAAATATGTAGCCAGGTTCAAGGGCTAGGACCTGTATTTTCAAAAAAAAGAATCAAGCTGGAAATAAGATTCACAGTCTCAAGGGTGAATGCAATTAGCCCCTGGAACCACTGGTGGAGGACTGTGGCAAATATTACATCTCTCAAAATCTTTCGCTACCGAGGCCAGATGTCTGTCTTGGACAAATTTTGTGGTGCAGTCATCATTCTTGAGCTCAGCAGTGTTTCCTTGAAATAGCATGGGAGAATAATCTCTTTCCCTGCCAGAAACACTGGATGAATTTCTGTGGCCTGATTTATGGAGGAGATCAGGGCAGAAGGCCCTTCTGGCTTGGACTCTGCTGTGACAGCAGTGAGTCCTTCCAAGTTCCCAGGGGCTGCAAGTTTTCTGTCTGGTGTTCCAGGTTGTTGGCTGACCAAGGATTTTCTTTCCTATTAAATAAAAATGTATGCTAAATAAAACAGTAATAAATATAAATAAATAATCACAATACATAGAGGAGCAACCCACAGATTCTGCAAAAACAGGGGGACTATCATACTAACACCAAGACTGTATGTCTCATTGTCTGCTAGGGACATGATGTCTCTGACCAACACTCTACTATATTGCTGCTCACGCCAGGAGAGGAGACACCATAGTTTTCAATCAATGCCAGCTCCTCCATGCTTTGCAAGCGTGGGGCTTGCTGGAAGAACCCTAGGATGCTGCCCCGTGCTGCCACTGCTGTCTGCTGCAGGCCTGGCTCTCCCAGGACCTTGACGAGGAAGTTGATGTATCTCATAGCTAACCGGAGCGTCTCATTCTTGCTCAGTTTTTTGTCTGGCGGGTGGGTGGGAATGAGTTTCCTCAGCTTGGCAAAGGCGCTGTTGACATTTTGCTGCCTCCATCGCTCCCTGGTGTTGGTGATGATCTTTCTTGTCATTCTCAAGGTGCTGCAAAGCAAAGGAGGTAGATAATGAGTGAATGCTAGATACCCCTGGCTTTCACACAGGCTGCTGCTCTGGCGGCAGTAACCTCTGGGTCAGCGGTGAGAATGCAGTGGTGGTGCTAGGCATTTCTAATTTTTGCCCTCTGTGGCTGATGCCCTTGTCCTGCATGTCCTGCACAGATTCACCCTAATCCCTAAAGTCGTGTCCCCATTCACAGCCATGATCGTAGCATTGCAGCTGCAACCAGATGCCAGAGTCCAGGAAGGACTTCACAAAGGAGTAAATGGAGTTTAATTTCTTCATACAACCGTTTGGTGCTGCTATGAGCCTGGCTTCTCCAGGCTCCTGAGAGTTCCCTCGCAGCAGAATTCCCAATAGCCAAATGTATTAGTTATCCCACCAGGCTCTGTGAAGGACACCCGGGCACTTCTTATGGGGAGAGGCAGGCAGGCCCAGGGCAGAACACGTCCATGCTTTCCCAGCCCCAGTTAACACCTTCTTGGGGATTGCTCCCAGCTGGCCCAAGCTTGTTGACTTGTGGCTGGAGCTAAGACAGGTGGACCTTCATCATGGGCCTTCACAGACACATGTGATTATGGTTATTTCAGGAAATTTCTCCAGGGAAGCAACAGTCTGGTTCCCTGCCCAGCCCACACTGACTGCTCACTGCTACTGGAAGAGACTCTTCAGTCTGATCCATCCAGGTTTCTGCTTTAGCCTCTGAGAGCTGCCAAGGCTAAGCCACAAGTGCCGTGAGTGCAGGCAGCAGAGGGAAAGTGTGATTCCTACAAAATATGCAGGCATCCCAGCCAAAATATCTACATAGGTGTTACCTGTCCTCCCTGCCTCACAGAGCTGAGCAGCAAAGGGAACCCAGTGTTTAGAGCAGGCCTGACAACAGAAGAGCACTGTGCAAGGGGTGCACAGTAATTTTAAATGTTATTCAGCAGAAAGGTTGTCAAAAGCTCTTGGGGTTGCCCTAACCCTGCTCCCACCACCATTGGAAAGAGTCTTCTCTCCCACAGCCCTGCAGGAGACACTCACTTCTCCACTTCTGAAGCTGTTTTTTTTGCCAATGGCACACAGGCAGTTGGAGCAGGGAAAAACTATCCACAGCCAAGAGACTAAAGGACAAATGTTTCCACTTACCCTCTTATGCATGTGAAAACCTCAGCTTTTTATATTCATTGGCAAACCCATCCTTACAGCAGTCTCACTGGGGACTGGGGAGCAGGAGGGATAGCACCCTTCACCCGCAGAAAAGGGAAACTTTGGGGTGACAGCCCAGCTGTAATCCCGTGTCCATGTGAAGCAGCCTCATACCGTGCAAGACACTCAGAGTTCACCAAAGTATATGGTAATAGTCCGGGTAAATAAAGAAATCCCACTGTGACTCAGAGGTTAATTGAGGTGCCCTGGCAGGGATACAAGACATGCATGGTAGACCGGGAAGTTCCCTCCCAGCTCCTTCAAGTCCCAGTCCAGCACTGATTACAAATCACTAGGGAAAGGGAAACACAGTTACAGCGTCATACATTATGTCACAGCCATGTTCAGAGACCTCGGTCAGAGATGCAGCTAATAGAGATGCACCCGATTACAATATATATGGTTACACTCATGCCACTCATACCTCACAGGCTCCTCTCAGCCAAAGCCTTTACAGAGCTAACACTTTTCTATTTTGGTAGAAGTCTGAAATTACTGTCAGGCCCAGTTGTCTACTCTGCCTCTAGGGGACGAGAAAATTGTCTCATCAAAATGTCCTTGCTTCACGAGAGGCTCATTTAAAAATCAAACCCTCATATTTCAGGTTGCTGAGAGTTTCATATTTTAGTAGACTTATGTTGGAACCCATTGCTTGATCTGAGTGGGGATTGTATCTCTCTTCTTTTTTTTTTTTTTTTTGTATTGTTCCTCCACTCCATGTATTACTTTTGGTTTTTGCTATGGGAACAAATCTACTTGGTACTTTGCACCTATCTGAAACAGCTAGCATGTACCTTTTTGGCAAGAATGCTGCCACATCACTGATACAGATTTTAAACACTGTCTTCCAGTGCTCCTCTGTACTGCAGAGTGTTCCCTCCCCAAGGCAAAACTTTTGCCTTTACAGTTTTATTCTTCCAAGCAACTTCTTGGATCCATGTGAAATTCAGAGTGCCACCTGCTCCTTTGACTGTCTTTTCTGGTTTAGGTGTTTGTTTGGGTTTTTTTTTAAGACACATTTATCCGTGTACAAAAGCAGTTATTTTTTATAACATAGGGAAAGTTATTTGCACTTCCTTGTTTATTCTAATGGATTGGGTGGATTGTATTTTGCCAGGCCTTTCAGTCTCTGCACTGCAGTTCTGGTATGTGGATCTGGGTTTACATCTCAGCTACAAATACCAGCAGAGGGACTGCTCCTTCTCTTTCTCCTGCTGCAGACAGTCCCCAGTGCAGCACTCCAGTAAAGCAGGTTAGCATCCGGCCCTGGCGCTGTGAACATGTCCTCTTTTCTTGTTAGCAGTAAAAATAACCTCAGCCTACCCCTTCCCACCACGCTTGCTTTGTCTCTCTTCTCTTGCCTTTTGAAAGGACAATACTAAATTTGTGGTCACAAGCCTTGTCAGCAAACAGATGCTTTTGTGAGACCAGCTCCTGCTTTACACTTCAAAAACGTGTGTTTGTATTTCTGACATTTATTCAAGATCAGCAAACCACAGCTCCTTCCCTCTCCCACTGCCTCCTCTTGCACTGATAGCTCTACAGGGAGCTTCATTTCAGGTGTAATCCACCTCCTTACATCTCTCCACCTTAAATTCCTCTCTCCTTTTCCCCTTTACTGGTGCGGGTTTCCTGTTGTGCTCAGAGTTTCAGCTAGAAACGTAAGAGAAAAACAAGCCTTGTCCAATCCTGCAGTAATGTAATGTTTCAGCACAGCTTCTTTTCTCCTGTCATCACCTACACATCCCTTGAGTTCTCTGTAACCAGAGCACCTTCCAGTTAAAATGCAGCCAGTTTACTGACAATGGGTCTGATTTCCATTCCTTTTGTTTCATTCCCTTCTTCCTCTTCCCTCCTTTTCTCCAACGCTCCCCACCAAGCTTGGCTTTCAGTACGATATTACTTGCAGCTTCATGTCTTTGCTAATGTTGCACATCTAAGCAATGTATTCTTTAGCTTTCTCTGGTGCACTGTAAAAAATATGTATTGTCTAGTGGCTGTGTGCAGCTTATATCCCACTGGTCCATTTTAAATCTGCGCAGAAATCACCCACTTGTACATATCATGGATAGATAAATTGCATTAACCTGCAAGCTTGGATTCTGTGCTTTCTGGTCACCTTCCCTAACCACAGGTTACAGCCCCACATTTAGCTGACAATGAAGAAATCCAGGAAGACAGCAGCTTAAATTCAAGAGGATTAATTCTGCTCTCCAGAATGTAAATCTGGAAGGTTACACCATTTTCACTGGAGGAATTACTCCGAAGGGCAGAATGTTGTCCATGAGGACAGGATTTAACTCAGATCAAGAAGACTCGTCCAGAAGTAGTAAAGTGCAGTTTCATGAGCTAAGATCCACATCTGCATTGTGTAAAGAGAATTGTGCAAAGAAATAACCCCAGCCCAGCAGTGAATCTGCTCCAACCACTAGAAAGGGAAAAAACAAAACACCACCACCCACCAAACAGATAACTGAAGCTCTTTCCACCCCCCTGCCTACTCCTTTGAAAAATATAAAAATGGGGCGGGGGGGTGGGTGGGAATATTATCTGTGATTAATGCAGCCGCAAGTGTCACCAAACAAAAGACTAAACAATAGAAAAGGTGAAGATCTCTCCCTTGGTAGCAGCAGTTCTCCCAGCCTCGCTATGCAAAAGCCATTCAGGCAGTTCAGGCAGCAGCAGCAGAGCAGCTTAGGCACAAAGCACCATCTCTGCTAGGACATTCCCTGGCAAATGGCCCCCAAGCCAGCAGTTAAAGTCTGAGGGCTGGCAGGGGACTTGCCAAGAGCTCAGCACTCAGTCATAATTAGCAGGCTGCTATTAAATAAAGATCTTGAATGAGAGAGTTCCTCCCTCAAGTTATACCTTTGACCTCGGTGAAGTTAAATCCATGTTGAAACTGGCCACTGGAGACCTACTCCTGCAAATCTTAATCAGACAGCAGATGCCTGCTGCCAGCAAGAATTGGAGTGCTTCTAGTATACCTGCAGTGCCACACTGCTACTCCATGGGAGAAACCCCGTGCCTGCTAAAATTGGTTATTTAACTCATTGCATCGGATTTTGTGAAGTCCCCTCAGCCCTGAAGTAAATGGCAACAGAAGAGCACATGGCGCCTGTTTCCTATATCAGTCAAGGTGCTTGTGAGCCTGATCTGCTGCAGGGAGCAAAGATTCCCCAGTTATCACTCCTTGCTGCTGTGCGTTGTTCACTTTGCATCAGTGTGATCTGAGAAGAGGAGAAAGAGGAAGCTCATTGTTTTCCTCTTCAGTTTCATGTGAGTCTCAGAGCACGGTGCTCAGCTCCATGCAGAGGGGAAGATTGAGCATGGATGTCACAAGACATTACACTGCCTATCCATAACGTGTGCCTTCTTTTTTCACCACCCCTTGGGAGGAATAAGCTCAAACTCTTTCAGCTGAACCGTGCTGTTTGCTGCACGGTTGCTTGGATTGCAAGGACTTCCTTTGGGTTGGGAAGGGAAGGAAGAGGGAAGGGGATAATGCATCCCAGCTTGACGGCTTACAAGGGGAGCAGTGCATCTCTAGGTACAGGCTCTTCCCTCCCAGCTTTCCTCACCCCCCTCTCTCCATCACTGCCTCCCTGTATCTTGGCACTATACCCCTCCCCAAGTGCCTCCCACCTGAAATCCCCCAGGTATGCTGGTGGACAAGGGCTCAGAGAGAGAGCTCAGTGCAGTGAGCCGAACGCTGGGCTGGCAATTAGAGAATTGAACTTCTGTCCTCATTTCTGCTGTTGCTTTGCCACAGGCAAATTCCGTTTTTTTTTTTGCTGCACCTCCATGTTCCTCCTGTCTGTATTTAGTTTGTCTCAGCTGCAAGGTTTGTGGAAAGGAAAGCATTTGTGTGTGTGTGTGTTAGAGCAGTTGCCAGCACATGGTGGCCCAGCCTTGCTCGGCATTGGTAGGTGCTGTGTTTGTGTAATGAAAGAGAAGAGCCTCTCCCAGCTCTTACAGAGCAATTCCTAAAACCAGCAGTGAACTTCATTTTATTTCAAATAAGATGTGGGAAGAGGCGCTACTTCAGGAGTAAACAAGGGCTCCTTTCACTGCCTCACACCTCTGTTAGGAGCGTTATCCGACAACCATACCATGATACAAAGAACAGCATAGCAGCAAAAGCGCTATAAAAACCCGCCAGCGCTGACAGACTGATTTACTTTTTTTGGAGTCTGTAAATATGGGACAAAATGCACACAGTGGAATCTCTGCTTCTGGGAGCCTTCCTGTCTAAAGGCAGCATTTACAGAAACTTGCACAGCTACATGGTGCTCTCTTTGAGTTGAACCTTTAGAAAAAGGAAATTGCTGGAGTCTTCAAAAGCAACTACGTAAGCATATCAAGCTTAAGTCAGCCTTCGTGTTTGGGGATACTAGTCTATATGTGATCACAGTTTCAAGAGGCAAGTTTTTTGCCTGACCCAGTGTTGCCTCTAGGTTGCTTAGCTTTGTAATCGCGTTGTCCTCCTAGAGGGTGCAGATCTTCAGTGGGGGAGAGAGCTTGCTGTTTTCTGAGAAATCAGCCTAGTCTGCAGACTTTCTAACCTGGACACCCTGGCATCGTGTCCCCTGAGGCTGTCTTGGGAAAGGTAGGTCCGTAAACTAATGGGCTGCCACCCAGCAGGCATTTGGGAGAGCACAAAATGTGTGGCTAAGAACTTACCAATAGTGATGAAGAGGTTTACTCAAGGAAGGGTTTACTCTGCACGTGGGAGTGGGTTTGGGGTTTTTTTTGCTGTGGCTCCCCTCTTGTAAATGCCTTTTATGTTCCTTTGCAGTAAAGTTGAATTATACCACAGCTCTGTGCAAAACAAAGCACCCACTCATGGGCTGCAACAGCTTTTGCTAAATGGAGGTCTAGTGTATTGGCATGGACATGACAGCTTGCAAAGGTGAGAAAGGAACACTCTGCCAGGAGGTTTAGCCTGTGTTCGCTAAACTTGCACTTGTGTTATTTTCTGTTCAAGAAGATCTGATAGTCTTTCGTGGAAAAGTGCTTCTTTGTCCTCCTGGTTCCATCTCCAGTAAGGCCCTCTTGTGTCACGGTCTGAACTTTAAAAACAGTCTCTGCCGAATTAACTTCCCAAATGCTACATACAGACACTATCCCTGTGCTTCAGGGTTAACACAGAGAAGAAAAACAGCTTGGTGGTCTTCCAGGAGTTCTTTGGGGACTCATTTTTTCCAGACCCAGTGTGCAAAACCCTGTTCTACACAGGTATTTGCTCCCACCTCATTACAGCACTCATTCCTGCATGCCTTTTTCTGCACCTGCCCCTACGAGGCAGTAAGGTAGCTGTCAATAGCACAAACATGTCCATTTACTTTAACTTCCTTACCTTGCCTGCATATGTAGCGAAGTCCACATTGTCCTTACTGAAAATTTGTTATGTAAAGGAGGAAGGGGGACCAGATGCTGCATGTCTTACAACTCAGCAAAGACCGGTCTGCAGCAGTTCACGCTGTTACAGGAGTTGTTAGGAGCCCAGAAGGCAAAATCCAGTGCTGTAAGGGACTTTGGCATCAGGGGAAGGTAGATCTTGTATTATGTTTGGATATGACCTCCAGAGAATATTTGCTTTTGCATTTTATCTGGGTCTGCTCTGAGGCTGATAGCAAATCTCTCTGTCACTTCAGGAAAAGCAAGACTGAAAGTTTGACAGCATCCTGATAGCAGCATACAGTGCCCTATCTTCCTACCAAACACCAGTTAAAACCAGCCTACTGACCACCGATGGCATTACCCCAGGAATTAATTGGGTCTGCTCTGCGTAAGAGTAGAGGTCACCATAAGCATGGAGAAACGTAACAACCACAGCAAATCATAACTTCCAAAAGTGTGATACAAACCACTGCAAGACAAGGACCACAATCCTGTTTTCCCCTAAATGTTATGCTGCTAACCTCCGTGGGGCTACGCCCGATAGAAAGATCAGCATGAAGATCATCCCTGCCTCAACCACAGTCTGGAGGGCACCTGCATTTAGTCCCCAAGCCTCCTACCTGGCGTGCTGACTCTGTGAGCACTTGATTTCTTGGATCAGCTACTCATATCACAACTACATTAATGATTTATGTAAACAGGCAGTAAAAACAAGCTGCATTTATTTTAGGTTTTTTTTGTGAAATGATATAGAAACGCATGGTGGAAAAAGGTTCTAAAAATCAAATATCGTCCTATACAGTTATATGGAAATGAGGAAGGATAGAGACAGCTACTTAGGAAAAATGGTTGTTTTATTAGCTTTCTCAGGCAAATACAGCTTTATGCAGAAGGCTACCCCTGGAAATATAAACATGTTCTAGATTGGCAGTTTCAAAAGTTTATTTACAAATCTGAGAGTTATTAATATTTACTGGCAGAAACAAAATTAATAAAATTGCTAAGCTTTTCCTCCTAAATGAACTGTTGAACTGAGCAAAATTCAGATGCTTATGTATTTTACATATACATCAGCTGTAAGACAGACAACCAATAAAGTAATGGGCATATTTTTACATACATGAGGATTGGAATATGAAACTGTTTCTTTACATCTTTACCTCTTGACGCTATCATGGGATTTCCACACAGTCTAGCGCATAAGCATACAGTAAAGTCTAACGAATGCATGATTATCTGTGCTTTTGCAAATAATTTGTTTTAAATATCAGACACCATTGGAGAATTCTGTTAAGTTTTAGTTTGAAAGTCAGAGAGTCTGTGATGTGTAATCATTTTGCACCAGGGCAGTAACTGATTTACAGCACTTTGCAGCGGTATAAATGAGTTTGCTAGTGTGTAATTATACACTTATGATGTTAGAAAATCTAGGAATAGTAGGAACAGCGATTTTAAAATCACATTAGTTTCCTTCACATCTAAGCACTAATATTTCTTTCAAAAGTAGTAACAACAATGAATAATTTCTCCTGGCATGAGTTCCGATTCACTAAGTCTCTGCAGATACTAAGAATTTGAAAAGTCCAGGCACAAAAATAGGGCAACACAGTTACTTTGCTTGAGTAAACGCAGCCACCTGTAATTGGCCGTTTCTGTAACTATTCTGTTTGTTATATCAGGTGCCTTACTCTTCACTTTTTGATTACAAGATCCAGAGGTGCCATGATAAAAAGTAAAAATCCTGCTCCAAGAGGAAATTCTGTCATTCCTAAGAAAGTTGCAAGATAAGCCCAAAAGAAGGGAGCCAACACTGTAAAAAGAAGAGGCCATTGTCACTTACTTTTCTGGTCACAGGTGGCTCTTGAAACCTGGTCAGCGGGCAAACGGACAGCAAAATGGGATGCTTCCTATTTTTCTTTCCCAACTGCTCTTGCTGTGCCTGGCAGCAGAGCTTGCTCTCGCTGGAGTCAGGCTAGCGCTGGTCCTGGCTGCCTCCTTTATAGAGTAGCAGGTCCTTTGTCTGGCGCGTGTCACCACTAGTCCTAGCAATCCAGGGAGCTTGTTTTGCATCTCCCAGGAGATTCTCTCTATCCTGCCTTTTCTCTTCTCACCATACGCCCTCTGCCCTTGTCTGGGGCTGGTATGGGGCGGTAGCTAAGGCTGAGGTGCTTACTAGCCTGAGAGCGACTCCAGCTAGGTCAGGTGCACTTTTCCGGGAAAGGATGGAAGCTGTTTCTGGCAAGAATCTAGTTTTTNGATTTAAAAATGGAACTTGGCAGGGAATTTGTTCATATGGTAAGATTTTTTTTTTTTTTTTAGTTTAGTTAGCTCTGAGTTTGTCGATGTTTCCAGAGACAGAGACACAGTGCTCATTCAAAAGCCAGCTTTAACATGAGAGAGTACTGAGGAACTGGTGTATTTATTTATTCCTAAGCAGAAGAGTCCCTCTCTGTTCTGGCAGTAAGTGCGGTGAGATTGTGGGGGTGACCATGTGCAGGCAAATCAATCCTGCTCTACCTTTTTTGGGGAGAGCTCCCTTTCACTTAGAGTCATAACTAGCACCTTCTGCAATCTGGAGGACAGCTACAGCTGCTGCAGTCTCAGTGCTGTCCCAAGCCCTGCGCTGGCCCTCTGCCTGAGTCCGCGTGACAACAGGAGGCTGCAGGTGTGAACTCACACATCTACTAGCTTGCCCTTCACTTCGGGGCCCATGCAGTGCACTAAGGGTAGCCTTAATTAATTCTTTTACGCAAAAATGAGCCAGCTCCATACCCCTGTGGCTAGAACGCAGGGTCAGTGAAACAGAGACTTCTTTCTCCACTGCTGGGGTGTCCCCAAAACTTCCTCTCAGCTCAGGGACAACAGGCAACCAGGCTGACATCTGACTGCAGAAACCAAAAACTGCAGACTAACACCATCTCCATCACTGGAGCACACGCATCTGTGTCCATGACAGAGACTGGTCCATCCAGCCTCACCCTCCCCCTGGGTAACAACTCTCCTCATAGGTGAAACACAGGAAGAGGTTTCCCAAAGAGGTGGTAGGTGCCCCATCCCTGGAAACATTCAAGGTCAGGTTGGACGGGGCTCTAAGCAACCTGATCTAGTTGAAAATGTCCCTGCTTGTTGCAGGGGAGTTGGACTAGTTGACCTTTAAACCCAAACTGTTCTATGATTCTATGATTCTATGTTCTATGAAAATAGTCACAAAATTGCCCCAGGCACAAGCCAACAAGGGCATAGCCTTGTTACAAACATACAAAGCCTTTGGGACCCACATGACTTCATCTGCACCTCCATCCACTTCTCCATTAGGTGCTGGGAGTTTGCTTTGGGTGAAGATAAGAGTAAATAGGGAGAACAAGAGCAAAATACCTACTTAGGCACTGGGAGCAATAGGATACTGAAGGGGAACAAGGGATGGGGAAGGAGAAGCCCTAGCTAATCACCACACTATAGTCATGGGGCAGGAAAATGTCTGCACCCAGGATAAGGCAGTTTTAAGCACACTCCACTGCTTTCTTCTGCCAAGCCCCAAGAAAGCTCAGCTCTTACCCAGATCACCTTACCAAAAACAGCAAGCTGGCTAGGTAGGGCTCACCTACTGCGTTTTTAAAAGCACTGCGAATGTTTCAGTTAACAGGATTGCCCCCCATAAATATTAACAACCCAGCAGTGGAATGATGTGGTTGGTCTCCAGAGAGAAGGAGCCCCAGGTCCCAGCCCAGGCAAGTCCTTCCCACAGAGCTCAACTGAAGGTTCAGCCCTTTCACACGGTAAATTAACAGTGGCACTAGAGCCTGAAAGCCGTGTCAACCGCTTCATTTAGCACAAGTGTTATGTTAACTAAAGGCCCTATTCCGGAGGGGCCTTTGGCCTCACAGAAGCTGAATTTCCATGTAATTTACATTGGAAAGTTGCGGAGTGCCCCTCCTCTCTGTTACTTCCTCCAACCCATTATTTACCCAAAATCTGCCGAGATGCTCTAGCCAGCACCCAACAGTAGGGAAGGGGGCTTGCCAGTCCAGAAAGGGGAGGGACGTGAAGCTCTTTATCCCTAACTGCTTGGACACTTCACTGCCAAGGGCTTTCAAAGCCTGGCCAGACAAAGCACTATAAAATATACAGCCAGGAAAGTGTCTGTCATTGCAGGGAGAGGGGCTGGATGGGCTGCTCTTCATTCTCACTCACATATCCATGCAACAGAGCTGGATCCTGCTCCTGATGCTGTCATATACATGGCCTCTCCAGAGGCAGGCCCATGGTGAGAAACCTGCCTCACTGGGGAAACATGAGGAGAAAAAGGGACATCCTAGCCCCCTCCCATGTACTTCAGAAAAGCCACCAGCCGCATCTGTTTAGTCTTTCAGCCACACCCCAAGGTCTCCTCATCTCCCTCCTGTTGTACAGGAGTGCACTAAGGGTACTACTCCTAAACATCTCTGTGGAAGCCCGGCTGAGGCGGTGCAACCCACAGCACCCCAGAGGTCCTCACCTTCCCCTTGCTCTCCTGCTCCCCACCATCCCCTGGCACCCTGCAGCCCCAACTGCCTTCCTCCTCTGAGAGGCCACCACAGTAGAGCTCTGCGTCTGCTGCAAGCACAGTGGCACTTTCTCCTGCACTGCTGGGACACGCCGTGACCCACTGTCAGGCCCTGGGCAGTAGGTGCTGAGCCGGCATTGGTATCAAGTCATTGGGAATGCTGATAAGATGGCATGGGGATGCTGACTTTTACGCCAACCTTAAGGGTCTTTTCTACCCTGTCAGATTGCTGAAGGTGTCGTACATGAGGGTCTGCCTCACTGTCTCTTTATTAAGCTTCCTATTGAACTGTGATTACTTGGCACTGATGAACTACACCAGTCTCATTCAGCTTCCTCACCATACTTGGCAGTGACATGGCAGCAGGGGGAATACGTTAACAGTACATCCCTGCAGTCTTGGGATTACTTTTCCCTAGAGCAATCCATAGTTGCCGGGATAATATAGCTCAGCCAGAGGCAAGGAGAGGGGAACAAGAGCGGTGAAAGCAATATTGCACCCTGGGCATGCTCTTCCTCACAAAAATTTCTGCTGGGTTGCATCCTGACAGTTTTCTTGGAGTCTGGGGCGATTCTTTACCTGCAGTGGGTCTGGGTTTTAGCAACCACCCATTACCAGTTCATGAAAAGTAAAGGGGAAACAGAATGTATTTTGTAACTTGCACTCTGCCTCCAGACTGCGGTTGATATTAGCATGTTTGCTGGTATAATGGTCACATTTTCTCTCCTGAGACATTTCTCTCAGGCAGTAGAGTCCCAGTGCCCTTCCAGCACTGACAAGGAGAGGAGGGTGGGGAACACTGCATGTGGAAATGGGGTAACTAGGGACATACAGCTATTGTGTCCACAGATGCAGAAACTGCTGCATTATTGCTGCAGTGCTGGTGGGCCCTTGCTGAAATGCAGACCCGCTCTGCCAGGCAGGTACATGTTCTTCCTAGCAGAGAGACATTCCTCAGCAAGTTTGATGAAACAAAAGCAGGGAGAGAAAAGAAAATGTAGTCTCAGCCCTCTCGTGGGTAAGAACTGAGGCTGAAGAGGAGAACAGACCCCTTCGGAGGACACTGTCTTTCCCCATTTCTGCTATCATGCCCAGAATGTCCTCCCACCCGAGGCAGTGCTGAACTCACATTTAGTGCACTTGCTTTCTGAAGAGCCACACTTTTGTCAGCTCATCAGCTTGCCTCAGCACCACAGATACCGGTAACAGTTAGACCTGGATGAAGCAACAGGCTGCCTGCATTGTCAGTCATTTATGCAACAGTATTTACACACGTGGCTCTGCAAAGTGGAAGACATGAGAGTTGGCCACTTTGAAGAAGTGAAGAACGTGGGTGGTTGCAAAGTGTGAATGTCCTCAAAACTGGGTTTCTCATGTCCCTTTTTTAAATTTGGCATGCCAGCATTTAAATTCCAGCCCCTGAAACGTCCTAGGGGAGTAACCCTAGATATTTCTCTTCCTAAAAGGAAGGAATATGTTCCTGGCATATGTGACTGTGTGGTATGCAAGCAGGAGCAAAAGGCTTTATCCTGCTGCTGCACAGCTTCCAGGGCCAACAGAAGCCTCTCCAAGATAGAGGAATGGTCAGATGGAAAAAAAATATTTGTATTTCATACTGGGCCAGACCTCAAACCCTGTCTTTCTCCAGCAAAGCTCTTACAGCAGATGAGCAGGAAATCAAAGAGAATCCTGCCTAAATATGGGCAGAGATTTCAGAAGATGGACCTGAGTTCAAATTTTTTTTCCCCCTTTGTGAGGTGACCCCTTTCAGTCTGATGAAAGCAGCACACAGAAAGTGATGGACAGAAAAAGAACAGCAAGAGGCTGCAAACACACAGCCACATTATCGCTGTGAGTTCAGAGCCATGCTCTACAGATGGGAACAATAAGAAGCAATTATACACATCTGGGCTCCTGCCCTTTAAAATCAAAATTTAGATTTTGAATATAGCGAGCTGGAGGAGGCTGCCTGAGGTTCAGAATAGCAGCTGCATGCAGACTGTTGAAATATTAAACTTCCATCATCTGAAGCTTTTTGTAACGTTTTGAATCTCTTATTAGTGTTAACAAAACACTCACATCAGGGGGTGCTTTAAATTCTGGCCACACTTTACGGCTTAATTCCAGAAGCCAAAAATCTTCTCCTTTTTAATGCTGAAACTTGCTGATAGCCTTGAAGAAAATGTTTAGCCATAGAAGAAAAAGACTGAAAACCTAAAGTTTCTCTAAACCTTCCACTGGGAGCAAGAGAGGAGAGACAAGCAACTCATTTTCCCTTTGACACAGACGTACCCAGATGTTAGAATTTCTTTGGAAATCACCTAAAATAGAGAAAAACAAGGCAGCCACCTCAGAGAATGAGCAGCTGCCATTTTCACTGGCACACATTGCTGAGCTCAGCCAGGTTGCATGCAGCAGTAGGGTCACCACATAGGCATCACTCAAAGCAGGGATTCAAAGAAATGTGGAGTTGAATGTAAAAAACCCCTTTCTGGCCAGATTATAAATGCTGCATATGGGTCTTCGCCATAGATGTGTTTGCACCTTCTACGACAGTCTGCTAACTAATGACAAAAAGTAGGGACCAAGAGATTTAATTTCCAGTATGACTTGAAGCAAAACACTCAACCCCCAGCTGCACATATTCAATGCATTGGGAATCACCAGACTTTTGTACAGTCTGGCAAGTTATCTTTCTTCATGTGCAAGTCTTTAAAACCATGTGGCTTGCCCTTTGAGGTGAGTTCTTGCAAGGAACAAGGGAATTTGCTCTGAATCTCCCTAACATCTCTCCTTAGTGCAGGTTGCTGCTTGGGAATGGCTGAGGCTGAAATCCTCAAAAGAGAGGTCCCATATTTGGTGCTTGAGACTGCTCCTCTTGCAGGACCAGCAGTGCATGTGTGTGCAAAGAGAAACTCCAAGAAACCCAGCCTCTCAGGAGTTTGTTGTGATTACGCAGTCCGTTTCACATAGAAAAAACAGACCTGCTCACTATTCTGACTCTGAAAGATAGATTTCTTCCTCTGTTTTTGAAGTTTTGCCATCCTATTTGTTCTCAGTTATGAATGTATGCTCTTATTGCTGTCTTGATGATGGAGAGATGGTACAATTAATTTCAAATTTCATTTTCAATTGCTTTGTTTCCAATGTTTTTAAATAAATCTCTGTATTTCAGATGCTCAGCTGGTGTAAACTGATGTACTTTCATCAGTTACTATAGAACAGCGCTGATCTAGAGCATGCAGAAATCACTCCATTACTCTTTCAATTCACCTGTATTCCATCATATGACTCTGCTGTACATCTCTTTACTTTCCACTGCTCTGCAAAAGCCAACAGCAACCAGAGGAAGGAAGACAAATTTTTGGCAAAATTCCTCAAAGTGAGAACTGTGCGATCTGCATATCTGACCACCTGCATTTTCAAAATGATTTTGCAAAGTCAGCTGGAAGCTCCTAATAGTTTGGACCAAAGTGTCCATTCCTCACCTGACCATGATATCGTTCCTGCAAAGATGGCGTCCCAGCCTCTCATGTCACAGCACAAGGAAACAGTTCCATAGGCACCAATAAAGTCCTTCATGTACACTTTAGCATGTTTTCACCCCAACTGTGTCACCTGAGCCCATGAAACCAAGACATGTCCTGTGATCCATCAAACCAGCAGGGTCTGAATTCTGTGTGTGCAATATTTTTAATAGCCCGTGAGTAGGCCTTCAGACAGCTTTGCCTACCCACAATATGTAAGAACAAGATGTAAGTATCAGGATGTGTGTTCAACAGTGTGGAGAAGGGCTGGGGAACACATTCTCTTGATCATCTGTGAGTACCAAAAGCCCAGTGGAAAACCCTGTCAGGGGTAGAAACCTTGTCTCCAATGTGTTGCGTCTGCCATGAGAAAGGCAGCCTTATCTTCGTCACAAACAAAAGGAATTGCTTTTAGCCAGAGGTATTACATAGCAAATGTAGGTCAGCTCAGCTTACTGGGTGGCTTTCAGTGGCCACACAAAGAATAAATGAGCTCTCAACTCCTCTGTTTTAGTTGTAACTGACCTTTCTTGCCTTCCTCAGCTTTCTACTCCACTTTGTAAAAAAAACACCACCACTCCTACCTGGATGAAAGTGTGACAGCCTCAGAGACCCAGTGCATGCCATAAGCCATATTTTGAGTGCTAGTGAAACTTGAGTAAGATGCTGTTGTGATTGCCCGGGCTCCTGACAAGTGTTTCAGGAAGACAGAATCCATATGAAGCCCAGAGCCAGAGGATGTGGTTACCTTGCACGCACTAAAGCACACGTGCAGGTTTTAGGTTATATAGTGCCTGCATGTCCAGGCTTTGCAGACACAGCTTCAATGGCCATTTTTGATGATCTGTCCCTTTATTCAGTTTGGTCACTGCATTCAGTGACTAAGTCCAGACTGCCAACAGCACCTTTCAACCCAAACCTTGTTTGGGGTGCTGGGCTTAAATGAATGAACTCATAACACATCATGAATGCAAAAGAAAGGGCAGGCAGTCACTTTGCTCCAAGGAAGTCAAGGATGCTCTTCACTGCACCAAAAGTAACATCCCAGGGCAAATTGCTGTCCTCCATGAATGCACCAGCATTGCCCTCCTCAACCCTGTACTGAGACACCATTAATACACAGGCAGCGCCCACTCCTGACCTTTGATATGCTGGTGTCTCCCGCTGCTTTGCCAAGTAGGAACACCGGTCTGCACAGAAACAAAGCCCAGCTCCGCTGCTCCTTGTCTTGGCACCCTCTGCCCACCCCTTTCAGCAACACTGCCTTTTTGCAGTTTAAATGTTTCTTTCTAGAGTGCCTTTTATTTCCAGCGTGGAGAGCAGGGGGACGAGAGATGGGATAGGGATGCTGAAGTAGTAATTTACATAATCTGATTAACAGAGGATTATCCAATAGCTGCTGAACAGCCTTAGTGTGCTTGAGCTAAAAACCTTACTATTCATTGCTCTCACCACCCTGCAGGACAACTGCACCTGCAGCTAATTCTCTCCTGGGGACTTCAAGGAAGGAGAAAAGCAGGGTCATATTTTTGTTATTATCTGGGGGAGGGCTGAGGAGCTGCAGCTTCTTGTGTACAGTCCCTAATTGATCTGTCTGCATTAGTCTTCAGGAAGCTGAAATGGAAGCTGAACCAGTTGGCATTATCAGGAACAGCCATCACCTTTGAAAAGGGCCAGCTTGTGTGGCTCCTCCCAGTTTCCCCATGGGTAGTTCGATGGGGCCCATTCAGACCCACCACAGAAAGGAGCTGAGTAGAAGGGTCCTGCACATGCAAGAACCAAAAGCACAGTTTCCCCTGTGCTCGCCAGGACCCCGCTCAGCTGGCAGCAAACCAGACCTGACCCTTGCTCTAACATCACCAGAGAGCATCTCAGGCTGTAGCCCACACCTCTTCCCCCAGGAACAATGTAGTGACATGGGGATGAGTATGCTCAGGGCTTGCGAAGCCTCACACCCAACATGTTATCTTTTTATTGCCCATGAGCAATTGCCCGCATGGTCCAGTTATCCAGGGTCTTGGCTGAGGTGACAACTGTGGGAAGGGCAGAAGGATCCACCAGAGCAACCCAGCTGCATGCTCAGTGGAGAAGGAACAAGCCTGCAAAACAGCTCTCCCGCAAGCACAGTTCAAGACCTCCCATACAGGAAAGCAGCTAACTCTCCTGTAGCAACTCAGCAGGCAGGCTAAAAAAAACCTGAAGAGAAGGTGAACGCCATAGCTCCTTGGACATACTACAAAACTCAGCAGCACATAAGGGCATCGACAGGGGCTGAGTCAAGCTCTCCCAGAAGGATGGAGAGATGGATGAATTTCAGGTCCTGGCAAGACAAGAAGCGTTCAGCTGATGGTTTCAGCAGAATCAGGTCTGTACCCCAAATGTCCACCCATGATGAAGCAGTGAAACTCTAAGCTGAGAAACACATTAACTGTAGAATGGAAAGAACTGGTGACACAGATCTCCAGATTAGGAGAAATAGCAGGTAGCATGAACTGGACCCTCCCACACATTTGCATCAAAGTAAGGGAAAGAGGAAGAATGTGGACATTTTTCCATTGTACAGAGGGACATCTGTAAGGCCAGGCAACTAGAAGAGGTTTTTGAGCTTTCCAATGAAACAAAACCTGGACTTTCTAGAAGAAAAAAGGCACAATTAAATTTAATCCTCCAGTTGAAATGCTGCAATATAATCACCCAAGACTAATTGTAAGTCTTTGTTTCCAGGAGCACACTCCATCATCACAGCTAGGTCTGGAGATGCTGATGTTGCTTTACATATTCACTCATGCCTGCTGTATTTGTCTGGGCATTTCTGAAGACCTGCATGGCAGCTGCCATTTACAGATACCACCTAAACAGTGCAGTGCAATGTGTCTTTCTTACTCCTACCAACAGCAGTGTGAATGAGTAATGCTACATAATGGTCTTGCAGAGTATCATGAAGTCATCCTGCCTGTTTGATTCTCCAATTTCTCTTCTGAAGCAAGAAGGAGAAACCACTTCTCACTTTTGGGGAAAAAGCACAAGAACAAAAGCTGGGAAGCAGCCAGCAGATGAGACCTTGTGTGTGCTGACAGCACTTGCACAGTCATCTCCACTGAGTGTTTTTCTTTGAGGAGCTGTGACACAGAGAGCTGCCCTTTTGCTGTATGTTGCACAGAGACCAGGGCTCAAACCTTAGTGCTACCTAGAAACAATAACTCCTCCCAGCTGCTGGCTGATGTGCTTTGGCTTGCATAATGTGCAAAGCTGGACAGCAATTGCACCTGTAGAATGTAGCATGTTGAGTAAGGTGCCTAATGTACCATATAGCAGCGATATCTCCATGCTCCATGGTAGAGGTATCACCAAGATATTTCCATGCTTCGGTGTAATTCATATTCCTGGATTTAGCAATTAACTGTTATCAATACAAAGGGATAAACTGCATCCTGGGGTACAAAAGCTCTTCTGCTTTGAGGAAGTTCATCTCTGTTGCTGAACTAATCCTTCATACTGGCATCTGCCTGGATGCCAAGAGGAATAAGGCAATGACAGCAACTCCACTAGCATTTCTCTGTGTCACGTGCTGTGGGAAACTTGTTTCCTACAGAACCTTATTTCTCTGTACAGCTGTAGTTTAGTAAGGTCCCCTTGCACCAAATGCTGAATCTAGACCCTTGCCTCTTGAGCAAAAAAACATTCAAAAGGGAAAGAGTCAAAATAGAGGTGAGGGGAACTTGCACATGTTAGTGGATAAAAGTCAGACCCCTTCTTCACTAGGTCTTGTCACTTTAGTACAGGCCTGTTCTGTATTTTAGACTTAAAGGACTAGGACCTGGTGCAGATCACCTGGCACCTCATGGTGTCCCAGGAAGGGAGAATGTCACCACAGATCACAGACACACAGAGACAACAGCAGCATCTGTTTGCTCCATCGTATGTTCCCAGAGATGGACTTTTATATGTATTCCCCAGAGCTCAGCAGCCAGAACAATAAAACTTCCTCACAGCTGCTATTACTTTTTTCCATGCTTCTGTCCCCAGAAAAGGCAGCAGAGCTATTTAGCTGTCATCTGCTCCACAGGTACACAAACTTGACCTACAGGAGGTACAGAAAATATATATACAACACGAACAGAATGAAGAAAAAACCTTCTCCTGAGCAGCAGGCACATTTCTCACCATAAATCTTCAACCTACAAATAGCAGCAGCTATTTGTGAGCTGTGTGCTCCCCAGCACACAGTGGGAAAAGCTATGGAGCAAAAGCATGCCAAGGAAATATATTCAAATGTCAGGGGCTGGATCCACAGACAACAGTTAGAGGAAGGGATGCATCTGTGTGTGTGAGGAGATGGCGCTATGTGTAGCATTAGAAGTCAGCTTAAATACAGACTGTTCTTCTCAGAAAGGTGCAACGAACCAGGGACTTCTTCCTATTTTCTTTTTCCAGCCCTGCCCCCGTAACCCTCCCGGCCGACTCAGCCTCCCTGCACAGCTGAACCACTGTTTGAAAACGCAGGACAGCTCAGCTCTCAAGCCCCTGCGTTATTTATGAGTTTGGAAATCAGAGCCATTCGGTTCACTGCCAGTAAATGGCAATGATTGGAAGGAGGGAGGGCTAGGCTTGTGTGTAGCTCTTCATTCTCTATTCATTGTGGAAAGGGGATCACTCCAGCTAACTGGCCCGTGGAGATAAGGATTTCAGACAATCTGCATTAGCCTGATAAGCCAGGTTTGCATTTCATAAAGATTATTTGTTAAGAACCTCAGTAAAATAAAATACAGTCAGAAGGCTTATCAGCACAACTCATTTCCACTCACACCCCTCTGCCTGCCCCCGCTGACTTTTTTTTTTCCTGTAAATAAGCTGCCTGCTTGTGTCCCAGCTCTCTGGGATGGAGTGCAGACTGAGGATGAGAAGCAGTGGGGGAGGGCTGGGGAGGACAAGGAAGAATAGCCTGAAAACTCCCAGCTGCGACTGGTCACTGTTAGAGCCATGGTCCTGATCCACACTATATGGGAGGGCAGCAATGCCCACCTGGTGGGTGGTTTGGATTTGCCCCATCTGGTGTAAACCAGAGCAGCTGGGCTGGCATCCCACTTTGTACAGCTAAGGATCAGATCAGGAAGGAGGAGTTTATACATATTTCCCTCTACTTCATGTTTTCCCTTTCCTCACATACAAAAAAATGGCCCCTAACATGCAAAGTACTAGGGACTCTCAAACCCCTGGCAGTCTTCTTTCTTCCCTCTACAAACTGGCCTTCGACAGGCATTTTGCTGTAAACCAGCCTTGCTGAATAATGGAAACCTATTAGAACAGCACCTGTGCTCCCCCTTTACCCCTTCTCTTCTCAGCCCCTTCAGCGTTAGCAGGGAACGTACTAGACCCAGGACTGTTCTGTTTGGACAGTGCTGCCTTTCCAGGGGGTAGATGCCCATTTCTGCACAGACCCTGGGCATTAGTCAGGTATCACACAGCAATTCAAAGTTCCTCTCCAGTCCACCCTGGATCATGAGTCCCAGGGGAAAGGCAGCTACACCAATACAAACTATTAACAGCAATCTCATCCATGTTTTGACAGCCAGCGCAATTACAAAGTCGCTTAACACATGTAATCTGTTGTTTCCAGCCACCATTGCTGCACACACTGTTATTAGGGTTTGTTGGCAGAAAGACCTTAGCAAGACAGAAAGTACTCTGATAGGGCTTAAGCATTTCTACCTTAGTACTTGCTCACATTGTGGAGTAATGCACCAATTAGTACTATGACTAGGGACAACTTTGTCTTACTCATACCTTTTGTTTAAGGGCTCTAACCCCCTGCATGAGCACCAGTGACCATGCACAAAAGTTGCATTAGCCCAATTTCAAACACAGGTTCCTCCATTTCAGGCCTGTATGTAGGTGAAATCTGTGTGGCCCCAGTGGCAAAGCCTTGTATCTCTTCAGAGCAAGTTCTGCTGAAACCCCTTACTTCAAGAAGTGAAATGGGAGATGTAGCAGTCTGGTCACCACTCTGGACAAAATCAAAAGCATCCAGCTCTGGGTGTCAACCAACTTCATGTCAGTCTGCCAGATAAGATATTAGTAAGGATTGCTTAACACTCAGAGAGGCTCAGAAGTGACACTGGGGAGGGCTTGGAAGACAGGGCAGTCAAAACAAGAACAGGTAATGCTATTTTCTGGGCCCTTCCTTGGCTTGCTCACAGGAGACGTTGTGGACCATTACTCC
This sequence comes from Pelecanoides urinatrix, assembly GCA_013400755.1. Classification (NCBI taxonomy): domain Eukaryota; kingdom Metazoa; phylum Chordata; class Aves; order Procellariiformes; family Procellariidae; genus Pelecanoides; species Pelecanoides urinatrix. The sequence continues at coordinate 661 of VZTQ01008847.1, read as the reverse complement.
TAGGTCAGAATAGGTCTACTGTACAACAGGGAAAGACAGGTCTGAGGAGGACCGAGGGGCAGCAGATTGATTGGCTGACTTCATTAGCTGCTTGTAATGAAGTGGCTGTAAAAGACCAGTATTGAAGAGGCTAACGACGGTGTCGTGGTTTAACCCCACCGAGCAAATAAACCTCATGCAGCCGCTCGCTCACACCACCCTCTGGTGGGATGCGGGAGAGAATCGGGAGGGGATGGTGTATGGTGTTGGACTGTTGCATGCTGAGGCCAGTTCTGGGCACTTATCCGGTTCTATCATCATTCTATTTTGCAATGGTTTCATCGGAGTTCATTCTACATTAATCTGGGTGATTCTTACTGTGATAATGTTGATATGGCATATAGTAACCATACAAGTGATGACATACAGTATTATATACTAACATCGAACAATCCAGTTCATGGGCTATTTTCACCCAAAATTAAATCCCCTTGAGGTACACACCGGACTTCCCCATCCTTTACCATTACCCACCAAGTGCACCCAGGTCCTTGAGCAAAAGCAATCCCATGGATGGGTTTTCCCTTGCCAGAGGCAGGAGTAACCCAGACTGTCTTCTCCAGCTTATTTCTCATATGCATGACAGGGACTTTAACCCACTACAGTACGTAGGGGTTTGGAT
>VZTQ01008846.1:278592-295126 GCA_013400755.1 Pelecanoides urinatrix | reverse complement strand
AATAAATAAATAAATACAAGCTTTGTTTCTTTTCACTCTAAAAGGTGAGTTGCCCAGGGAAAATCTCCTCCCCTTTTCAGCCCCCTCTCCCATTGACTCCTCTTCACTCCACAAATAAATAAGTAGCACTTATTTTCTCCAGTTTGATGCACAGCTCTCCAGGAGACTTCTTTTACATATGGAGCTGTGAGGTTGCAGAATTTGGAACAGGGATTTATGAGCCATGTTCTCTTTGATTGAGAAAATGTTAATAGCTTTTAAAATAATAAGGGAATGTGAGTATCTTATCAAAGAAGATGTAGCTAGAACTTCCATGAGCCATACCTGTGCAAAAATATTATCTGGGTATAAAACCAGAATTCTGTAGATCATTAAATAAAGCTATTTTTTTCTTCTTAATTTATTGTTCATTAAATGCATTTTTATTTCTTTAAAGACTTACTATAATGTTGTCTTAGCAGGCAGCACATACCAAATTTGTGGTCTTCTCTTGTGTAGATGTAGGCTATGGGCCCACACAACATATATTTTGCAGTCACACTTACAATTTGCAAGTTGTCAGATCTCTGTACCATTTATTATTCCTGCTATCATCTCAGAATATTTCTATGAGCCAAGAATTTTTTTTTTTTTTTTATCACCAGGAAAACGAGCCAGAAAATATACCAAAAGCAAAATTCACATTTTCCAAGACAGAAGTCTCACAAAACGCAGACAAAGGTGCCCTTGATGTTTCCAAAATGCATATGTTCCCTTGATACTCAAGTTTCAGTATCAACAGACTGGGAGATAAAAATGAAAACCCCAATGTTTCTAAAAAGTCTTTTAAAAAATATATACTTGTTGGCCAAAGATATAATTTAGAAAAACTCTTACTAGTGAATTACTTTCCAGTGAATGAAAAACATTATATACCTTGCCTGCCCTGCCAGGTTATCAGGCACTGCAATCCCCCTTTCTCCCTCCTCTCAAAGTCTAAGTTTGCCTAAATTTCTTTAAGTGCAAGATTTTTCAGCTTACTCCATTGATTCATCTTTTTTCTTAAGTAAACACTAACCTTTTGTTCTACTTCCAACTTTTCTCTCGAGGTGTTTAACATAGCCCTGTCCTTGGAAAAGTAACCCTGTTAATTTTAGCCAGAATCAGACAACTTGGCATTTCCAAATTAATGATCTAATCAAACAGGCCTATAATGCTGAAACTGTGTTGACAGGTAACTTGGTCATTAGTCTAGCTGTTTGCATTTTGCTTGCATTTCTTCTGGCAGGCATTTCAGATCAAGTTAAGAGGCATGCAGCTCTCCCAGTCTGAATAATACCAGTCAGTTCTGCGCTCGGGTGGGGGGTACATGAAGAAAACCCAAACTGCATCAGGAAAGGGAAGGCTAGTTTTCAAATGCTCTTGTTCAGAGAGAGTTAAAAGTATAATTTCCAGCACTAAATTTGCATGGACATAATTTAAACAGCACTGTGCACTAACTGTGCACTTACACTGGCTTTTACTGTGTTGAGCTACTTTTCTACTGATGTTTGCACCTTACTTTTGAATACAGATTGCTTCAGTGTATCAATGACATTTTTTTCTTTTTTGCAAGTGGGAGGAGACTATGTTTCTAACAAGATGTAGAATAATGACCTAAGCACAGCAAGGGGGTTACAGATAGGAGTGAAAATCTCATCTCCAGAACTTCGATATAGCTGGGCGCAAACCCGTCTCAGGCTCTCTCGAATGAAGAGACAGCTTCTGTGTCTAACATCCTCCCTGAAATCAGTTGTACATGAAAAAATAAGACAGTCATTTCTGATGAAAAAAGATTTCTTTTTCCTGTTTCAAGTGGGTGGAGAATATCAACCTCTCTTGCACAGGCTGCTAGAAATGCATCAAATGGTCCTAATTTCTGCAGTGGGGTCTGAGCCAGGATTTAACCGTAGGCTAAAAGAAAAGCTCATGTTGACATTCAATCTCTAGCACAAAATCCCAATGCACAACGAAAATGTTTACTTGTATTTTTGGATTGAGATTGCCTCTTACTTAATCAGTGTAAAACTTCATGAAGTCTCTGGCAGAAAATACTCTAAGTACTGTAAAAGGACAGATTTTACATTTATAGTACCAATAAACCTAAGACAAGTTTACAGAATTGCAGTTGTCTCACAATGAAGCGTTTTCATCCAAAACTATTTAAGGAAAATATATACAATTCTTCATCTACAGTCAGACAAATAAAAGTGCTTTTACAGTAAACAGGCAACATAAGATATTTAACAGCAACCCAAAAAGAGGCTATAAACCCACCATGTTCAACTTTAATGGAGAAAGAAATACTGTGATTTCATGATTAGCCATAAATGCCATGCAGTGCGGAGAGTTTGCTTTACAAAAAAAGATGATTCAAAATGAAACATAAAATAATTCAGACCACAGCTAAGATGGGGAAAGATAGCATAAGAGGAAAATGAGAGAAGAATCAGATATACACTAAAAAAAAAGAGCCATTTAGAAAAGGAAATGTAGATAGCAGTTTGATCTCAAGACATAACAATGAATTTGCCGGCACAACATCAGGATCCCTTAGGACAAGGAATAAATCACAGCAAGTGCTGCAGCAGGCAGGGCAGGCTGCTTCACTCCACCATGCCAGAAGCCGACAGGAACCGTTAAAAATAGTGCAAAAAGATGGGGCCACCCCACTGCTTCGCACTCCACAATAACCTGAAGAGCTAGCAGAGAACCTTGTCTGCAGCATTATAAAGCTAGGATTGCCACGTTTCTTCCATGTTGAGGTGTAACATCCCTCTCTTGCCAAGGAGGATCTTGCCTAATCTTATTCTAGAGTGGCTGCCAGGCACCTGGGTTTTTTCAACTTATATATTATCTATTTTGCCCTTCCTACAGCTTTGCTGTACACAAGCTGTACAAATCAGCATAGCACATAGATTATCTTCTCAGTATCTTACTAGTAAAAACAATATTGCACAGTAATTATTCTTTTCATGCAGTTCACAAGTGATTATCAGTGCCCAAAATTAAATCCTGTTGTTAGTACTGGTAGGACGATGGCTGATCACAAACCTCTGTTTGTGCAGACAGGTGAATGCATTGGTGTGGAGCAATGAGGGAGAATAAGTGAAGATAAAACCATATAGAAAGAAATAAGTCCCTGTGGAACACCAAATTTTGCAGCCTAACAGATACCATTACAGAGGGATGATGATCTTTGAAAAAGCAAAGCAAGTATAGTTGATAACTATATTCCATCTTGCAGCAATATCAAGTTTTTAAGATTGTGGTTTAAAGCATTTGACTTCAGTCATTCATAAATATGGTACTAAAAGCCTGAAGCCAAATATTACTTATAAGAGTAGTTTCACTGATTTCAACCACTGGAATAAATGAAGATAAACAAATGAATGAGGATATGTAAAACGGATTACACTATTACACACCTACTTCTGACCATACTTGAGCATTTCTGATGTGCTACATTACAGTCTTAAAATTAAGAATTGGGGAGGGGAATCAATCTTTCAAAATCATTTTAATGGAAGTTTACATGAACGCAAGTGTCCATGCACATACACATACAGATCTATTAATACACATTTGACGATCATGAGAAAGTCAAAGACCTGTGCTTACAAACATGGCCACAGATTTAGAGTACGTACATTTCCAGATACTCAAATTTCCACAATCTAGGCCTGTTTTTTATAGAAGTTCCATGAAGAGACAATATCAACTGAAATCAATGCCTCATTAGATCAAACCTCGCTGGCTAAAACAATTCAATCACTTTACATCCAGAGGACAAAACATACAGCTTTTTGACCTGTAAAAAACTCCTGAAAATCTCTAGCGGTGTCCACAGATTTGTAGTTCTAATTTTATCTAGAATAAGCACGGAACAAGCAAGACACAGCGCATAGGTCAAGTGAACTTGGGAATATGGTATCCACAGAGACAAATTTCTCCTACCTTTCTTCTACCCATGTCAAATAGGCGGAACTCACATCCAGGAAATAGGGAAAAGGAAGAGGCCAGGTTGTCAGTAACCAGAAGAAAAAGAAAGAGATAGAAAGATTATTCCCTGCCTAAGCATTGAGGGAGGTAAAGAAGAAATAATTGAAGAAGAAAGTGGAAGGGACCTTGCAAGGCCACCTAACTTCACCAGTTTTTATAAGGCAAAGGTAATTGTCTTTAAAGACAGACCTTTGGCTCATATGAATGTACCAAGTCATCATATTCCCATGCAAAGTTTGCTAAGCAAACTGCAGTTCACCATCAGAGTATAACATGATGCACTTTATTTTAAAGCTCTGTATGACCTTACTGAATGAAGGGGTTGGCTTCTGTCTGTTAAAGGTAGATACATCTAATTTAAATACAAGTCAAGGGATGCATTGTGTGACTGGATGCATTGAGCAGTAAAAAAAGAACTCTTTTTTTTTTTTCTACCTGGATGTTTTTTTCCAGGGACTTTTCACACTAAGCGCTCAAATCTGAAATGACTGCATTCTTTTCCTCCTATGAATTAATCTGTTAGAAAAATCACGATCGAAACTATATTGGGCATAGTTCCTTCTTATACAGCACAATATTCAAGTCCGATGAATGGAAATGTCTACACAAATCAGGCTTGCTTATTAACAGGAACACATTACTTGATTTATTATAGTCCCATCAGTAGCCCACAAGTGCTGTGTTACAATATTTAACAGAAGATATATTATTAAATAAAGTATTTGTGAATAAATCAGCAGCAATTTGGCTGCAGTGACTAAAGTATGAGCAAAGTATTTGGCTGATGACTTTTTTCCTTATGGTACAGGATGAAACTGCAAAATATAATTTAAAATCTTCAATTATGTTGCAAGTTGCAGAGTTTGTCATTGACATTGTTAGCCTGACATTTATCCTTTTGTTCAAATAGCTCTGCCTAATAAAATGTCTATATCTTTTTTTAACTACATAGCTTTCTTATACACTCGAGGCTTTAAATGCATTTTAAATATTAACAAAGCTTTCATTAAAATGCAGAAACAGGGGTGGGGAAGTTACTAGAAAAGGCTTTACTCTGTATCTTCTAGTTTTATGTGGAAGTATTAATCAAAACCTTTATTAATATTGTATGAATTCAGAGGCTTTGCACAATTGGAATACACACTACTTCTTATTTACATTACTTTCACTTTAGGGTACTCCATTTAACAAAAAATTTAGGAGTCTGAGGATATTTATGCACCTATGGAAAGTGTTATATTGCAGAACTTATGTTCCAATCAAACTTTTGGATTTACAAAATGGAAAACTGAAATTCAGTAGGAATCTCAAGCAGCCTTTCCAAAAATATGCGTTTGATATGACAACTCCAGTTCTGGGAGAGACTGATTATTGAGTGCTCAAGATTTATGGTTAAGATTTCCTTCTTTCCTTCCCGGACTTGGAGTGAAAAAATGCACACTGTACACAGATAGAAACATTCACAGCCTCCAGGAAACTGGGAGAGGTTAAACAGAATTATCAGCTGTGCTGCTAAATATAGAATTATGGAGGGAAACAAAATGCCTGTTATAGATTAAAGTCACAAATAGCAGAAGCTGTCATGGCATGTAAGGGAAAGTCCTTTCTTAGATAAACAGTGTTAAAGGACAAAAATGATAAGAAGAAAGGAACAGTTTCATATTAGCGGGATATTACTAATATCTGTACTAATCTCCTGGGATCTGTACTGTTTGACATATTCATACATGATCTAGAAAAGTTGATGAACAGCAAAGTGATGAAGTTTGCGTATTGTGCTAAATAATTCAAAGGATTAAACATAAAAATGGTTGACAAAGAATTCAGATATCATGGTACTGAGTGACCATGATACAACTACAGATGACATTCAGTGTTGACAAATGGGAAGTAAAGTACATTGGAAAAAACAAATTTAACTATAAAATGACAAAGGAAGAAGGGGAGGGTGTCCCAGGTTTGCATGAATATCAAAACTTTAGAAGGTTTCTAAAAGCATAAAGAAAAATCATTAAACACAAAGGCACTATCTTAACCTAAGAAGTCTTTAAAAGTTGCGCTGCTGGAAGGCATCACGGTTTATGAGGGGACTGCAATGTTTTTCTACTATTCCTTAAGCATTCTCCATCAGTCTTTAACAAAGTGTATTGGACTAGACGATCTTCCCAACCCCTTCTTGTATTATCTGAAATAGGTTCGTTGCAACCAAAATCAGACCTCTCTTTTTTATTATTAAATACTACCACTATCTTTTTGTGATAGTAATATTACACTGCAAACCACTGAAACAATATGTGCAAATACTCACGCTCACCCCTCCTCCCATTAATGCAACTCTATTCATTCCTCTATAGTATTGCTTCCCCTCCCATGACTACAACCCTTGCATACCCAGACAGAAGCTTCACAAATTGAACAGTTGGTGGTTGTTTTTTTGGTTGGTTTGGTGTTTGTTTGTTTGGTTGGCTGGTTTAAATAACATTAGTTCTACTAGATTAGCCCAGCTCTACATATGAAGAAAAAGTCTGGAATGACTAGTTTTGAAAAAATATAACCTGGAAAAGCAACATCCTGTGGGAATTCTGCTACTGAACTTCACTGAGATCAAAATTTCACTTGTGGATTCAAATAGGTAGTTAAGAATTTCACTACAAAGCTTTTTGGAATCAAAAGAAGGAGTGGACTTGGGATCAGGCCCTTAATTGGGGAAAAAAGATTGCACAACAGACTATTTCTACAAGGTAAGTAAAATGCAGCAAAACTTACATGAGGTTGCACAGGGGTTTTTTTGTTTTGTTTTTTAATAAAACTAATTCATATCTTCTGGCTATGACATTTTTAATTCCAAACGGCAACACAAAAATGAATAGATAGATATGAAACCCAGAAGTAATCTGTGAGCTACAGTCAATATTATGACTATACTGAGTAAGCCGAATGATATAAGTAAGCATATTAAATTTATATTAATGGTTCACTTGTATAGTGTAGACTTATCATTATTCCGTATGTGAATTTTATAAATGTCTCAAGTTATTTGGCTCTGCTAGAAACTCACTTGAGCATTTTCATTATATGTATTACACCCAATGAAGTTAAAGGATTTTATTTATTTATTTAAGTGTTGTCATATGGGGATACAGAGCTTTTAATTTTCAGTATTCTTATTTGCTTTTATCAATTCTCTAAATACATAAAGTACAAAGCTGATCTATATTTACACTGGATGATGTAAGACAGCTGCTCAGCTCATGCTCTGAGATAAAAAAAAAAAAAAGAAAAAAAATTTGCCTGTGTTAGGCCTTCTCCAGGACTTTTACTAAGAATCAAGTTTACTTAGTCTGGGTTTGACTGTACTTATGTAGCACAGGGATATTTTTCAGTTCAGAATGAGTTTATATTTGCCTACAAGGCTACACTGTAAACATAATGATAAAATCTCCACCCCAGAAAGCAAAAAAGGAAACTAACTTAATAGTGGTTCCTCTTGGAAAACTGAGCTATTATGTTAGTGTGAATAAGATGATTAAGGGAAAACTTAGAACCTAATAAAATCTTTTAGATTTATTAATTTGCCTTATTTTACAAAAGGTAAATGAAACTTTCCCACCCCAAATCAGCACCACATTCTATAATACTTGAAATACATTAAATCCACCTTACAATTTCTGTATTATAGCTGGCTGTCTTCTAATGCAGATGTCCAAGGTGGTAAATTTGCAGGCAGCAAATTTAAATTTTAGTGTAGGAATATATTGAAGTACCATGCATGTTGAAAATGAAACTGAACATGTCTTATAAAGCATGTTTGACTTGTAAAATTTGCAGAATTTGTCATTTGAGATTGTTTTTGTAATCTTCAAGCCAGAAGTTACTCTAATTCAAGATATACCCAATTGCTGATGTTTGGGGTGGAGGGGATATATTTAAAGAAGGGACAAAACAGAAAAGCACCTTACATTTATTCTAATAAAACTACTCACATTCTGTACCTGCAAAATCAGAAGGGGCTTGAGGGGGTGACTTGTCTGAAGAAGCTATAAACATTGTGGGGAACAATTAGTGTCATGCTCCAGTTCAAGCTTGTCCCTTTGCTTCATTATGCCCATCTATTTAGAGTTAACTGTTTGAGAATCCATTTCCTGGTGTCTTTCTAATTACACCCAAAAGCCCCCATGGTAATGTGCATACCAATTATGCATTTAAAAGCACTTCTGCATTTAGTGACAGCCTAGCAGGCAGAGAAATGAAGTAAGAAAAGAAATGTGAAAAAGAGAGATGCAATGTTAGGACTTAAGAAAGATGTATTACACTAAAATAGAGGCAATTTCTTTCTCCATTCAGAATAAAAATACATAAAAGTATATTCACATGGTAAATAAACATCAAGCGCTATAAACACTAAGGCCAAGGAATATGAAGAAATAATCTTATCTATTTGTGTGTGTGTGTATATATATATATATATAAAACTGGTTGCAGATATCAATGAACAAGCCATGATACACATGCATCTGGTGCACTAAAGTTCATATTGTGAATTCTGGGAAGCATGAAGTCTACACTACCTAAGGAACTTCCAACCTCCCATTTTTTTTGAATCAAAATACAAAAAGGAAATGTCTCCATTCCACGCTGGAGTACTACCTCAACCTGATGCTGAGGATCTTGTTTACACCATTTGATACCTCCTTGCCTCTGTAGAGGCCTGTGTAGATACTAACCCCATGCTGTAGACTTACGAATTTTCCAGTTCTCTTGCTCTATACAGCAGATGTCTTGCCTAGTTTTTACATCATATGAATGGCATGGTTGTATAGCTGGCCTTTGCCAGTTATCCAAGGTTTTACTATATGTCACAACAGACTTAACAGGTAACAGCTAATTATCAGGCAAGATAATTCAGGCAATCAGCTCAGTTCCTTAAAAAGAATAATAATAAGAAAAAGGACGATTTCTATCAAGGTATTAAGCTGCACAGAAATTGTAGCGCAATAGAAGGACAAGAATAAGATTGATTAGAAGCCATGTTCACAGATCATGCTGGGAATCTCTGGTAAGCACAATGCATCTTTAATGTAAATCGATATAGACAGTCTGACAATGGCCCTTGAGAAGGGAAGTGCAATCAAGCTGCTGCTCCGAAAGACAGAGCCGGTCCAGCAGCGAGCACACGGGTTCTCTTTTCCCAGCATCAACGGAAGAGAAGAATTCCTCTGATAATTACAGCCATTCAAATGATTTTTGCTGTTAAGTAGGCTGTGAAATTCAGGAAGATAGTCTGGGTTTTGCTTTATAATGGCACAATTACTCACTGACAGAGCACAGTAGCACCATTGTGGGGAGCCGCTAGCAAACATCAGCCTCATAAGCTGCAGATGATGTATAATTTGAACAGAAGTTGTAAAGTTTTCCCCATATTGTCTTGGGAGCTTCAAAAACTGGCTCTGAAAACCATGAAGTTTTGCAGGAGCTTTTTTAAAGAGAGAAGTTACAAAATGAAGGCACATATATACCTCAAACCCCCCAATCCTATTTTCAGATGCTCAGCTGTAATCATGTAGGCCCTCTTCACCAAAGAACAGTAGGTGGGTAGTAATTTTTACAACCTTTAAACATTTATTTCAACACAGTGTCTAGAATTATACTTCTTTCTATGAAAAATCTTCAACAGTCTCAGTAAGTCTCTCCAAAACATATGGTCCTAACCCTCCTGTTTTTAGTAACAAAATGGAGTGGGGGTAAGCAGTAATATTCAGCAAAGGAAAAAATGCTTATGTTGAAAAGTCAGTAAACTTTTAAAATGTAGTTTATATTCCACATTAATTCAGGGCCTTGAATTAAATGTAGATTTTAAAAATAGGTTGAACTAATTTCCCCTATCCTCTGTTCTCTGTAAACTTGTAGGTAACTGAACTTGCAGGATTTTGAAATTAAAATTGGAAGGAAAAAAAAAGCATACTGCTCCCCAAACAGCCACATTTCTGTCTGAAAACATTGATTTGTTAAAGGTATTGCACTGACATTTTAAATGCCACAAACTATATATAGGCACACTGTTGGCAGCAAGCTCTGCTCCTGCAGATCAAATGCAGGAGGAGACGAGGGCTTGCACCAGCCCTTGCGAGAGATGGTCATGGTGATTAACTGACCTCATCCTTTTGCCTCCCTGCCTGAATAAGTGTGGTGGGGGACAGAAGTCAGGAGGGGCACCTCTAAGATCACTTCAGACAGTTCCAATGTGAATGGTTCGAATGAACTGCTTGTGCCCAAGCCCTTACATCACGAAGAGCTGTGTGAAGAGAGGCACAATCCCCGGAGAAGCTGAAATGAGCAGAAAGCTTTCCAGGACTGCACTGAGCATGCTCTCTGGACACCATATAACTTCACTGGAGGGAACAAGCAGGGGAAGAGCAAATTTAATTATTACCTCAAGGAGTAAAACTCACTCCATGTGATCTTTGAGACTAGGTGCTACAGTTTCCCTTTGTCTTTTTCGACATACTACACCAGCTTTCATCTGGTGAGGCATCTGAAGATATTGGATGATGGTAAGTTAGACACTCAGATTCACAGGAAATAGGTTTGCTACCAGAAAGCACATTTGCTTTTAAGAGGTAGTTTTTTTCATGGTGGTAAAAAAAAAAACAAAACAGACAAGTAACCAAGAAATCACAAATTAATATATAGTGCTTAAAATTCACATGGATAAATCATCCTTGGAGTTTAATTGACCATACAGTTCTGAACCTTTTTTTTCATGGATTAAATACCTGTAAAGTTGTAAAAATGCCTTAAATGTTATTACTTCTGCACCTAGATTTAGGAACTTAAATCTTTAATTGGCCATATAAATCTAAGTGTTTTCATTTTCCAAGATACTTAAGACTCTTAGCGCCCATTAACTTTGTAAATTTAGGTATCTAACCCCTACTAAGCAAAAAACAACTTTCCATGCTTCTAGTGTTTTCATCAAGTATACTTTTAGTGTGGGATGATATTTTCCTCTCTGAGGAACAATTATGTAAATAAAATTAACATATATGTATTTACTTATATTACAGTTAAAAACGCAGCTAAAATTGCTTTTACACAGTTTCATCTTATAACCTTACAGTTTAATGATTAACATACACTTTTTTTTTCTTTTTTTAATTACTGATGTGTTAATTATATCAATATCCTACCACAAGAAAGAATGGGAACTTTGGCTGTGTGGGTTTTTTTATTTAGTGTATATTCTACCACAGCATTTCTAAAGTACCATAAAGGGTCATAAAAGAAAATTTACACCTAAAAGGAGTCTAACATATCTAAGGGTTTTCAAGCAACTTTTCTGAATTTTCTGGAGACAATTTAGTCTTGTTGGAAGAAAAAAAGCGAAATTAAGCATTCCAGCAAAAAGTATATATATGTATGTATGTATTTGTGTGTGTGAAGAAGAATTCTGTCTAGCCTACAGGAAGATAAAAACAGTTTACAGCAAAGAGGATCTATCACAAAGAATAACTCAAGCCAATGGAAAAATCAATCCAATATGCCACAGATAGAGCATGCAGTCTAACAAATCCACTAATGCTGAAACATCAGGAACAAAATTTGAAAAGCAAACATTAAGGAGTACCACATGGAAGAAAAAAATAAATCTGAAACAAGATAGAAATGACCATAAGTGATATCCAATCATGACCAGAGACCATAGCATGACATAAGATAAGAGCATAAAATAAAATAATTTCCTTCTCATAAATCTGTTGTCAGGACTTGGGATAGTTCTAATGAACTGCTCCATCAAAGCCTAAAACCAAAAATAAACGGCAAGTGACCCTCTTCTAATTCCCCATCCAAGTCACTTGGCTCATTACACATTTACATTAGAGTGATAAAAGTCTGGTGAGTCATTCAGCAGAACAAGAAGAAAATACAATTTCATAGCTTCCCTGAGTCTGTCTATCTATCATCATGTTAGGCAGGGGCAAAAAGAAGGAAAAAACTGATGACAAAAATATTAAGAGTTAAGATGGTAAGGACAAAAGTGCTGGAGGTTAAGAAGAAAAGAGAAACCAAGAAGTAAAATGGCTCCCTGTAAAGCTGTTAATCTCGGAAGTTAAACCCCAGGCACAATTTCCTATGACTGTCTCAGGCATAATGTATTCATTATTGCTATAAAGAATATCATGATGGTAAAGCTCTGAATTTACCATCGGCACTTGGGAGGAGAGGAGATGGAGTGACTTTCCATTCAAAGAGGGGTCAACGGAAAGAATAGGAATAAAAACAAAGAAAGGCCAATAACACGTCCTACTGTCCTAAGCAACCCATGAGTCTTTTGCAGACCTGCAGCAAGCGATCCCTCCCAGGAACTTAGGCACCCTCTGAAACAGAGATTTCCAAAAGATGTATGATCACCAGGAGGGAAAAGCCTCAGGGCTTTAGAAATGGATAGAAAGACCTGGAGTCAAAAGTCCAACTCATCTTTGGGGCATTCAGGATTTCTGAACATTCTGTGTTTGAGGCTGGGCAATCTATTTTCACACAGAGAGCTCTGTGGCCTAAGGCTTTGTAGGAATACTCTAGGCCACCAGCTTTTGTGTGCAGGCACCTATATGTACATAGGTATATGCGCATACACATTAATGAGCTTCTGTATGAATTTAAAATTTAACTGAACTCAGCCAAGAATTTTTCTCAGGTATCCCAGGTCTTCCTAGTACTCTGTGCTTTAAGAGAGGGGTGCAATTTAAAGGCATTATAACTATTTCTACATAAATAAGATATACAAATAATTAATTATTCAAGTCTTAAAATTACAAGCAGGCACTGCATTGGGAATTCTTTTTCATTAGTTGAAGTACGGGCAGAAGTCTGAGGGCAGTGGCAAAAGGCTAAAAATAAATGTTTCTTCCTGATTATTTTTTCAACTTATTAGGAAGTCAGTAGTAAAAGCTGGACAGTGATATTCTTACTGTAAAGGGGAGCAGAGGAGATATCTGTATCCAGCATTTGGCATTTCACACTGACCGTGTGTATGTGGAACCCTTGGACAGCAAAAACAAAGCAAAGGAAACAACACGGAAAGCCAGCATAGGAAGCAGCCATATTAATTTCCTTCCCACACTTCTCCCAAAATAGTTTTTCTTCCTCAAAACTCTTCTGTTCCCACATTGACAGGGGAACAGGGAAATGAACATCCTCGCTGTTGTATCACCCAGTGATATCAGAAACTAAATATAAAGAGGAAAAGAGATGTCTTGCCATTCCACAATATTATTGAAGAGCTTCTCCCTACCACCCACCTGGATCTCCTATGGACTTGCCCCATACTCACGTCTCTAATTTGCACCACTTCTCAGTCTAAAACTCACCTTCAAGTGGCGATTGTCCAGACTAGTCAAATCCTATACATGGCCTACGTGGAGAAATGCACCAGCAGCCAGGTTTGTATTTCCAAGTTAAAATGTTGGCCTTTCTACTAATACAGGAATTGTCAGTAAAAAATACCAGGTAGTTGTGAATCTGTCTCCTTCAAAAATACAGTAGGAGATGGGACATATCCCACAAGACTGACTTGAAATAACTGCTACACAAGAAAGAAGGCAGGGAACTGCATGGCAGCCCTGAGGCACTTCACAACACCATGTACCAAGATTGCTGCGTAAAATATATTACATTTTTAAAACGTGTCATGATTCCTCTTTTTCTGCTATGTTGAAAGAGATATGATTGTTTCCTCTTTCAGTAACGACACAGACAAAAAATTAATAACCATTGCTCAACCTGGTTCTTGAATTGTTTTTGCTCCTTCTAATTTCCTGCCAAAGTGTGTAGTCAGTTTGCAAGGTGACATTTGCAGAAATTCCTTACAGATTGATTGGCTAAACTTCTGGGGAGCCGAGAGAATTCATATAAAGAATGACCTTCATTCATTATAAAGTCAGACCTGCTGATATTGCCACATGCCAGAAAAGCCCACCCGCTCCCCACTCGATGCTCAGAGAGGGCCGCTGCTGGATGCAGACCACAAGCAGGACAGCAAACAATAGGCTGGATGATCTGCAGAGTTCCTGATAACCCTCTGGTGAAAAGTCAGCTCATGGTGCTGCCTGCTGAATGCTAGAGAGGGCAGGAAAAAAGCAGACTTTTCTTGGAAGACATCCTGCATAGCAACAAACTGTTACTTGGAGGGTAACAGCGACTTCAGGCAGTAAACATGCAAATCCCTTCTCTTTCTGAGCATCTGCAGGCTCTCCTTGTCTTTCCATCACAATTTGCCCCCGCTTTCAGTCTTTTCCTTGGAAATTGCTGCACTCTTGGTGTAGCTCAAACTTTCTGCCACTGACGTATCTACTCCTCTGTCCTTTCAAACCAAGCAGCTCGGGGACAGGGGCACTTGTCAAATTTGCATTTGGTACAGAAGAAGTCATTGCTCTGTATAAAAACATCTAACACAGATTAATAATTTTGCTATGCTACTAATAATGGCAAATTGTGTTTTAATGTTTCTCAGTACAAAGCAGCATGCCTGTGCTTCAGCAACACAATAGACTCAGAGCTGCTTACGTGGCTCTGTACATGTACCAAATTTCTGTTTTCTTTTACTTCTTTGGCTTGAAAAAACACATTGGCAAAAGACAAGACATGTTGGTTTATTTTTGCCCATTCACTCCTTCATAAAAGAGTGTTGCCATAACACAGACCTCCTGAAATATATGGCAAAACATAACTTTCAGCAAAAATTATCCCTTTGGGAGTTGCAAGCTATATATACAAAATCTGTGGCATTTCTAAATTATAGTCCCTCGTGCAGTATAAATTCACAGCCTTTCTGAACCAATAATGTTATCATTGAAGAATTTGCTTGATTACTTCAAAGTAAACACAGAAATGACTGAAGTTTAACTACAGTCCTTGATTTAATTTAATCAGATTTAATCATGGCACAGAAATCAAAGCTCATGTTTTTGTGATATGTTTCACAAAACCTTTCATAATAGCATGTGGTTAGGAAATTAGTCATGGTTTAAGGCTCTATGTATGACTTCTCAGTGCTCTCAAATATCAGGCAAGAAGTATTGGTTCAGGAGTAATTCAGGGAGCTTGGAAAACTTGATCTTCTTTTCACAGAGATTTGGAGGAGGAAAGATATTTATAGGCTTTGAAACTAAACTGTGAAATTAGCTAGCTAATATCTCCAGATACCTTTCGCAGTTTTAAAATGCCTTCTAGGGCAGCATCTCCCTCTACATGTTTTAGAGGGAGATTACTAGTCAGCACATGCATCTGAATTAGCTGTCTAAAATTGAAAGGTTTTAATAAAATAGTGACCAGCTCATGAGACAAACAGATTTTGTTTAAGATGTTTTTAAAATATTTCTATACAATTATGGAAAAGGATATATTGTTATGATGTTTGTATAAGGTTGAATACATAAATAGATATTCCTATACATATATGTCCACACTTCATAGATAAAACCAGTGAGCTCACCCACAAACTTCAAGCTGAAATAAACAGTACAACCATCCCAACTTCACGGATACTTATTAATCCACAATATTCAACTTGCTATGTTTTCCTAGCAAATAACACTTGCACCAAAGGAAAAATCCTTTTTGCTCTTGGGTTAAGGTTTGTGAAAAAGAGACCAGTTTTAACTCTCACCAAGAGAGGGCAGTGAAATATCTCAAATTATTAGAAGATCCCACACAAGAGCCATATACCTTTATAGCAAGCATGATAGCAAATAATCTCTGCAGACATTTAATTTTAAATTCTGTGAAGCATTCAACTGATGCTGTATTATTTTAACTAACATCCTCCCACCCTTGAGTAAGTGTACTGTTGTGTTTGGAACTGGAAGAAATAGAAAGAGATTATGGATAAAACTATGAGTCTTTATGAAATAAGATTTAACTTTTTTTTCTACAGGTTTTTCAAAGCAGAATATTAAGAAACACCTGCCTTCTACAGCCAGGTTCATAGCAGTGTGTAAGTTTTATTCCCAATTTTAGTTGTCTTCTCCAGAATGTGGGGGCTTTACCGCTTAGCTCTATCCCATACTTTCTCTTCTTTTGAAACCCAAAATGGCAAGTTAGAGGGCAGCTTTTGTACCCAACTCTTAATGATCTTGTTACAGGTAAGCAGCTGTGCTATGCTGTTCAGGATGATTGATTTTTTTGAAGAAGTCAGTATATCCATTTTTTTGCCTAAGGTTATGTCAAGACTTTTAGGTTGAAAAGTTTAAATTGTCCTACTCCAAAATCTTTCATTAAAATATCTGTCATAAGTCTGTTATTTGTGGTCTCCACAGGACTGCAATATCTGTTCACAAACAGAGAAGGTCTGGTGGGAGATGTGGTGGTCGGAGGCCGGCTTGGGCTTAGCGACCACGAAATGATAGAATTCTCCATACTTGGTGAAGGAAGGAGAGGGGCCAGCAAAACCGCTACCATGGACTTCCGGAGGGCGGACTTTGGCCTGCTCAGGACACTGGTCGAGAGGGTCCCTTGGGAG
>VZTQ01008846.1:238278-277448 GCA_013400755.1 Pelecanoides urinatrix | reverse complement strand
TTACTGAAAGAGTGGTCAGGCCTTGGAACAGGCTGCCCAGGGAAGTGGTGGAATCACCATCCCTGGAAGCATTTAAAAGACGTGTAGATGAGGTGCTTAGGGACATGGTTTAGTGGGCATGGGGGTGTTGGGTTGACGGTTGGACTCGATGACCTTAGAGGTCTTTTCCAACCTTAATGATTCTATGATTCTATGATCTTCAAGTCAATGGCCTCTTGCAATTCTGAACCTACTGCTATCCCCACAGTTTGAAAAATACAGCTGGCAAGAGCCAGCACCTTTCTCTTTTTCACACCCAAGTGAAGATTACTGTTTTGCTGAGGTAAGATAATAACCAACAAGTAAGCATGTAACCTTTCAATAGATAGATGTAATTCACAGAAAAGTATTTTGTCTTCTACAGAAACATTTTGGGGTTTATGTTCAACAGGATTTAAGAGAGTTCAGAGTGATGATAGAACCTGGCCAATCTGGCATGTGATTACATATGATTATATTTGCACTTGCCACGGCACCTTTCAAAAGATATGGTAAAAGTGTTTAAAAAGAAAAGAAAAGAAACAGGAAAAAGAGAGAGAGAGAGAGAGAAAAATACACTTCAAATTAATTTTATCAATGGACTTTGAAGGTTAAAAGCAGTCTTAAGTCCTTTTTTTAAAAATGGATTTAAATAGACCAGACACTTATATATGGGCTTGTCCTCTCTAAGGCAAATAGAATGAATAAGAAAATACAAAATAAAGTAATTATGAGGACAAACATTTGTTTAACAAGGTATCATAACATTCTGTGTTTTCTTTATTGATGTTTTCATTTTCTCTTGCAGAAATGATTTGCCTCAATATGCTAAAGTGGCACAACAAACTAGAAAGCAGCTTCTAATGACTAATGGACTGACTGACAATTTAGATGTTACAAAGCTGTTAGAAAAAAGCCTGACAAAACTTAGAAGGAATATACACCAGAACCAAAAAGAATTCAGAGGAATCGATACGTAATAAATGTAGGGTATGATGTTACATACTGAACACATTAAACAAATGGAATGCGGTACACTATCAGAAAAAGAAAATAAAAATTTCTTACTAAAGTTTCCTATCATGTTTGTCCTCATCCCCGCAGATTGCAAAAGCAGCATGAAAATCTTCGCCGTGAAATCAGTTTGATGTGAAATTCACTCCCCTTTGGACTGAACAGAAATGCTTCAATACATAGGAATGTTAAAAGCATTTGTATTCAGTGCATCAATCCCTGTTTAATGCAATCTGTTGGTGGCCTACAGTCACAAAGCGACATAAAGATTGTATTCTCATGTGGGAAGATATCCATCACTTAGTTGGTCTTGTCATGTTTGCTTTCCTGCAGACACAGTAAGTGGCAAAGCTAAAAGCAAGCAGGATGTAAGGTCTTCAGCAGTAAAGTTAGTAGCAAGAGAGGACAATAACTTCCACATGCTGTTCATTGTACAACAAGCCCCAAGGCCAAACAGAGAAATCAATTTAACTATCCAGAATCAAGCATATCAAGAGACTGATTATAACTTTACTGTAGACCAAACTAGCTGTGAATTATTCTTGTCTTTCAAACATATTTGAAAAGGTAATTTGTGAACAAATACGTCACAAAATATTGAGGAAATACAATTTACCTTAGTCTACACTGACCAAAAGGCTGTACTTTAAAACCTTTCTGCTAGCAATCAGACACAGTTGACTATCCAAGTACTGTAGATTGGGCTTCCATGTATCATTACCACTGTAGAACAGAAAGTCCACCTTATCTGTTCCTTCCTCTGCAACAGACCGTTACAGAGATAACATAAAAATCCATCCATGTGACACTTCGTTTTCCAGGTTGCAGCCCCATTCTGGAATAAACTTCATGGAATTACACCCACCAACCCCCATCACTAGCTAAAATCCACTGTGTGAACAAAACCCCTCTGACAGTGCACTAGACCCCCTCTCTAATTCAAAGCTTTGACTACCCCCTCCTGTAACCTTTTCTGAGCAGGTTTTTCCCGTGTGCAAATGAACCTTTCATGCATTTTATGCCATTGCCTACATCCCTGCAGCAAAGCATGGAAATTCTCAGACGTTATTGTTTGCTAATGCAACATTACTTGTGACACAGTTTGCAAGACAAAGCAGACTCATGCAGTTTCCAACGTCAGAAGCAGAACTTGTAATCTGAGGAAAAAAAAATGAATGAAGCAGCAAGAAACATACACCTAACAGCAGGCCTGGACAGCTGGTCCAAGGATTGCAAGACAAGGTAGTTGCTGCAGGGCAAAGATGAATAGGAAGATGAAGATAACTCTTAATGAAGACGAGAATGATACAAGGAAAAAGAGTTTATAAAACTGTTTAACCACTGTGACATGAGTGAGACTGATATTGCCTTTAAGAAGTTAATAAATATTTTAGCAAAATTGCATTAATTGACACTGTTCCAGTGAGTGATAAGTGTGGATTAATCATGGATATATGCTATTTAACTCGATCCTAACTAAAATATTTATTTTCTTACTTCATATGTTTATGTCAAATATTTGTCTTGAGTAATATAATAAACAGCTCAAAATAAAGTGACTAATGAGATCTTAGACATGCACATTTAATGGAGAAATCACATATTTTATCAGTAGTTAATAAATTTAGAGAGCTAAGAGTACCTAAGAACTAATTCAGAATACTAATAAGTTTAGAGTACTAAAACATTCTAGAGCCAAACTGATGCAAAACACCAGTATCAAGCTTTAAAATATAATTCTATTATTTTTAAAAGCAATCAAGTTATAATGCAAAATCAGTAGAGATGTATACAAACCGCACGTTACATGAAAATACTCATCTAAAACACTGATGGCTCATTATTAAGGCACTCTGTTAGAATGCTTATGTTAAACCAGATTTTTATGAGCTATAAGTAAATAAATTATTATAAAAGTACATTAAAAAAAACCAAACCACAAACAAATCCAGCATTTCAGACTAATAGCTTTATGACTAGATAAGGTGCAGAAGCAGCCTGATTCAGCATGGATCAGGAAAATGCAGCAAAGATGAGACTAGATGTGAGCTTCAAGGGACACAATGAGGAAGCAAAGACGAGATGGAAGAAATACAAAGAGGCAAAGCAGCAGGTAGATGAATTGGAGGCACACAAAACTGCCAAAGATAATACACATAAAGGGTAGCATGATTAGCACAGGAGAGCAGAGTGTGGCAGTAACAGAGAGATAACTCTAGCAATATCTGCAATAACACTGGGATCACTCGTGAAACAGCGAATGGCCCAGCCATAGCAAAACAACCCTTATTTCTTGCTCTAGCCATGGCTTGGCTCCTAATCTCTGGTTTTGCTTTGGCTTCTTTATCCATCTTTCTAGATAGAAATGTCAGATAGGTCCATGAAAAAACAAGGGGCTTTATTTCCAGGTATTTAAGGGACACACCATTTCCTGTAGCATATCATGCACTTTACTCTCAATATATGTTCCTGCTGTCTGCAAATATGTTAAAGTTATTACTTATAGCTAGTAAGTTATTAGTTTAAATCCAAATGTTATCAACTTCAATTTTTTTTTTTTAAATCAAACATACCAGTTTCGAGACATTACACGACATTTTTCTAAACCAAATCATAAAATGTTTTACATATTAAAGGTAATTTGAGCTCAAGTTTCCAAAGAAGCCCTTCTGCAACTTATCCCATCCTACCCCTTTCTGTTTACACATGAAAAATATTCTATCCACTGCTATACTTGAGACAGAAATGGCCATAATAAGTTTCACAGGTTTTGAGAAATGGAGAGAAGTAGGATTGGAAGTAAGGATGAGACTATTTTTTAGCAAATATCTCCCACAAGTGCCAGACATACCTTACCAAATTCCTTAAAACATAATATTTCCCCCCATTTACTTCTAGTCTAAAGAGTTTCAAAGCATTGTTAGTGCTTACAATTTCCTGAAAAGCTTTATTTTTCAGAAAAAGCAGTTCTATCAAATGAAATTAATGTTGTTTACCAAGATGAAAATATAAAGTATTTGAGACAATACATATCACTTTTTCTATTATTTCTGCTGTGCACTTTAAAGCAGGAACACACCATGACAAGAGTATTTATTATTAATTTTTATTGTAACTTACCCTTTGATTAAGGTATTATATCATAACTTTGGAACAGGCAAAATCTAAGCACTTAATTTTAAGGCTGAATCATAAAAATCTTTCAACACTATGAAAGAACTATAAATAATAGGAAGTCATTGAAAGCTTCATCATCCTCGTCATTATCATTTGTAAAGAACACAAAAGGTGTAAGAAGGTGGCCCTTACCAGTTACACAGAAGTAACTTTTTATCTCTGGAAATCAGTTTTAAGATTCTTTTAATTGTAGGATACAGTTATAACCACTTTATGGGAAACATATCCATATCTCAACATTGCCATACATGCAATAGTGAGACAAAATGAAATATCATTTCTACTTCTGAAGTTCTTTTGGCAGATAAGAAAAAGTAATTGAAAACTTTTACTTTACAAATGATGATTTATGCATAGTAAACTCTGCCATATTTTGAAATATATAAGCTGAGTAAATTAGCTGGAAGCTACATCATAAACAATGATACAGCATCCAAGTTGAAATCACAGGGATGCTTCTCTTTGTCTTCTCAAATATCTCTATTAGTTTCTTATCTGTCTTAAAAACACCACAACAAACAAAGATTTACTGTACTTTCAGTTGGTTGTGCTAACAACAGCGGAAAGCAATTTCCACCGTTCGACATATCATTTCTCCTCTTTCTCTTTACCTAACCACTGTATCCACATGCATTTTCTGTTCCAACCGAAACATGAGACTCCCCGTCGACTCAAGCTGTTCTCCCCAGTGGGCACCACTTTTCTCTCACCAGCGGACAGCTGACCCTTGACTCTTTGCTAAAGTAAGTCTTTCTGACACTTGCCTATAGATGCCTATGTCCTTCTGATGAATTTAGGAGCCTTCAGCAGCTTCATGGATGTTTTCACATTCCTGCCCACTGTAAATCTATGCCCACAGCTGTGGAGGCTGAGGGTGATAGATGCTACATAGATAGATATATATAGATATACAAATATATAGAGCGTGTTCTCAGTGGAAATCCACAGAACTCATTTTCATTGAGTTCAATTACCAGTTTCCTGATCAGCTAATGACTTGGCTAGCTCTTCTGGATCCCACAGCCTGTAGAGGGAGGACTAAAGTGAATAAATGTTTGGGTTTGGGTTCTCCCTGCTTTAGTAGAAGGTGACACTGAATATTCTATGGCCACAGAGGCAAAGGTCATTGGGCTTATCAGGGCCGCTTACCCCACTGCAGAAAAATACTTCCTACTGCTGTCAACAAAATATCATTCAGCGTCATGCTCAATGAAATAGTCTTTCCACAAAAAAAAAAAAAAAAAAAAAAAAAATCACAACCCTCTCCCCAGAAAAACTAAACAAAAACCAAACCAACTTGCTTTCATCTCTGCTATACATGAATACTCAGTGTCTAATAAGACATGTTTTCATATTTTCCTTCTAATAGACTAGCTTGGAACAAAGAGATCTTACTGTGAAAGAAGAGAGTTCTGCCTACTTTAAAATTTGTACTAGCAAAGTTTTGATCAACATGAGCCTTCCAGACCTTTCAGATGTACCATAGGGGCTTATCTGACATTCATCAGCCTACAAGACAGCACAGCCTTCAAGGAGAAGTCCCTCCCAAAATGTGCAAATTAGAAACAATTTATTGAAAGTTTGGACGAGGTGATCTTTGAAGTCCAACCTGTTGGGCTGTTCTACAATTCTATGATTCATTATCATGGGGAGACACAGTTGGCAGGACATAGCAGACCATCTGATTGTGTCAGTCTTGGCTTGTGTTCTTGAAGAAAAAAGCAATTTATCAAATCTTGTGAAATCTGTGTAGATCTACTTCCATGTATTATGGACTAAGATCTGTGTTATAACCCTTAGATGTATCAGCCTTCCTAAGGCTGTGAATTGAGCTCTTAATTCTGAGAACTGAACAATACACTTCACGACCCTCAAAAGCTAAAGCTAAATGACCCATTTCCTACTACCATCTCTTTATGCCTCCTGTTAAAATAAGCAGCTCAATTTTTTATCACCCCCTTCTCCTGTCTACATGGTTTCCCAATTATTATTAATTTTTGACTAGGATACCCAATTTCCATCCCAATTTGGATGGAAATATTTAACTTACTGAAGATACAGTTATTATCACCCTCTTCACATGATAAATTAGCTACAACACCCCCTTCTTTTGGATTAATGGAAGGTTAAATGCACATGTTACTTCTTCCTACTACTGGAAAAATATATGTTTGTTCCAGTTACAAGTATTTGTGAAATGAAGCAATTTTCATCACGTGATAGTTTTGACTGAAAACAGACCAACTCTAAAGAGCAAAAGGCAAGCATTGAAAACTTTTGAAAACTTTAATTCTGAAAGGTATCTATAATTCATTGAGAATCCCCACCTTAAATCAAGTAATTCCAAGTTGAGCTAAGTGTTTTATCCTATTAATTTCAAGGATGATGAACCACATTCTTGAAGCAGCACCCACTGAGTGCTCCCTTAAAGGTGAAGAGAAGTCCCTAAAGGGATTTCCAAAATCACATAGAAGCATTACTGCCTGAGAGGTCAATGAAGCATTAAGTCCATTCTTAAATCATACACAGTTCCTTCTGACATTATTCAAAATGTCAGTTTTGGGGCATTTCAAAGTTCCCAAGCACTTCAGATCTCTGAAATGAGTTACAAAGCTAATTTGCTCAGCTGGAATATTTGAGGATGAAAATTCACCACAGCTTGCCAGCCAGTTCTGCAGATCCATGTTCATTAGAAGGCTTTCACAGCTACTCAAGCAGAAGAAAAAGCCATATAACCATAGTAAAGGTATTTCAAAAGTGGCCCAACCAATCTTACTGAAAACTGTAAAGGGTTACTAATTGCAAATATCGAGTTTGGAAAAACAAAAGTGATATAATCCTTTGGCCTGGTTGACCTGTGTCCAACTGCAAGCAGTTCAAGAGGAAGAGAGGAACCCAAAAATGAAGGAAAAATGTCTAACAGATACAAATCAAGTTTCACATGCTACATTAACATGCCCAACATTCAAACCAAAATTCTCTTTCCCACTCTAGTTATTAAAAATCCACCATGCTATTTCTGCTATTCAAAATTTTTCAAGACAAAAAAATCTCTGCTGTGAAAAAAATGAAGTTCTGTATCATTTTTTTCTCTCATGCCCGATACATTTCCTAGCTTTTTTTTTAATTCTTTTTTGACTGATCTTTCTCAAGTTTCCATTGTCATAACAAGATATTAAAGGAAATTAAAAACACAGCTTTGAAAGTAGAAAATATTTCTCCTGTTCTTTGCTGTCAAGACAATTGCATTTTCGACAGGAGACAGGTAAAACGTAACCTCTTATCCTGATGAACAAAAATTAATAAACCCCATGAAACTATATAATTTAAAGCGCATAAAAAAGATTTGTCTCTTTCTAATGAAAACAATCAGTCAAAATAGGCAGTTCCCAATCCACTGAAAGCAGTTTTCAAGTAAGAACATTCATATCCATTTTGACAAAAATGGAAATTCTGAGCAAAAGAGTGATGGACTCATCCCTGCCAAAATTGCCAAGAGAAATACTAGAGCACCAAGTTCTCAAGGGGAATTTCTGTTTGACATCAATGCTTCTCCCCAAGGTCCCATTGCACTCACCCCTTCTGCCACCCTGCATTTTCCCTTTTTGCCCACTGTTCCCAATGCAGGAGCAAACCCCTCTTTCATTCCAGAGTGCTGCAGTTACTCAGAGGCTTGAAAGATTTTTTTTGGGTTCAAATCCCACTCCTCTAGCCCTATAAATGTCAAGGCTAAAAGCCATCCACCGGCATCCTGAAAACTGGATAAACCTGTATCTTAATTATTTAAGTTGAATTTTAACCCAGGCACTTAACCTTATTATTCTAGACTGTGAAATCTGGACACCCGTTTGTCTTACAGCCTAACATCACCTTTCTGTTTTACAACAGGTCCCGCTATGTTCAAATGCCTGAGCACACTGGAGCTCAGCAGACATGGCTGACTGTGCTGCTTCTAAGGAGAAATAGGTGGGATAATATGTCTCTATTGCACTGTGTTTGTCTCGGCTTTGTGGGCTTTAGTTTGGAGTTTGAGAGTTTGTGTTCTGGGTGATTTTGCTCATAAACCTTATCCTGGCTCTCACGTATTCCTGGTGGATATCCTGCTCCACAGGTGAATAATTCACGGGGAACAGGTTGCTCAGAACGCTGCAGTAGCAGCTCTGCTCTGCATTTATTAATGATCACTAGAAGAAGGACTTGAACCCTGGTCTTCCATATTCCTGTGGCAGCATCCACCAAGCCACCGAATCCACCTCTAGCTTCTTTACTCTGCTTGTTATGAACACTGAAATGCTCACTTATCCAGACAAACAGCAGGGGGTCAGGGCAGGCACTTGGACAGCCCAGCACCAAGATTTAGATTCACCCCCCTCCTCCCTCATCTGATTCAGAGAGTCCAAAACCTGACAAATTCTCCAGGTACACTATTGATTACTTTGAGTCAGTCTGTCTCTCTTTCTGCAGTATCAGATTTTAAAAGAAAATGCTTTATTCAAAAGCAAAGAGAGGGAAATTTTTTTAAACTTTTAATTTTTTTAAAATTCAGGAATTATGGATAAAGACATTTTTTCCATTTTCCTTTAGACTCAAATATGTATTTAGTTTGTCTTTTAAGCTGAACAGAAGTGCACTCTCAAGTAAATCACAGTTCTCTACTAACACTAGTTTCATCATGATAACACACAAATTCCCAACACTTTCCAAAATTAAATTTCACTGAAATTTAACAAAAGCTTTGCAGAAGCTCGCAGAAAGTAAAGAATCAGTCAACATATCTTCATCTAAATAAAGGAAGGAAATGGTACTCTTCAACATGTTTACAGCACATTTAAGTACTGTGCTGAACTCAAACAGCAAGTCCCAGTTCACCAAGTTATTTAATTACCTCTTTACCTTTAGTACTAAGTAGTTTATTTAATTTCTTGCAGGGTGCTTATGTATTTAAAGTTGCTTTAGAGAGAGTATCATGTTAGTACTGTGCCAGGTCCATTTTTTCTATCAACACTAGAGGCAAAGCAGTCAGACAGAGCAACATTTCTTTTCAACTCACTAGAAAATACACCATGTCTCTGTAAATTGCAAGTATATCTTTCAGTCACATCATAAATTGCATGTCACCCTTTAGAAACAGCTGAAACAGATCACATCTTAAAGTACCAGGTGCTGATATATATACATTTTAAAAATCACATTACAGAGCTCTACTTTTGATAATGATCACAAAGGGAACAGGTGAACCCATCATTTACCTCCAGTAGCTAACCAAGAAAAAAAACCTTTGTTCACTCTTGGTACTAAATAGTGTTAGTTAGTAAGTGTCAGCAGAGCTGTGTAACTTCTCTTTTTACAAAGAAGAATTATCTTTACAAAAGGGAATAAGAGATAAAAGATGCCAAAAAAAAGTTTTAACTTTATAAGAAAAGACAGTAACTTCTCCAAGATCAAAATATACACTTGGAACATATGTTGCTTCGTGATGCAAATGTAAGAAAAAAATGATATACTGGATAATAAAGCAATGCCACTATTGCAATCAACAACTGTTCTCAGATGAAGTGGAAGTAGCAATTACTTTACTAGAATGAAAACAAAAAATGCAATACAATTTGCCCATCTCTGAACAAATGACACAACTATAGAATGTTCCACGTAACCCTTAATAATCTGTGAAATAAAAATCTGCATGCATTGACTCCACAGGGAATGTCCTGTCATTCGCACTGGCAGAAGGAAAGAGGAACAACACATCTGTCAGGCATTATAGCCAAAGGCCTTCAGTCACATTCATACGAAATGCTTTACACTACAGATATCCCTTGGATTAAAATAGGTAACATTTCCTCCTTAAGGTCATCAAATTAAAATAATTTAGGACAGAGCCCTACAATCCTATCGGACAAATGCGTCGAGCTTGAAGCATCCTGGGTTACCCAGGTGCCCCACCCAGGGTATCTGTTTTCCTGCATGCCCACCATTCTACCCTTACTCCGAGGCATCCCTAGGTGTCCTGAATGCAAAGAAAGCCTTGGCACGGACATCCTGGTGCAGAGAGGAAGAGATGTGAGCGTCTGGCGTGTCATCTCATTCCTCCACTGGGAGGAAATGACAGAAACCATCTTCAGAAGAAAAGAGAAACGCACAGGAGGTGGGTGCATGCTAACAGGAATATGGAGGCAGAACAAAATGCACTACAATCTCCAAATGTCCACACATGGTAAGAAAACCAGTGTGGGAACAGGAAGAAAGTCCTCTAAACTTCAAAAGGTGTAGCACAGAGCCTTTGAGGATGGGCCCATTCTG
The DNA here is from genome assembly GCA_013400755.1 of Pelecanoides urinatrix. Lineage (NCBI taxonomy): Eukaryota > Metazoa > Chordata > Aves > Procellariiformes > Procellariidae > Pelecanoides > Pelecanoides urinatrix. The sequence goes on along the minus strand of VZTQ01008846.1, from coordinate 266,939 downwards.
AATTACATTGAGCACTAGAAGAAATATGAAAACCACCTTATTTCTGCAGTGCTGTTTTTTACACCACTAAGATATAAGACAGTACTGCTCTGAGCTATCAACTCCCTTTTGTTCATTTGTTTGTTGGATGGTTATTCAGAGGAATGGCAGCTTTTATTTCAACAGTATAGATAAAAGTATTGCACTGAAATTTAAATGTCAAAGAATACATACTCAAATGTCAAATACCAACAGACAAATGCCAACAGAGAAATGTCAGAAATACACCCATGTTTCCCAACGAATATAACTATATCTGCCAAACACAAGCCACAGCATCATGTGTAAAAGCAAGAGTTTTTCTGCAGTTCCTTTGGGATGGTAACACCACTGGTATCAATAAAATCAGTATCTGGCAGTGATCTGACTGTATTACTCCAAGTACTCAAATCTGGCAACACGCATAGCCTAAGCAATGCACTGTCTGCAAGGTGATGGACAGCATTTACAGACATAACAGTATAAAATTTGTATTTCAGGCAAATCCCACTCCTGAATTTGCTAACTTGTCACTACTTGAAGGACCCCAATGCAATGAACTTCCACATAAATGCTCCCACTGCTCTCCAGGTATGACAGTAGTCCATGAAAGTCGAAGGGGGGGACTTGCAGACAGTTTCTGCTACATACATGGCTTAATTTGGGCAATAAAAACAAACACAAACATGAATGCTTGGTGTTTCCTAAATTGTTTGCTTTTTTGAGTCCTAGAAATATTAACCTGTGAATATAAATGAACTTTTCAGAAGTAACCAAATTACTCCAGAACCCAAATAGAACTGACTTCAAGCAGAATTTGGACTCTTGAGAAATTCGAGTGTATTTTAAAATTTTACTTGCTTTAATTAAAATCAATTGATTGTTCCTCAGGAGAAAAAAAAAGAAAATTCTTTACACAATTGACTTGGTGTGAACTTCTTGTCCCAATGACTTCAATGGGGCTTTTGTCATGATTTCACCCTTCATGATCGCCTAGAAAAGTACTTGGAAACATGTTAATTAGGGAAGATGCAATTGTTTAGAAATTTCAGTCAGTCTGCTAATTGCAGCTACTTCCACTAGAGTTGAGAAATAAAAATGGTTAGGAAGTTCTGTAGTCAGACCACTAAACACACAAAAATCTGAAGTGCACTTTAGTTCGTGTAGCTAACAAAAGTATATCTGACTCCTGTATTTATTGTTATTTGCTTCCAACACTAGTGGCCCGTACACTGTAAAGTATAATCTAATCAAAGATAAAATATGTGAACTTTTGTCAAAAGAGTAAAACCAACATATGTCATTTTCCATTAAAATTTTATTTTCTTCTCTATCTCCGACATAAATGTTTTAGGATCCCCAGCTTGTTTTTTTAACTTTGTGACATTGATTATAAATACCATATTTTTAAAAAATCCTTTTACTATTCAATGTAGTGTAAAAAAATACATATTTAATTGGAATTATTTTGAAATTTTTTTGAAAGATGCTTCCAGGAACAATTATCACATTCTCACAATATATACAGAAATTTCTTTCTGAAGAAAATTCCCTTCTCTACACCAGGACTCTTTCTAAAGCTTTCTCTGGATCAACTAATGCTGTTTAGAAAAAAATTGCAACAGATTAAATCTGTTCTGCTCTGGACACTTTCTTCTTTTTAACCAGCTGCAGCACATTACAAAACTCTAATGATCGACATTTAGAGTGCAACCTTCAACAGGAAAATTTTCTTATAGTCTCTGTATTTAATTTTAAATGCTCATCTCGGCAAACATAACAAATTTACATACATTTAGTATCTTACTTTTAAACTTTGCTTTTCTCCTGAACAGGGTCTTGGGACACTGAGTTTCATGGTCTAATTATATTCTGTGCAAAACTCTATTCTCTTTGACCAACTTCAAATCTATTTCCTTCCAAAGACAGTGAATGTCTCTTTGTCCTGAAAGGGTAAAAAAGGAAGGTTCAAAAAGCCTGTTTGTACTATCTCATTGTTTTGCACAACTTAGGTGTGCCCATGGTTGTTAATTTCTTCTTTAAAAGTAAACTATACCACAGTTAAAATTTGCACTATAAATCTAAATTATACCACACAAAAAGAGTTAGAAAGGTTAGGGAGTCTTTTTGTACTTCTAACTTCTATATTTCCAAGACCTTTCTATGGGTCTCTCTCTCTCTTCTATCTTTTTGTGAAATGGAAGAACTCAATTTAATGCTTCACTCGGGCATTCACCCAGACAGGCTTGAAGTAAAAAAAAAACAGTCAAAGTCAACCAATTAAATTAAATGAAGAGATACAGATTTGCCTTAAGAAGGACTACCTGGTTGCTCTAAAGAATAAATAGCTCCTCAATGCATAGCATGGAAAATAAATCATGTCAAAATATGTTGAAACAGACTGAATTTATAGGTGAGGGAATAAGGACTCATCCAACATCCTGGTCGCCTAAAGACTTTGCAAAGTGCTCCTCCAAATATCAACAAGATCCAGTTCCATTTAGCTTCTGAAGCATCTGTCAGGATCTCTGCTCAAGGTGACATAGCTATAGGCATGTGTGTACATTAAGGTATTGACAACAGATGAAACAGCAGGAATGGAATAACAATTCCAATGAAAAGCAGAGGAGAAATTTCAGGAGTTTAGAGACACTTTTAGCTTTGTCTCTCCCTTCTTTCAGAAGACTTATCTGTTACTGCAGAAGGTATGCAGACAAATGATGTACTTCACTATATAGTGACACTGACACATGGAACCAGTTTACATATATTAAGATAGCTTTCTCTGTCATTTGCTTTCAGACAATCACTTCAGGTTCCTCACATATAAAAGCAGTGTAATCTGATACACTAAATGAAGAGATCTTGGTATTATCTTTCAGGAGGTCAGTCTTTGAGGAAAGTAGCTCCTGGAAAAGCCTATTAGTCTTTTATTTTCCTAAGAAGTACCATATGATTTTTGCTACTTTTGCCATTCCAGACGGACAGTTGTCCAAAGTTAAGGATACACATTGCAAATAGAGATCTGCTTCCACCATTCCTTACACAGGACTTAAATTATCTTTACAGACTAGCAAAACTGAAATACCAAGAAAAAGTGTTTTTGCTCGAGATGTATGCTATTTCCTGAAACAACCTAAGTCCAAGTATTTGGACTGTGTCTGGCAGCTGAATACATAACATTACACTTATTCTGTAAAAGTTAATTTCTACTAAAAATATTGTGTACTTATTTCATGAAGACAAGAGATTACAGAGGTTTTGTCTATGTTACAACAGACTTTCTCTTTCTGTACCTATGAATTTTAATCATCTAATGGTTGCAGCATCCGACTTTGACCGTAAGTATCAAGTGTCAATCTGGGTGCTCTAAACATAATTCAATGTAAAATTTGCTATTTTGGAAATGGGTTGCAAGGGTTACAAAACAACAGCTTTCACTGGTCTTTTGGGACGGTTCACCAGCAGCTTAACACATTCTGTATTACAAACACCACCTTGATCAACGCGACCTACTGCAAGGCTTCTTTGCAACAATAAAATAGATGGGTATCTAGAAGTTCAAGACTTTTCTCCTATTTCTTACTCCTCTGAACAATACACAACAACACGTTATCTGCCATCACTTTTCTATTAACATGGAACACAAGAAAAATTTTTAAAAAAAATCAGTAAAAACAGCCTCTTGTTTGAATATATGTAGCCTCACCTTGCGGATGCCTCTGCCAAGATCTTCTCCATAATTTGTCCCCAAAATTTCAAAATGCACATTGGGATTCCCCCCATTTTCTGCAAATTCCAGTTCTCCGGTCAAGCCATTCACTCCACCCTATTGGAAAAAAAGGAGAATGGAGTGAAAACTCCGAAGTAGCCAATTATAATAGCCTTTTGTTTCTCCAAGGGATTTGTGCACTAACTATGCAAAATACATACACAACTACCAGAATTAGGACAGTTTTCCAAAGACCACACTTCCCTAAAAATTCTGAAGCCTAAATTGTTCATGCATCATTTAAGCTCTTCACAGAAGACTCAAACTCAGCAATGCTAAGCAGATGCAATACAAGCAAAAGCCTTACTCTTAGTGTATTTGCATTCCAATTTTTGTTCTTTGACCCATCAGCATATTCTATAGAATAGACATTCTAGTCTCATTAAAAAAAAAAAAAAAAAAAAAGGTTTTGTGACTAATTGTAGTGGAAAAAAAACTTAAGACAAATATATAAAAGAAATTGCACAAAAATTAGTTTTGTTTATTTTTGCTTTTTCCCCCCAAATGTTTCTCACCCAAAAGAGACTTCCACATAAGATCAGGTTGAGTTTTGGATCAAGTCAGGTGTTTTTTGGGCCCAACGTAAGTGATCTGCACAAATGAAGAGGGGCTTGTCTAGCTGAATATCGTGATTTTTCTGTTTTCTTCCACAACTCTTCTCTACTACTAAGAATGCATGAGATGAGCAACAATGCAGCATATTTTCAAGCTTGCTTTTACTTTTTTTACATTTCAGTCAGAAAGGGTTAAAATACTAAAGATGAAACAGTGAATATTTACTATAAAGAATCAGAGTTGAAAGGGCTATACATGCCACAGCAATACCCAAAATATGTCCCAGTGTTAATTCAACATGACACATATTTCATCTTTGTATAAGAACTGTGATGACCTGAACTGTAAAATCAACAGAGCCACGTGAAATGCCTACAATGAAAACCTTTAGCCTTGAAAAATTTCTTCAGTTTTCAGTTTCAGGGAAAATGAAATATTTAACTCACTTCCTCCAAAAAACTTGAATATTTTAAGTATGCACAAGAAAAAAATCTGCCTCTAGTGTAAAACCATATGAAATGCATAGCTTTTCTTCAAAACATAAGGCAAGAGTTTTGCAGTTGTGATTGCTCTTTCAGTTAAGAACTTTATTTTTTGAACTGAAAAAATTGGAAAATAAATTCTTGCAATACAAACTACCTAGCTAAGCACATAAGCCTTGCTGAATTATAATTTTAAAAGCTCTATTCTCACATCTTCAATTTGGAGAAAATCCGGGAAGGAGTACAAAATTTGCATCTCCGTTGCAGATTAGTATGAATTACCAAAATTTGGTCATCCTTTTATAAAACATTAATACGATTATAATAAAAATATGGAAGCTGATCATTGAGATAATACCTTTAAAACTACTAGAGACTACTAGACACTAGTATTGTCAAGGAATAATACATAAATGTTTAATGAAATTCCATTTTCAGTTAAAACCAGGATAATACTTCGTGTATATGTATTTTTTTAATCTTTTCTAGGATATTTACTTTTTGGACGAGATATTAGAATAAAAATTTAAAAAAAAAAAAAAAAAAGGAAAAAACCAACATCCTGGTTAAGGGTACATCTGCATAGTCTTTTGCCAACCAGGCAATTTTGATGCATGTTGCTATGGTTAGCATGACACTGAGGTTAGTTATTAGCTTGCGCACAATCCTGTAATAATCACACCTTCGTGGCTTTTAGATTGGGGTTAGCACACCTCTGGCTGATTTAAGAGTAAAGACAGAGTGAGCTTGTGTTTACCTGCAAAATCATTTGAACGTATCCTTAGGTAAATAACTGAGCTTCACAAATTTCCTTTCCTGCTAACTTAAATTTGACTACATCCTATTCATGAACCAGAAATAAAAATCTGTTCCACAAACCTCTTTTCTCACATGGTCTCATCTGGCTTTTTGATTAATTAAGCCAGAATTTCACGGTACATGAGATGTAGAAATGCCTGAAAAGCAGCACAGATCTGCAAGGCTTGGGATCCCCATCTGACCCCCGAGAGTTTCCATCTGGCTGACTTGCCCTCCCTGACAGTATACACTTCTTCCTAGTCCTGCACCACTCTGATCTCTTACCATATACTGCCTTTATTACAGTATACTTCATATTTCCTATATTACTTCCTAAAACTTTTTCCCCCACAATGTGAATTAAATCTGTGTGTCTGAGGTAAGTAAAGAATGAAAATTAATTGAACTGTTATAGACCACCTGAGCGGCACCATGACTTCAAGTGAGCCACAAGCAAGGTCTGGAAAAAGAAAGGGAAAACTATGGAAGAAAATGATAAAAGAAAGGAAATATTCAACAACAACAACAAAAATCTGTTAACACAGATGCTTTGTACAGCAGAAGGTGTTTTCCTTTTTTCTTATTTTGTGACAAAATGGTTTTAAATTGGGAACTTTCAATATAGAAAATTAAAGCGGCTTTATTTTCCAAATTAAGAGTGTCCCAATAATTTATGGGACATGAAGATGGAATCATGACTAAAATATAANGCTAACTTAAATTTGACTACATCCTATTCATGAACCAGAAATAAAAATCTGTTCCACAAACCTCTTTTCTCACATGGTCTCATCTGGCTTTTTGATTAATTAAGCCAGAATTTCACGGTACATGAGATGTAGAAATGCCTGAAAAGCAGCACAGATCTGCAAGGCTTGGGATCCCCATCTGACCCCCGAGAGTTTCCATCTGGCTGACTTGCCCTCCCTGACAGTATACACTTCTTCCTAGTCCTGCACCACTCTGATCTCTTACCATATACTGCCTTTATTACAGTATACTTCATATTTCCTATATTACTTCCTAAAACTTTTTCCCCCACAATGTGAATTAAATCTGTGTGTCTGAGGTAAGTAAAGAATGAAAATTAATTGAACTGTTATAGACCACCTGAGCGGCACCATGACTTCAAGTGAGCCACAAGCAAGGTCTGGAAAAAGAAAGGGAAAACTATGGAAGAAAATGATAAAAGAAAGGAAATATTCAACAACAACAACAAAAATCTGTTAACACAGATGCTTTGTACAGCAGGTGTTTTCCTTTTTTCTTATTTTGTGACAAAATGGTTTTAAATTGGGAACTTTCAATATAGAAAATTAAAGCGGCTTTATTTTCCAAATTAAGAGTGTCCCAATAATTTATGGGACATGAAGATGGAATCATGACTAAAATATAAATGTTGTTTTTGACATTTGAGACAGCAATTTAAAATTTTAGTAATTTTTTTTATAGCCTTTGTCCTTATTTGAGCAAATATGATAAAAAATAAGGTCATTTAAAGAAGTATTTCACCTCAGTTACATTTGAAGTAATGAAATCCACTTTTTAAAAAAATACAGGATTGCATGGAAATACACAGCCCCAAACATATAGTACAGGTTAACAGACTTACCTACCATATTTTGGAACTGAATCTCTATCCGAAACCATTGTGTAAGTTTATTTACCTTGATTTTTAAATGGCTGCAACTGTTGGGGCAAGATACAAACTGTAAGCCTGTTAGTTATTTTTATTTTTCTGAAATCCAATGGTAACCATAACAACAATTTTTCTCATTCATACATTCTGGTGATTTTATCATGCTTTGAAAATCTCTCATGTAAGAGTGTCTTTGATTAGAGCTTTCTTTCCTAGACTGTGTACATCTGTAAACAGTGTAATAAGAGCTCAGATAAGATGGGAATGCTCCTGGCTTGGGAAGGGCCAAAAGAAGCAGAAAGACAAAACAGTGAACAACCACCCATATAATACCAACAACAATACTAAATCTGATAGGAAACTTCTTGGAGATCCTGATGCCTCTTCCCTATCCGGAACCTACCTTGCCAGACCTGCAAGGCCAGGCAATCCTGTTATTGCTCTCTGCTAGTCCCCATTGTCCCACACAGCCTTTTTAATGAGGATTACACGAGCCTGTTTTACTGTTTAGGGCTGATGGAGTGGGACAGCATATTGCCTAGGAAGAGTTTCAGGACACTGCTCCAATTTTTCTGCNTTTTTTTTTTTTTTACAAATAAAATAGTAAATTTATCTGCTTTATCTCCTAACCTGTGATACTTTTTCAATAGGATATTTTTTGTACTTGAAAATTCTAGTAGTTTGGTAGTTTTGGTAAACAAACTCATTGACTTCACTTCAAATATGCTTATTATGACATGGAAAAGAAACAAAACCAATTAAAGACTATTTTCAATCAGAAACTGTAAATATATCAAAACCATTGCTTTGAAAAGACACTGCTGGTATTGGCAAGAATAGTATGCACCTCAGAAGGAAATACTGCCTAATGCAAGTATTTTAGAAATCAAAGACGAGGAAATACAGGGGAAAGGTACCTTCTTAATGGTTTCCAACATGGATCGTCCTCCTTGCCAGGGTTTAGAGTTCTTCCTGATGCAGGTGAGGCTGGCCATGCTGTGCCACTTCCTGTCCTCCAGCTTCTTATGAAAGGCATTCGCCAACAGGAGGACAGTGTCGTATATATACAGGTTTGAAATCTGCAAAGACGTTAAAAGGGGAGTATTAGCATTATTATTTGTGGTCTCCTGCCAGCTGCCAGAATTTATCATTTGTTTTGCCTCATCCATAATCCTCTGGTAATTAAACGGCTTATTTGGCATTAAGAAGAAACTGTAAGAGTCAAAAAGTCATATCTTTGGCTCTGGCAGAAACTGCAGCCAGGGGCTGTCAGACTACAAGTTATTTGCAGTAACAAACTACACATTTGCAGCAACAAACTACACTACTACACTACAAAGCACTACTAGCTGTGAAGTACAGGCAGCCCAATCACTGGCACAGCTCCACTTGCAGGATTTAAAACCCTACTCGTGAACGTAAACAGAGTTTCTTTTACTTTTAACCAGTTGCCTGCAACTTTCAATTTTTCAGTCACCAGATATTTGGACACCATCAAATTCTCTTCAAGATTGTTTTGTTCTTTGAAAACCAGAAACTCTGAAAATTTAAAATAAATCATTTCAGGGTGGTCTTTGTTCCTGATTTTTGCAGTCAATTCTGATTGAGGCAATTTCTGGAATGAAATATGACCTGATGAAATCTTTCTTTGTGTGCAATTGCATGTTGATTCTGCAATTTGTAGTGTTTCCTGTCAGGGTATTTGGCAATGGCTGTTAATTCCTTGCAGGAAGAACCTCTTACTGAGTAAATGTGTCTATGTTTCACTGTGAGCATAGTTACACACATACAGTGCGAGGAAGTTCCAGTTTGGCATCAAAGAGAGAACAGTTGAACTCAAGAAAATAAATTACTTGTGTGCCAGTTCCACTTACCCATGTACTATTTCTATATACGTACTTTTAAATGCACCCAGTACAAAGTCAGATGTGAAAGATACAATTCAACGTAAAGGAACAGAAGTTCAGAATTCCTGAACACTTCTGAAACAAGTAATTCACAATATAGCTTTATTTCAGTCATTTCTGTTCTCAAATGGCAGGAACATTTAAGTTACTAACAGTATCATAAAAAGAAACCTCAGCTCTCCTGAACAGAGGTTCTCGGGAAGAGAAATGAAGTTTAGAAATGAGAAGGACCTTTGGGAATATTATTTTTAAATAACCTATTGGTCATTTGAAGCCATGGGATCTGAAGTTATTGAGGGAAACTCAGTTTCGTCAGCTGCACTATGAAGGGGGCTGTAGAGCATTCCTAGTGTCTGAAAACAAATTAGCAGCAATTTGCTAACTGAGGCAAGGTTGCTGGGTTTTTTTCTCCATCAGTCACAGACAAGCCAAAAGACTTTTCCCAGATTTGTGGAATATGTTGACTGCTTTTGTGTAAGGGTTTCTCCATAAAGATGGTCTGCTCAAAACCGTGAAAGAAGAAGGAAGCTTACAATAGGAAAGTATGCCAATTTTGTGGAGAATGCCCCTATTCTATCCAATCCAAAGACTGGGAAAGTCCTAGAGTTATTGGGAGGGGGTGTATGCCAAGGAAGGACAATAATGTTGAAGATCTGAGACACCGATTGACAAATCCACATGTCANCATACTCTTTCACAGTGTGGATCCCTCTAAAACACTTACTTGATGGCATGTATTCTATCTCTCCACTAATGCATAGTGGAAGGAGATCACAGAGAAAATGGCCATCTGTATGACAGCAACTGATCCAGTAACTTCCTGATGAGATTTTTCCAAGTTATTTTAGCATTAATTATGATAATGGGTAAGAGTCAAAGAAATTTTTCATTCCATTTAACTTACAGAAACAATGCTATTTGGGGAAAAATGAAGACAGATTTATTATCTATTCTCTCAAATTCCTCTAAGGTTGAGCCGCAACTATGCAATTTCCTGACACATTTAAAACTGAAGAGTGAAACGTCAGTTGTTAGGACAAAAATGTTTTACTTACATTTCTGATCACTGTTCTGGGCTTTACAGAGCTGTTATAAAGCTTGGCAACATAGTTGAAGCCTACCTGAGTCCCATCTAGACTGGCAAAATAAACTACAGTTTATATATGCTTAGGCACTACCATACCATAAGTTCCTGAAGAAAGCACTATTTACCCAGCAGTCAGGACCTCACTTGGGAATGTCAGCTTGCCAATCATCAGACATAAAATATTGTACTTGCTCTCATGATTCCTGTTCAAACTTCCTCTTCTTCAAAATACGGTTATGCTCAGACATTATTTTGCAATTAAGGAAAAAACTGTGGTTACAGGCAGAAAAAAATTCTGTAAGCATTAAATATGAGTTTCACATTTTATTCTTGAAAAAATCTGATATTGAAAACATTGTTGAGCTAGTGAAGAGAGCCTAATCTACTGCCTGAAAAACAATTTGGCATCTTTTTCGCACGTCACCACTGAACATCACTGACATTTCTGAGACAAGAACTAGTTGACAATTCCACGAATGATTCATGAAACAGCATGAGGTACAGGTCATTTTCTACAAAGGAGTAGTCTCTACGTTGCTGCTAGCACTAAAAATTTTCTGTTTGTCAGTGAGCTAAACAAATGTGCCCAGGAAGAGATCAGGTAAGTGTGAGAGAAGATATATGCAGTAACTTGATGTCATTTTTCTGAGTTGATCCTCCATATAATCCTACTTACATTTATTCTCAGGCTATTCGGGAAGATTAATTTTTCCCACAGTAGAATTATTTTCTAGTAATACTTCTTTCTCTCACTGTGAAATAGCTTTACTGAGAAATAAACAAGTGAGCATGTGTTTGGGGATAGTTCCTATTATAGAAGTGAATTTAGAACTAATTGCTAGAGCTGGCCAAATTCATTAGAAGAATTGTATTTCCTGATGAATTTAACTATTTATTCAGTTCCAGAATGGGTAGAAACAGATATTAGATTTTAATAATTGTAGTGGGCTTAAAATGGCTTTTTAGTCTTTGTCCAATCAGCTGAATTCACACAGAAAAAACAGGTTTTGGAGTTGTTTGTAGAAATAGCGACACAGGAATCAAATGCTCAACAGTGAAAAGTAACAAATGACAATAGGGAATGATTCAGACAGCTATTTTGCCATTTCAATAAATTTTTGAAACTCTAATTCCCCCTCATTCCCTACTCTTCCCTATCAGCTCATTAGTCATAAAGAAACTAGTTTATTTACCACCAGAGTTCTATTTTTAACAAGTGCTGATGCAGGTAGAACATCAACATCCCTTTCTCTTATCTTCTTCAGCGTGTAGCTTACAGAGATTTCCCATCTCTTCTCTTGTTTTCCCCGCCAGAAATCAGAGTGAGATTCCCTCTGCAGCTAAACCACTGCCAGATATTCCTGTTTCTGGATCTCTAATTCTAGAAGATAGATTTCCTTCTAGAAAAGCTTCCTCTAGAACTAGTTTTTCCTGCTTTTTTAGCAACAAGAATTCAGTTGTGCACAGCAGTAGATGGCAACATCACCTCCACTGCCAGAACAGTTACTTCAGTTCCTAGCCCTCTTCTAAGGCAGGCAGGCTGGGATTAGGCATCTCTTCCTTAACTCTTTCCCCCCTACCACCATTTTTGGCTACAATGTGACACCCACTAAAACTACATTGAGGAGAGGGACAACCTGGGGCAAAAAGGTGATTCTAGCTCTGCAATACAGGTTGTTATGAAGGTAGAATTAAAGTTGTAGAGAGGATGGAAGTTCTTTTCTCAGGAGCATTTAAGAAATCTCAGAATGTTCCTTCACCCTGAACTATAACAATATCTTCTTATGATATTCCATTACACACTATATCTTTGAAACAGTGGTGATTTCAAAATGAAAACGCAGAACCTTCTATTCAGAAACTATTTAAATACCACATGGTAACTTTTTCCTGTTTTCCTTCAAAATTAAGGAAAACTGGTATGTTTTTGAGAAAAACTTATTTCAGTTGGTTTTAGAGGATGTTCCATGACAACAGGAGAGAAAAGATGTTTAAAGAAAAAAACTAAGTTGGAAAATGGAAGCATTCTCAAGAAGAGAGATAAGTTTTTTTAATTTTTCCTTCCATTACTTTTTAATTTTATTGTTTTTCCTCATCAGACTTTCATCAATGTCAACTTTGTACACAGCTGTGATCCTGAAGTTATTTTACATAAGTGCTTTAGTGAAACAAAAAAGAAGGTAGACCACAAAACTAAAGCAGAATTCCTTTTTCTTGTGTAATTTCAGTGCTCAGCTGCAATTTTTAGCTTTCCTCTGCCTAGGGATTGAAATGGTACAGACATACACACACATAGGAAATTTCTGTATTTCATTTTGGATAAAATTTTGACTTTCAAATTTAGCTTGTTACTTCTAGAAATTAATCTTTGTCAGCACAATGCAGTGTAAGGAGTATTTGGATTATTCAATTTACACCAATAAAATGACTTCTTATCAAAGCCATCTCATTCATTTAGCAAAGAAACCCAAAAGCAACAGGAGGGAAGCCTGGTTAGCTGCACACATCAGGAATTTCCTTGGCATTTGATTCATTTTCTAGCAAGCTAACCACAACCTTGGAATTTCCACTTGCTCCTTCCTTCTTGAATGCTTTCATATTTCTCCTGGACATCTCTCGTCATGTTTTAGGATTAAGAGCTACATAAATTGATCTTCAACATAGTGCAGCTCTTCTGTGAAAAGTCACAGAAGGAGTTTATATTATTAATCACATCATTCTAGGAGGTGAGAATTGGAAGAAGATAAATTGGATAGCTAGGATGTTGTGGCAAAGAATGGAATAAACTCTGTTTGAGATGCCAAGAGATGAGATGGTGGTAAGAAAAAGCATAAAGAATGTTTATGTAGGAGAAAAGGATCAGTCTCACATCCACAACCAACACAAGCAAGCAAATAATCGTAATGAAAACCAGACAGCAGCCCTTTCCATAGTGGAGTACTGCTAAATTTAGAGCTGCTAGTAGATCTACCAGACTTTGCCTGAAACTCCAGCTCAGATAGTAAATTCTAATTCTAAATTGGAAATGGGTATTTTGACATTTCCGGCTCAGACATCCTATTCAGATTTGAGTAAGTAGAAATAGCTTTTAGTTTAGTAATGAAAAAGTGTGCAATAGTATTTACAAAATTCAAGTTGATAAGAAAAGTTCCAGAACCAACCTTGTCTGAAACGCAGCTTAAAATGCACGGGACTGCCAAATGTGAATTTGAAATTGCTCTGATATGTTAAGAGCAATACAATTTAGAGTCCCTTAAAGCCATATCCTGCCCCTGAAATAAGAAATGTGTTCTGGATAATCCTTGCAGTCTCATGACTTCAAACTATTAGAATGGAAACTGGGGACAGCCACCAAAGAAAGCCTTGAACTGTTATTTTGGAACTAATGCAGACTGACCTGGGACTGGAGAAAAATAAGCAGAGTTCAAATAAACCTGCTTCATCATAATTTCTGGTGTAGTTAAAGATCTAACGCAGAACAGCAACAACTTGAAACAACATTATATTTTAAATTATTTTTATGTCCTTTTATATGCAGTAAATAAAGCACCTTTTTTTNAGTATTAGCATTATTATTTGTGGTCTCCTGCCAGCTGCCAGAATTTATCATTTGTTTTGCCTCATCCATAATCCTCTGGTAATTAAACGGCTTATTTGGCATTAAGAAGAAACTGTAAGAGTCAAAAAGTCATATCTTTGGCTCTGGCAGAAACTGCAGCCAGGGGCTGTCAGACTACAAGTTATTTGCAGTAACAAACTACACATTTGCAGCAACAAACTACACTACTACACTACAAAGCACTACTAGCTGTGAAGTACAGGCAGCCCAATCACTGGCACAGCTCCACTTGCAGGATTTAAAACCCTACTCGTGAACGTAAACAGAGTTTCTTTTACTTTTAACCAGTTGCCTGCAACTTTCAATTTTTCAGTCACCAGATATTTGGACACCATCAAATTCTCTTCAAGATTGTTTTGTTCTTTGAAAACCAGAAACTCTGAAAATTTAAAATAAATCATTTCAGGGTGGTCTTTGTTCCTGATTTTTGCAGTCAATTCTGATTGAGGCAATTTCTGGAATGAAATATGACCTGATGAAATCTTTCTTTGTGTGCAATTGCATGTTGATTCTGCAATTTGTAGTGTTTCCTGTCAGGGTATTTGGCAATGGCTGTTAATTCCTTGCAGGAAGAACCTCTTACTGAGTAAATGTGTCTATGTTTCACTGTGAGCATAGTTACACACATACAGTGCGAGGAAGTTCCAGTTTGGCATCAAAGAGAGAACAGTTGAACTCAAGAAAATAAATTACTTGTGTGCCAGTTCCACTTACCCATGTACTATTTCTATATACGTACTTTTAAATGCACCCAGTACAAAGTCAGATGTGAAAGATACAATTCAACGTAAAGGAACAGAAGTTCAGAATTCCTGAACACTTCTGAAACAAGTAATTCACAATATAGCTTTATTTCAGTCATTTCTGTTCTCAAATGGCAGGAACATTTAAGTTACTAACAGTATCATAAAAAGAAACCTCAGCTCTCCTGAACAGAGGTTCTCGGGAAGAGAAATGAAGTTTAGAAATGAGAAGGACCTTTGGGAATATTATTTTTAAATAACCTATTGGTCATTTGAAGCCATGGGATCTGAAGTTATTGAGGGAAACTCAGTTTCGTCAGCTGCACTATGAAGGGGGCTGTAGAGCATTCCTAGTGTCTGAAAACAAATTAGCAGCAATTTGCTAACTGAGGCAAGGTTGCTGGGTTTTTTTCTCCATCAGTCACAGACAAGCCAAAAGACTTTTCCCAGATTTGTGGAATATGTTGACTGCTTTTGTGTAAGGGTTTCTCCATAAAGATGGTCTGCTCAAAACCGTGAAAGAAGAAGGAAGCTTACAATAGGAAAGTATGCCAATTTTGTGGAGAATGCCCCTATTCTATCCAATCCAAAGACTGGGAAAGTCCTAGAGTTATTGGGAGGGGGTGTATGCCAAGGAAGGACAATAATGTTGAAGATCTGAGACACCGATTGACAAATCCACATGTCACCTTAAAAAAAAAGGAAAAAAAAAGAAAAGAGGAAAAAAAAATAGCCTCTCTAACTACTCCTTTCCTTATAAACTATTTTTTATGTTTTTATTTTCTTATGTAAATTCCATCTTTATGCTGGCTTTACCTGTATCATCTGCAATCTGCTCTGTACAGTTCTCACAGGAAGGTTTTGCGACAGACTGCTTCCCTGCCTAGCATCCAGGAAAGAGGTCGTCTTTCTCCTTATCTTGCCAGAATTTCTTGGGGCATTTTGCCTTCCACATTTTATTAAAGGAGATCTAATGGTCTGCTGCTTTCCATCCTGATAAACTCCTGGGATCCTCTATTGCCTTTACAACTCTACATCGTTAGTACCACAAACACACAGAACTTCTGATCCTTATTTCCCTTTTTCTTTAAATGTCAATGATCCTTCACTCCTTCTTTCTGGAAGATGCTTCTTTATTCTTACTCCGGCTTCTCCCATGACTCCAGTGGCTGTGAATATTTCCATTTCAATATGCACCCAGGAATTAATTTACTTTCCGCAGATGCACAGGCCAGGCATCACTATGCATAACAGGATTAAAAGCATGGATTGATGATGTGGGTTCAGATTAATCAAGCATTTTTAAAATAATTTGGATGATTTGTCTGTGTATTGTAAACCTACAAATAATTCAAAGCATTTCAGCTAAACCGTATTTCCCCAAAGAAGTCAGCACCATAGGGACATTTGTTTCAGGGGAGAGAAGGAATTATTTCTATGCTGTGAGGCAAGTTTATTTTACATAAGCCTTCACTAAAGGAAAAAAACCCAACCCTCTAGAGAGCAGAGACAATAAGGTTATTAATGAGATTAAATTGGTACATGAAGGGCTACAGATGCCAAGTCATCATTTCCCAACACAATGACATTGCTTTCAAGGTAGCTTCCATAACGCAATATCATGGGAATAGAAGACTGTTGTCACAGTTCATGAGGAAGGATGCACTCACTAATCTAAGAGTAATATAGTTGGGCCTTCATCAAGTACTAACAGGGCTCAGGAGTACAGAGTTCAGCAATTATTAAGCATTGTTATTCCTTCACTAATAGTTCAGCTTAACATTTACAGCAATCAATCACTGATAATGCAATGATAAAGACACTAGGATTAATTTCTGCTTCTCAAAATAACCCTTCCCTGTCACTACCAGAAGTACGCTTCATTAGTAACTGTCCCCATGCACAGAGTGGGCCTGTAAATTAAAGTGACTTTACCCTTTTATTAATTTCCCACATAAATTTACTGGGACATTCAATGCACTGGCTGATACTGATCCTTTATTTATTCCAAGTCTCTTAGACTAATGGCTGGACACTTGCATTACCAAGCTGTATCTAACTGCATAACATCCTGTTGATGCAATTCAAATTCAGATGTGATTTTTTGTTCCAGAGTGTAGAAGAAAGGTATTTAGCAATCAGATTAAGTAGGAGTGATTAATCTGGATTAATGGTGTTTATTTTATACATACCTAGACTATTGCACATAGTTTTTAGACAAAAGGGTTATGGTACTAAATACTTCTGTGAATCCAGTTTTTAACTTCCTTCCTTCAAAATGATACAAATTTATAGAAGTTTTTTTGACTTGGACAATCCCAGAGACACAATGAGAGATCTTAACCAAAATATTTTTCAGTGTTTTAATTAAGATGTTGAAAAAAATTAATTATTCACACAGACTTTAGGGGGAGTAATTCAGAAAACATAAATCAAGAAATCCACCCTTACAATTTCCAGAGAATATTTCTGATCAGTCACACTTCGATGGCATAAAAAAAGCATTAGAAATTTCAATTTATAAACAGCTCCAACTCTCCACTGGAATAAAAGTTAATTTATAATATTGTTGGGGAGAACAAAGAAACAGCGAACAAACCCCACAGCTACTCGAAGGACTATGCGTCATATGAAGACACAGGGGAAACTGTGTCAGAGGTTTTCTTCCTTTCATTTTTTTAGTATCGTCTCACTCAGTTACTAATGAAGTGCAGCATGAAAAAAGTAACTCAACCATGCAGAACAGTTAAACAGTAAAACCAAGCTTCCATCATTCCTTTGAACTGAAATGTTATGAAAGCTTTCAATAGGAATATTACAGCTCTTCAAGCTACAGGTTAATCAAGAAGGACAGTTTAAGGTATAAGGTCCAATCTAACACATTAATTGGAATTTGCCAATTTGCAGAGAATAAACTTTGATTTCTAGAACTTTCCTTTCCTAAAGTCAGTTCACTGTAGAAGTGAAAATGAAATGAAAGTGAAGTTGAAAAGAAAATAAATCAAAACATGAAGCTTCCCACTGATAAGTGATTCTTGTTTTATGCCTTGCTCTAGTTAGTAACTTTGTTCATGAAAACTGCTCTTTGCAATCTCTAGCGGCTGCATGTAATCACACCCTCAGTTTTTATGCATTATCCATAGACTACCAAAGTTCCCCCTAGGATCATGCTGCCGCAACAGAACAGCGCAACCTAAAGATTTTTCACAGTTCCTAAATAGCATCTAGAGATATCCTATGCATCTATTGACCTTACACAGCCCTGCTTATTTTAAGAACTCTAACAGGATCACTGTGCAATGTGCTATGGCCAAAATTTTCCATGTCATCAATAGTTGCTTACTGGCTGCTTTTTGAAGAATTAGTGAGGCAAAGGCTCTTACAGCTGACTTGAAACAGGGCACACTTTTCCTTCTTTTCCCCTTACATATTTTCATGTTAAGCAAGGACACTGTTCAACACCTCACTATTTGTCTCCCAGTGTTTTCTCCCACTCCTTTCTTTCAGCATCACAAGATGACTGCTCTCTTTGCTGCCAAGTCAGATATAGTCCTCCTGCACCACTGCCAGGGCAGTCATCTTTCCACAACTTCACAAATGACCAAGCAAAAAACCCCAAAGTAAAATTGACATCTTAAGCCAATTTCACACTCCTGATTTACAATAGCTTTGTCATGACTAAGCCTAACCAGATATATGAGAGAGAGAGAGAGGACTTGCTCTTGGAAAAACTATGCGAAGTCAGGAGAATAGTGACCATGATCCTGTTGCTGATTTCATGTGGTAAGAAGGCTCTTGCAGTTTAATTGTGATTTGTAATTAACAACCCTGAAAATAAGGCCTCTTTGGAACATAGGCGTACATTTAGGTGCATAGACCAAGACACTTAAAATAGATGATGTGGGTGCTCCCCACAAAAGCTTTCCTATTGACCACACATTTGAGGCTAAGAGAAGCATGACAACTCAGGAGACATTGGCTATGGGGAGAAAATTCTTCTTGGTGAGATGACAAAAAATAAATTTAGCAGGGCAACAAAACAACTACCCCGCTGCCTGGAGATCAGGTGGCTTTATTGGACTTTTTTCTCAATTGCTGTGGAGCGGGCGAGTTGTTCTCATCCACCAGTCACACTCATCCCCCACCAAAGTATCTTCTTGTCATGCTATAAGCCATTAAACTACATGTCAGAGAGGACATGAAAAATAAACATTAAATTACACTAAGCCCCTGGGGAAAAACCTTGAACTTATCTAGACAGACAGTTCCCAGGTGGGAATAGACTGGTATATGAACTACCTCCATGCTTTGGGAGAAAGGGTCCTTTGGATCACACAGCGATGAAGATATTCTGTGGTTGCCACGGAAACAGCGCTGACTTATGTTTTGGGGGACTGGAAATGTCTGTCGAATAATTGTTAACCTTCCAATTGACCTTCTCACCAGCTCCTGCACATCCACATCGTTTATTTCCTGAAAAATAAGGCAAGGGAGAGAATATGCATAAAAGTTAAAAAAACAGAAATGTTACCACCAGACTATAAACAAAAAATAAACTGAGAGGACCAAGAGGTGTGCGATCGCTACACGGCTATTGTCAAGCTCTGCCATAACCTCAAAATGAACATATGCATGCTCACTAAAACAACTGACAAACCATCCTTACAATAACTGCAGAAGTTTAAAAGGTACTGTAGATGGGCTTAGTTGTTTCATTTTGGGTTTTCTCTCCCTCTCCTTTTACTTTGATCTTTTACTTAAAAGTGTTTCACAGCGTCCTTGGCAGATAATGTGTAAATCCGTAGGAAGTCATAGCATGATGTATTTCTAAGTTACTTAGGAGCTGTGAAGGTACAAACAATTATTCAGGCCTTAAGTGTTCATTTCCTGGAAACAGAATATCAAGAACCTATAAACAATGTGCAAGTTAGCAAACATCATTTACCAAAAGGGCAAAGAAAATGCATTAGAGCATTCTAGGTGTGTATGCACTTGTTTATAGCACTACTCCACAGGGTACCTATTAAGGTTTACAGCTGAACACTCAGGACAGACACTTTAAAGGAAAAAATAACTAAGTAAATACATCAATATGTGAAATATTAAGCTTAAAATATTAACTTTAAGGCAGGTTAGGGAAACCAGAAATGCAGTTCTTTACATAGTCTTACATACTGCACTTCTTGCAGTTTGGCAACACGGTGTTTCACACCATTGAACGATGAGGCCCTTGGGGAACACGGAGCGAGAGGAGTGTGGGCTCACAAGCAACAGCAACTGACTTCAAACTTCACATAAGAACCTGAACTTTAGTTAAACATGTTTTTTTTCCTGATGACTCAAATAGGATCAAGCTGGTAGCTTTCAAGGCAATTCTGTGTCTGTATTTTTTTGGTAAAGCAGAAGAAATAATCTACAAAATTGCTCAATCATTTTAACCAGAATCTATTTTTCATCATACTGAACTGTTTGTCCATAATCTGTCTTAATTACAGAGGCCGATGCCCCAAACTTTCTAGACGTTTAAATTTGTGGATACCTCCCCCAGTAAGAGAGGTGCTTGAGGAGCTCCTATTAGCAGCCTGCATTTAACATACCCTTGCATACAGTCACAGTTTATTGAATATTTCTGATTCTTATTTGTATATTTATAGCTTTTCAGGATACAGCACATCTGCACTGCCATAATCTTTTTATGCCTCTAGCTTCCTGATCTATACCCATAATCAAGAACTCAGGAGACACCAGCAGATAGATATGAAATCAAATTACAGAACCTTTCTTGTGAAAAGGAAGCCAAGTTTTTTGAAAAAGCAGCTCTTTAAATGTTAAGACAACTATCCTGGTAACTTTGGCTTTTTTTTTTTTTTTTTTTTTTTTTGGAGCTTCAGTTAACATTCTTTGACTTAATTATTTTGAAGCAACTTCTTTGGACATTGTGGCATTTGCTTATTTCCTTTAAAGCTTGGAAGAAAAATATATGAGATGTAAATTTTAACTTCTATTCTCTTGACTACAGTAAAACTATTTTACTCTTCTTCACAGATTGTCACAAATTTTGAATTCATCTGTTATTAATGTTCTTTATGAAATATAGAGTTTTCTGCAAACAAAAATAACACATGGCATCAGCTGTGTCCAGTGTAATATCTTGCATTTCTGGTCGATTAATCCTTAATGTACCATAGATAATGGTTTCTCTCAGCTTAAGATGCCATCTTTTCATTTAGTCTGTATCATTTCACTAGCTGCAAGGTAAAAAAAAAAAAAAAAAAAGCTGTTTTAGCAAAATGCATGTAATTTTTTTTATAATACTTTCAATGTAATTGGAAAGGAGAGCTCAAGAAACTTCTTATCTTGATTTTAAACTATATCCTTTCTCAGAGGATTTTTAAAAAGTTTGCCTGGTTTCATTATACACCGTGCCCAAACTGTAAGAGCAAGACTATTAGACTTGTTCTAATAATGTAAAAACTGATACCTGCATGGCCACATTATATTGCTAAATAATACTTAAAAAGAGATTTTGACTTTCAGTTGCTCAAATATTTCTCTCTTCTGCCTCAAGAGTGTATTTATTTTTTTCTGTATTCAGCATTTTTTTGGTGCATTTTAATTAGAGTGTTCTCATTTTAACCTTTAAGTTACTACCTCTTATTTTTATAAATCACCTGGGAACTAATAACAGAACCAAGGAGATTTTTATATTGTTACCAAGGAGGTGTATACACCAATAGATTAATGACAGCTATTATTTTAAATGCTGTGAATTCCATCGATTATGTCATAAATTCAGATTTTAGGTTACCAACAGAGCAATGCCATGCAAACCCAAATTCAGCTTTAGTCATTTGTTATATATTTCTTTGTCATTTTTTTAATACTTGGCATTAACTGAGTGATGAGCCTTTTATATAATGACTCTCCAATATAATCTCTCATTCTTGGATTTTGGATCTGACTTGAGAAAACTATATAAAGTAACTATTGTATGAGAGCAAACAATTTTCATTTGCACTTCAAAGGGGGAGACAGTATCATGATGGTAGATGATCTGTTATACAAGCACCAAATGTCAAAAAGGTTTACAAAGTTGGCCAAGTTGAACTGAGTTGGCAACTGTGTAAATTTAAGCTAGGTTATGTGGCTTTTTTCTGGAAAAATCAGAAGTTCAATATATATTTCCAAACCCTTCTTTTGTTGGTCTGAACTTGGAATAAAGGGGAGGCTGTCCAATTTCAAATGGAACAAGGATAAAATTAGATTCACATTTCATCTGTGTAGGCAAATAAATAAGGAAAGAAATGCTATTTTAAATTAATAGCTCTTTACATATGAATTAGAAAAAGGGAACTGAAGAGGATCGTCTTGACATATCAGGCAGAGACTCCAGTTGGAATCAAGACTATATACTGGACGCCTAATATACATTGCTGTTCAGCTTCATCTCATTATTTTAAGATAAGCAACCTAGGCAAAGACTTACTATTCACCACAGAGCAACTGCACCAGTGGTGCAGTTGGTGCAGAGGGAAAGAATTTATTCACATGCTCCTGTAATAAGCACCAAACAAAGGCAGCAATACCTTTTCTTACGGAAACATCTCAACTTTGGGCCAAGGAGATGATTCCAGTATTTATCGTATACTGGACATGCCTTATTTTCCAGTGCATGCCATGTCTTCATCACATCCTTCTTGACACTCAGAGAGGAGAGTGTTCCTCCTCCGAAAGCCACCAGCAGTGAGCAGGGGGCAGAGCTAGAAAGGATGTCTGCTACACACCCCCTTGAGGTCTCTGGGCTGCCACTGCCTATGCCATAGCATACT
This sequence comes from Pelecanoides urinatrix, assembly GCA_013400755.1. Taxonomy (NCBI): domain Eukaryota; kingdom Metazoa; phylum Chordata; class Aves; order Procellariiformes; family Procellariidae; genus Pelecanoides; species Pelecanoides urinatrix. The sequence goes on along the minus strand of VZTQ01008846.1, from coordinate 244,490 downwards.
TGTGCTATGCCCTTCCTGAATTTCTCAGCACTTTCCAAAGAGGAGTAGTTGAGGGAAAGACATAACTAGTTGAAGCTCCAAGACAAGTAAAGGGAGATCTTGAACTGCATAATCTTTTGCTCCATTATATCTCCCTTAAGGTCTCTTAGGTTCTGGGGAGGATGGCAAACACCAGGAAACTGATAGGACAAGGAGGAATCAACTTGTAGCTTTCAGAGAAGAAGATCCAAGAGCTTGGAGAAGGCAGAGCTAAGTCAGTCTGTCCACTGGCTCCCACCTGTCTGAAAAAAAGCTGACAGCTTAGTCGCCAACCTGTACCATTTCACACCTGACCTGCCATCACCATTGGAAAATGTAAGGGTTCAAATGAACTCTAATGTTACTATTAATCAATTATCCATATTAAAATGTGGAATTACGTAAGCTCCTGGAACTGAGCTGTGATTTTAGGACCTGATCCAGCTGCTTGAGCTTAAAACATAGTCATGCCCTACGGTTTTCTTCACGGTAGAGTGCATTGGGCTGAAACACAACGGAACAAGCTGAATGCACCAGCTGAGGACCAGCCCTCTCCTAGGAAAAACATGTGTTCTTCTGAAAGTAGGCTTTGAATACAACCTTGTGGGTCCTCCAGTCCTCTCTTGTGCTATGATGGACAAATCTGTTGGATCTTTTTCCATAAGCTGTTTAAGAGAGTTTGGATTTTTTTCTCCTCTCCTCAAAGAAGTTTTTCCAGAGTCTGATGCCTCTGGTAATTAGAAACCTTCTACTAACTTTTCCCCACAATTTATTCATGGGCAACTTGAACTCATTTGTTCTTGTGCCAGCCTTGTCCTCTAGCCCTTGACAACGATGCATTTATTCACACTTGGTATGTGTTTACAAACAACGAGCATATCCTCTTTCTCTGTTTTCATAGGCCAATCAAGCCAACATTTTCAGTCTCTTCTCACGCAAATCAGCTTTTCTGTGCACCTGTTCAATTTTAATTTTAATAGAACTGGTCATAATTGTGCACATTATTGCAAATGAAATCCAACCAATCCTTTGTACAGTAGCATTAATATTTTCACCTCCTGTATGGTAACTGTAGGCAGTGAAAAGTGTTTTGGCTGTCCTGGAGTAAACAACAGTAACAGAGAACTATGTTTTGGTCATAGTAAGACGCCCCTGAATGTTTTAACAAAGGAAAATGCTTGAAAGATACATGGGTTTAAAATTTAAGAGAGGACATTTCTTTCATTTAAAAAGAGCAAAAGAAAGAAAAGTGATGAAAATCATACAAATGCCCCTTCTTCAGTTCCACTAAATAAAATCCAAGCTTACTGTACACTTGTGATTTAAGAGTCATAAGTAAATATAATTTTACTATCCTGGTTATATTTTTGAGGTTATATTTACTAATGTGCAGAGGAAAAGCAGCAAGCAGAGACAGACTGACAGGGGGAGAGAGAGAGTGAGAAATCCATTCTCACATTTTGTTAAGACATATTTTATCATGTCTACATTCAAATCTATGACTCCTGCAAATTTTAAGTAAAGAATTGCACCATCTGCTTTAAGGCCCTGAAGAAATAGGAACATTTATTTGGAGAGTGTTTCCTTAGCTGACTGCACTGATCAGACGAGATTTGTAATATTTGCAAAGGACTAATACGATGTATTATGCTTTAGCAAATGATGAATCCTTTCATTTTATGGGAACAACCCCTCTCCTCCCACACATGCATTTCCATTATGATACACAGTCTTCAAACAATTACATAAAATAGCAACTAACGGGACAATAAAAATTGAGGAACTCTTTCCAGGCATTATAGCATTTAAAGCGAGCAATTAAAATAACAGATGTTAACTCACAAAGCCTAAGCAGATTCCTGATCACAAAACTGAAGGTGGTATTTTCTTTTGTATTACTATACTCGGTACGAGTCTGGTATGCCCTTGGCACAGTGATGGAAAAGGAAAGACAATTCCAGCTTATTTTGGAATCTCATTGCAAGGAATTATTTGAATAATATGTGGATTTTGCAAAACAATGCATTTCCACTGTAATAGATCATCTTAGATTTTCAAATTAGGAGGCCAGAGCAGCAGTGTTACAGTTACCTAGTTGACAGTCTGATTTAGCCAATACAGGCACACAAACACAGACGTCTAAGTTGTCTAACATGTCACAAAAGATTTATGTAAGCAACAAAATGAGCAGAGCCCTGAGATCATTTCAGAGTCTGTACGGTGGTCATCAACAGCTAATGGACAACCATATCAAATGGACTTGGATGTGAAGATAGATATTTTATATACCACACAGTAAGGGGCCTGTAAATCATTGCACTTCCAAATCTTGCACTGCCAAAGTGGAGGCATTGCGATCTTATTAGTGAACTGGTAAAAGGTTGCAATAAGCAAGTAACGTTATGCAACATTCATAATTCAGGAAATATTTACATTTCTGTTGTAATTTGAACATAGTGATAAGGAAAAATTGAGCAAAACATGATTCCATATAATTATCTACAAATCTTATTTTTTGCTAATCTGACTTTTGTGTCTGCAAAATATTGAGATTTTTAGCATTTTGAAACAAACAGAGTTTGCAAGTAAGTTACTTAAGTGGGAATATGGATTTAGATCCAGAAGCAGATTAAACTGAGACGGCATTAAAGATGTTCACCTTCTTTATAACCAACAGCAGGAATGACTGAATGAGACACAGAGATTTTAATGACTGTGGTTTACAGCACAGTTTGTCAGAATGAATTTAATTGTGGCTTTCACCCATTTCACATACAAGACTATAAAACTAAGAAGGGACCATGTATGTTTCTCTGCATACATCATTCAGCTCTCCTGGCTGTTGGGACCACAGCCCAGAGGAAGAGTTTTGGAGTGGAAAAGGCAGTTTGGTGTGGTAACCACTTTGATCGCTGTGCCATTTAATCTGCTGCAATGTGCAAATAATGCTCAGAAAGCAGAATTTTTTCCACAGAGACACTAATTTCTGAATAAAAAGCAAAGAGAAAGTGTGTACATTAGGAATGGATCCTCAGTTTTATTTTGCTTTTTGAGGGTGGAGGAGCTGACACAGCTAAAAGCAAGCACCTTCTTTTGACATTTTTATTCAAATAACATATAAAATGAAAAACCAGTGGCAGTGTCTTTAACTTGAACAGCAAGCCAATATCTGGGCCCTGCCTAAGAAATTGTTGTCTAATCCATTGATACAGAGGTTAATTGTGGACTGCTTTAGATTTAGTTAATCATCTTTTTAAAATAATAACTGTTAACTGAAGAGTAGAGATGAACACTCTACTTCAAGATTCCACTCACTACAAGTGAATTCTAGTTTAATCTGACAGGAAAAAGAAAACACTTATGTTGTTCTCAAGACTGTCTGTAGCTTAAAGCTGGGTTCTTAACCAGTGAGGCCCACCTCATTCAGTGCTGGTAAACACACACATTACTGGTCAGGAGCAATGCAGGGCCCAAACCAATAATTTCTGCTGGACCTGGGTTGTCTTCACAGCACCTTCTGAGGCATAATTTTCTCCAGGGAAAACTGGCTAAAAATCCACTGGTTTAAATGAGTAGGCCAGAGTACAATCCCACTGCAACAACATTATACCTTACTATAACCTTGAAAAAAATGCTTTGGATTAAATTACCTCATTATTAGCACACTGTACTAATGAAAATCTAGTAGTTAAATATGAAACCAGAAGTGCACAGTAAATCCAGACAGTAGGCCTGGAATTTACAAGCAATATCTCCAAGCAATCTTTTATCCTGAGAATATACAGGAGTTGCATGACGGGAGAGTTATGTCCCCAAGGAATTCTGCTGTTCTGGACCTAAATTGCTTTTCATAAAACAAAAGAAAAATTTGAATGCCACCAAATCTAAAAACAACTGCATTGTTCAATGTTTTATATGCAGAGCTACTTCACATATTGACTTGTCATATTTCAGCTGACAAGTGTTCATGGAAGAACCTGTTTCACAGTTTAAAAACAGGATCTCAATTTAACNTGTTATTATTATTTTTATTATTAAGAAAAATCATAAACTAAACACAAGCACTCCATTACAAAAGATTACATATGAAAAAAGACCTTATAAAGATCCTCTAAAACTAGTCAGCTCAAGTCAAATGTGAAATCTCAAGATACTCTCAAGAGAAGGAAAAGGTTTTTTTCATTTTATTTTCCATTTATTCATTGAAGGACTTCTGTTTAAAAATAGGCAAGACAAAACAGCGAAGTCCAAGAACTTGTCATTCTATTTTTATTAAGCACCAGCCACTCCCACAGCATGCCTGAACTCTGTCGTAGCTACTGCTTCCTGTTGGCAGTCAAGATCAGCATGAATATTGTCAGTAAGCCTGAAAACAGGATTAATGGTTCACAACAACGTTCACTTGACAGTTACCTCATTTATAATGATCCAGTGACAGTCAAAAGCAACCAAATTAGTCTCCACGACCTGAAATAGAGAACAAACCAGCTATCAGTCAGCTTACTTGTGAAAGCCAGAAAAAAAATTAAATGGATGCTCTCTGCAAATGACAAAAAACGAAGCACATGCTCTCAAAGACCTTTGTTATTCAACTGAGGATAGAGGACCTTTAGCAAAATTCTGCAGAAACATTTGTGTTATTGCTTGACTTGCTAATTAAACTTGGAAAATACATTTTGTTGCCGGCATCACAGAAGAGAATATGTTTCAGTTGACTGAGGAGAAAATGAAATCGTTTTTGCCTTAATATTGTGTGTTGAGGGGGAGCAACAGAAAATGAATATTAAGTAAGTCTTGTCAGATTTCTGTATCTCCTGCCTCTAAGGCCTTTCCAGTGTACACCTACCCTGGAAGCCTGTGAATTGAAAAAATCCAAAACAAACGCAAACCAAAAAAACCCACATCACAAATGCAGGGGTTCATAGAAATGTAAAAAGTGGGGAGGAAAAGGTTCTCTTGAGAAAGAGGGCTGTCACAGGGATGATGAATGATGGCCTGTCCCAGGCTCCACGCACAGAGGGTCTCTAATACTCCTCCCATGCACCCTCTCCTCTGCTTTGCTAAAAATTATTCCAGGAGCTGCCTCCGTGCTGGACTGAAAATGTACTTCCTAACTTATCTTTCACTCACCCTTATTGAATCCACGCCACTTTTGTGGCGAGTTGTGTTTGATTCACCTTCACAGTGGAAAACAGAGGGGAAAAAAATACATTTGGTCTGCTTTTATTAGCTAGGAAAGAAATCATCGACAGGAGGGAGGCCAGAAACAAAATATAGAAAAGGCTGGACACCTTTTTTTTTTTTCTCTAAATGAAATTGAATTAGGATTGCCCCCGAAATAGTTTTAAAACCTAATTAATCCCATTTTATTTGTATAATCATCATGCTCATCTTGATTCATAATTCAAAACTACTGGATACTTACAACTGTGTTGAATCCCAGAAGAAACACAAAGACAAAAACTGATACAAGGCTTGGAACTTACAACGTTTTAGCTTTCAAGTAGATGACTAGTGCTGGNCAAGCAATCTTTTATCCTGAGAATATACAGGAGTTGCATGACGGGAGAGTTATGTCCCCAAGGAATTCTGCTGTTCTGGACCTAAATTGCTTTTCATAAAACAAAAGAAAAATTTGAATGCCACCAAATCTAAAAACAACTGCATTGTTCAATGTTTTATATGCAGAGCTACTTCACATATTGACTTGTCATATTTCAGCTGACAAGTGTTCATGGAAGAACCTGTTTCACAGTTTAAAAACAGGATCTCAATTTAACATTCTTCCTTTTCTCCCTTCATGAACATTCCTACATGACCCGATCCATAAGTCCACCCAAAAGCCTCCCACTAACATCAATAGCTTTGGGTATCAACCATGACTGAATTCTAGGGAAATTCTTAAAGGAAAGGGAAAGATGGGATTTTGTTATTATTATTTTTATTATTAAGAAAAATCATATTTTTTATTATTAAGATAATAATTTTTATTATTAAGAAAAATCATAAACTAAACACAAGCACTCCATTACAAAAGATTACATATGAAAAAAGACCTTATAAAGATCCTCTAAAACTAGTCAGCTCAAGTCAAATGTGAAATCTCAAGATACTCTCAAGAGAAGGAAAAGGTTTTTTTCATTTTATTTTCCATTTATTCATTGAAGGACTTCTGTTTAAAAATAGGCAAGACA
>VZTQ01008846.1:206730-231513 GCA_013400755.1 Pelecanoides urinatrix | reverse complement strand
AATGTCAGTGAGGCCAACCTGCAAGCCAACACCCCCAAAAAAAAAAACCAACAACCCCCAACCCAAAAAACAACCACCAAACAAATAGAAGAAGTCAGAGGCCATTTCTCAACATTTCCTTTAAATGAAGAGATGTGATTTGACTAGTTTGGACACTTAGAGCAGTCTCCTCTAGTATAGATCACTCCTCAAGCAGTGGTATGCAAAGCAAAATATGAAAGTTAAAGACTATTAAACAGCTAATGTACAGGCACTACTAAGAAAGTTAGGCAATAAACTGAAGACTGCCTTAACTGATCTGAAGTTTGGAAAGGTAAATGCATGGAGTTGTACTATTTAGTATGTTGTACTAAGTTGAACATATGCATGGAAAACCTGAGCTCGTCTCAAAGTTCTTTTTTCTTTTTTTTTTTTTTTTTTTTTTCCTTCTAGCTGCTAGTTCATTAAACCAGCACCATTTTATCAGACTATCTGTACCATTCTTCCTGCTGGTGCCACAGCAAGATGATTTCTGTGTCTCTGTTCTTAACCTTTGAGCTTCTCAGTAGGGAAAGCAGTTGCTGATTTATAAAGCTCATTCTTGCACACCAGAAACTAAAGCTCATAAAAATCTCTCTTCACCAAAGGCAATGTTTTTGGAATCTAATTTTAATCTCCACCCATTTCCACTCTTGAGAGGGAAAAACCCCACACATGGCAATACTTATTTTTATTCTTACGGAGCATCATCCCTTTCTGGGATTCCTTTCCCTCAAGTTCCTTCTAAGCAAAAAAAAGAATACATTGGGTGAAACCTGATGGAGAAATTCCTAGGCCACTAGCCGTCTAGTTACCAAGGATTAAAAAGCAAGTTTCTACAGCACATGGGGTGGGGGGGAGACATCTTCTAGTCTCCTCCTAAGAGGAGGCGAGATGGATTCATTTGCTTGTTTCACGAGAGCGCATTTCTTTGAAAAAGAAAGAAGTAGTTGAACTACTTGATCAGTTTTCCCTTTTCTGAGATTTATTTCAAAAGATAATACTTTTAAACTACAAGAATGGGGTTATTCTACTAAATAATTAGTTTTATATTGACTCAGCTTGCCATCCTAATTATATTTGAAACAAGTCCATTGCCCTAAGATTTTAAGAGATGGAGGCAGTTCAAGTAGAGAAATAAGCCCCATGCTAAAGAAAACAAGTCAACAGTTAAATGTTCAATAAAAGTAAATAAAAGCAGCATTAATACTTCCGTGAATATGACAATAGGCTTGTACTGAGAACACATAATAAAAATGCATTCTGTCTGGTAGAAATAGCTATTTTAAATTTTTCATTTCCTTCATCATTGAGAAAAGCTAATAATGTATTTATTTTATAAGAATCTAAAGCCATGCATCTTTCTCTGCGGTTAACCTGTAGACTATAGGTTTAAAACAATACTTGTAAGTAATTTAAGCATCTTTCATTTTAAGGATTATTTTATTCTTACAGTTGGTTTTGCTATTTCCAAATTTATGTTTTGATTTATATTCCAATTATCCTCGTGAAAAGTGTTTGTAATAATGACTCTGAAAAAAACAAACAAACCCACAAACCCAAACCAAAACAAAAAACCCCAACAAAACCACCACAGATCTGTTCTGAAACTACTTGGCTTTAACTCAGAAGCATGAGCATATTACGCTACCTGAACTGGAAGACAGTTGCTAGAAAGTAGAATAGTATTCTCAATGAACAATAATGTACCTCCCACCTAGAAACTGCTTATTTCAAAGGAATAAAGTGATTCAAACCCTCATGTAAATTCAGAAATTCAGATTAATTACTGTTGTACAACTGCCTGTACCTTCCTTTCTTGCTAAGAACTTCTTATAATCTCTTTTATACATAACTAGATAGTGATAGTACTACATTGATGTCTGAAGATCTCTTGTTCTTTATCTGTTGCTTTTTTTTTTTTTTAAGCTGAATTCCATTTGGAAATCTAAAATCTAAGCAGAAAACTTGAGTATTTGAGTTGAACATGGGCTTTGAATCAAACTGGTTATCACCTTTGAAGGTGAAGAATCAAACATAAGAAACCTAAATCTATGCTAAAGTCTCAAAACTTCCTCCTCTGTATGGATTAAGACCTGGAATCAGAGATTACTCCCAGCTGTGTTGTTTGTTTTAAATACCTCAGCATCTCCCACACTTGAACACATTCAGGAGCTCCCCTTTGAATGGACTTGCCCTACATTAAATGTAAGGCTCATCTTCTTTTTCCAAGAGTATCAAGGGAATATTTTAGGGTCAGACCCTCTGAATTGCTCAGCATCCATAAATTAGCCAGATTTTTCTCAACAGGGGCTGCAGGATGCTGACTGCTTTTGAAAACTTGCCCATTCCATTCAGGTTTTTAAATGTAAGTTGAGTGCCTTGAAAATCCAGCCCTGATTATGCTGGCAGCATGTTGCGTATTTTATTAGTGATATGGAAATGTCGTTTCAACTCCTTTTGCATCTGCTAACAAACTCAAGATCTAGTCTGACTGTGTAGCGGGGAAAATGTTAAACATCATACACTACAGAATATAATGGTGTTGCTCTTTTTTCTTCTTCATTGTCTGCCTTAAAAGCATTTGTTGCCAAGCTGTTTCTGATTGACATTACTGAAACAAAAAGTCTTGGTGCCCTTAGAGAGGGCATGGATTGAAATGGCAGACTTTTTTCATAACGGTTCTAAATTTTCCCAATAAAGTACCCCTACATTTTGCGAAATTCTGCTATTATCCTACTTTCAACCAGTCAACTACATGAACCTAAGCCGTAATTTAAAGATTTTTAATATTACTTACGATAAGCAATGTCTGTCCTAACCGACCATGCAACACAGTTCAGATTCAGCTTCTCCCCAAAAAACTGCTGGCCAGAAATCTGTTTGCATACCTGAAATCCTTTATATATATCATTGAAAGTTATTAACAAAATAAGGTTCAAGGTGAATACAAAGTACTCTGTGTATTACCATGTTCCTATAGCTGCTAATGGTTAAGCTAACAAGTACGACAACTCAGGAGAAACTGATACAGGTTAAATTATATTCCAGCCCTAAAACGAAAGAAAATATGTACCTTTTTTTCATCATTGTTTGATGTTGGTTTAAAAACTGGTTCCCCACAGTAATTGCATCTGGATTCAAACTGTCCAAGCAGCATCTATTTTTTTGAAACACAGACATTGGGAATACAAACATGCCAGAATTGCAGGCTCAGGCCCACCTGAAATATAGCTGCGGCTGGGACATCAGCTCAGCTCTAATACAGGACAGATCCCAACCCATTGGAAAGTAGTTTAACAGCAATAGTACAAGTGGTCAATACATGTTCATTTACAGAAGCAGATGAAACTTTCTAGCCAACAGATATTCTAAAACACTTCTGTTTCAAGGTATCAAAAACAAAATGCAGAGGTATTATAGGAGAGGCAAAGGTTGCAAGCATAAGAAAAACAGAAAACTACCAGCATTTAACATACACAGCGTAATTTGAGCCATTCCATGCAGTTCTTTAATAAATTATGGGGATTAAGTTGCTAAGAATTGTTTCTCGAATTTTCATTGTGGAACAGTTGTCCATTTCTTTTGGCTTACTGAACAAAGAGGCTTAAATTAGATTCTTGCTATCATCTTTTAAAAATAAATTGAAAAGCTTTGGTGGAGAAAAGTGAAAAGAGTGGGAGAACTTTAAGAAGATTTGAGCATTCCAGAAAAAGAAAAACAGCATGCATTTTGTTAAAAATAGAATTAGTTCTGCATTTTAAGTTTGTGAAAGCGACAATTGCCTTAGCGAAGTGAACTATGAAGAAAAACAAAAACCTTTTTAACTTTTGCAAAAAGAAGTATTGAAAACCATTCTAGTCTAAACCTGGATTCCAACTGTATTTTTTCATGAAAAAGAAGCTAAAAACATAATTTTAATTGCTTTTTTTTGAGTTTAGATTGATAAACATCAGTAACTTGACTCATACTTATGGTAACAGTCCCTCTAAAGTCAGTGTAATTACTCAGTTGATTAAATTACTCATGTGAGGAAAATAATTCATATATATAAGACATTACCAGCACAGGTACCTTGATGTAAATTATGAAAGGCACTTACAGAATGTAATAATTTTTCTAGAATCATATTTCTTTTTCCCACAGGTACTGTCAAACATCTTTTTACCTTTAAGCACTGCATTTTTGTAGCGTTCNTACATCAGAAGTCCTCTGTGGGCCTCCAAGTATACAGAGGGCAAAGCTGAGCCAGTCAAAAGAATAAAGATAAAGAAAAAGGAAGAAAAGCACAAAGAAAAAAATCACAATGATCTAGGAAGGTCATTATTTGGTCTATTATGCAGGAAGTAAGAGAAATACACATCTGTCATGAAGAAACAAATTACAGTGAAGTTTGCTGTTCACCTAAGCAAAATTCTGAATGTGTGAGCATAATTATGGCCCATCTCAAGTCCAATTAAGTCCCAACTTGCCTGAGGCAGACAGGCCAGCACAGTCCAGTAGAGCTGTGTCAACTATCAGGTGACTGCCCGAGCCATTTCCCAAAACAGTCTGTGACAGGATGAGACAAAACCCTTCCCATGTCCCCAAAATCCTTTCCCCGTCCAGAAACCTCACCTGTGAGCAAGAAGGGACCATGATCACTGGACACTGCCATGCAATTAAACATACCTGCTCAGATGCTACTAACTAACTGCAACTGAACGCATTTCTATAGCTGCTTTTAGGAGCACACCATGTATCCTCTATGTGCTTCATATATGGCACTGCCTACTCTGACGATGGGCACTTATGTCCCTGTCAGCCCCAGACCACTACCTGGAGTCACCACATCTTCTTATCTGCCAACATCACATTTTATCTCCATCACTGAAGCACCACTAGGATGAGAAGAAAGATTTCAGAGGCAGAGGAAAACTGCACCAGCAGAGCCTTTCCTCTGAAGCACCACTAGGATGAGAAGAAAGATTTCAGAGGCAGAGGAAAACTGCACCAGCAGAGCCTTTCCTGGGTATTTTATTGCTTTTTTCTGGGTATTCCCCTCCTCTGTTTTTTCAGCCATTTCAGCTGCTGGCCCTCTACTGAGCAAGAGGCCTTCTCCCTGGCTCTCACAGCAAGAGCAGCCAGGGAAGCTGTGACACATTTGCTCTCAATTCTTGCCTCTTGGATAGGTGGTGCCTTTGCACCACACCTTTTTATGGTACTTTTTCTTATGTGCAAACTAAGCATTTTTTCTAGAGGAGTCAAGAGAATTATTACAAAAATAAAACTGAGAAAAAAAAAAAAGTAAAATCTCTTCTGCAATCAACCAGAAGCTTGGAGAATGGAAAGGGAGGGACTTTCTATAGATATGTATTAAAGTTCATGAAAGACAGATATGGATTAAAGCTCAGTGAGAAAGACAAAAGCTCTAAGGAATCATGAGAAATTCAAGATCATTTTCTGCACCGGCATCATGGAAACATATTAAAAACCTTCCTTACCACAATGTCTGATGCTTGCAACATAAGCTACAAAATACAGCTACCTGAAAACATAACATTGTGCTGACTAAACAAAACAAGCTTATTTTCCTCTTGTCCTACAACACACAATTCATGTATACATATATGCATGCACCACACATTTATTCCTATTTGTTTCATCTACCATGTCTTGTCCTATATGCTGTCAGCTTTTTCTGAGAGATCAGAAATGGATATTTGTACCTGTGAAAATGTCCTTTACATGAGTTATAATACAGTCCCTAAATTTATTTCCCAAACCTGGTGTTTTCCAGGATCCTGGAACACAGAAAATTTTCCTCATAAACATCATAGAAAAATTCTTCTACTGAAAAAGAGTCAAACTTTCATCCATGACCCTCTCTACACACCATAAGATGTCTCCAAAATGGAAAAGAGACCATTAAAATTGCTTATTGTGTATCTATTTCACTCTCACCTGGGCAAAAGAAGAGCAGTACCATATTTCTGACAAAATATGAATCTTCCTGAATGTACACTTCAATAGCCAATAGATGACTTTTAAAATATATGTTTATGGCTATAAAAGATACTTTTATCACTATTGTTCTGCACTTGTATGATGTCTAACAATCGCATCCTGGCACGTGACTGAGCAATACCTGAAACAAATGAGACACCTTCTCTAGCAAGATGTTATCACTGTTTTTATGATTATACTTCTGACATTTTAAAGAAAGGACTATAATTTTTGTCTTTACTTTGAGAATAAATGCAACAAAAACCTTGGAATTAAATATGCAGTACTGTATCTCCCAACCCCAAAATTAGATTTGACCTGAGAGTAGCTAGGAATAGAGGAATCATGACAAGAACTCCTGCTTTGGTTCAGTATGAAGAGGGATACATGGAAATGAATGAAACGTCATACTCCTTCACCTAATGTAACTAAAATAAGGGTTGATGTCTTGGAATATTTCATGCTGCAAGCACAAAACCTCTTTTTGGAGGCAGCAGGCTTGTTATTCCAGGACCCACTCCATTAGTAGTACAGCCTTATACATGCACCACGGCTCCCCACAGCGACCCATAGCTGTGTTTCACTTGTTTAAAGGGCATTTAAAGTACAAATGTACTTGGCATCACCTAGTTGAAAAAGTGCACGGACTGCCTCCTTTGGAAGTCTCTGAGGCTTTGTTCACTCTGTGGATGTACGCTTCCTGAAACCCTGTGGTGTTTTTTTGCATGTGCATACGTATTCAGGGAGATAGAGGTACTGAAAACATTATGCTAGGTTAATCAGACCTGTAAGTTAAAGTCCCTACAAGTAAAAACACTGCAAGCATGTTTTTTTTCCTGCTCTTCCTCTGGTCTTGGGTACAAGTGGAAAACACAGGAAGGCATGACACCATGCTGTCACACGCTGAATGAGCCTATATTTCATGTGCAACAAGTTTCCATCTGTTGTACTTGAGACAGGGCAGTGCTTTGCAGATATGCAGGCACAGTGCACATGCACCAGACCTCCTGCGTATTAGCTATGGGTGCTCTTTCGCACTGGGGCATGGATCCTGGACTTTACACCACTTACAACTGTCACAATTCATTACTGAGACACTCAAAAAGGCTCTAAGTAGGGGTGATAGTTCCTCTCTGCTCACTTCAGATTGTGTTACATTATCCCCTTACTGATCAGGGCACATAAAAATGGGAAAGAGGAGAGAGGATGTATGGCTGTACCTTCCTTTCCAGGGGTAGATAATATTGAAAGGAACAATTGTGAAATGTGCTACAACAGTTACATGGAACATAACATAACAGGGAATGGTTTTTATTCATTTTTAATATAATTTTGTCCTCAGTGGGATTCTGGTCCTAGACTCAGCTGGAAAACACATTACTACAAATAAATGATAATAATGGTGAGGTAAAAAAAAAAGACTGTATTTTCTGAAGCCAGTCTCCTGCTTTGAAAAGCAAGAAAGAAGGTATTGCCTACCAGCTACATGAGCAAAGCAGGAGCACTCTCAGCTATATTCACACTAGCAAAAGTAATGTCCAGTTTCCCAGCACTGTTGCAGCTGAGCTGGTGGGTGCTAGTGAGCACTTAAACAGCATTCAAACCTTATTGATGCTGACTGAACACTGCCTGAGGCCTGTCTATGTTAGAACGTGTGTTGGTGCTAGTATGAATGCACCTACAAAAGTACTAAATCAGATGATAAAGTGACCAACATCAATGCAATTGTAATACATGTCTATATTTTAGGCTGGAAAGCTTCCTTTATAATCTCAAGCACATTAATTAACTGGAATTTTACCATTTCTGCTGTGTAAGCATAGAGGAAACCTGGAGGAAGCCATAAGAAAAAGGACTAGAAGAAAATTAACAGAGTCATCACACTGCCTCTGGATTAAAGCATACACACTGATAACCCCCCGATACCTGTTCTGTATAAGCACTATTGAAATATTATTACTCAGTAGCTACAGTAAATGCCACTAAATACACATATGAAAAAATACATCCAAAAAAGTATATCTGATTTTAAAAACATGACCTATAGAATAAAGCAAAAATTACACCCTCCTAAAGCAAAGGAAACATCAGAGAAATTCTGTGGATATTGAATCTCAAACAAAAATCCTCAGACAGAAAAGAACCGTTTGCAGTTTACACCTACGTGGCTCACTTTGCATTGTGTTTTACTCTCAGGAAGGGAACACAAATCTTTCAAAGTCTGCATTTTCTTTTTCAACCCTCTACATTCCTCTTTACTCAAAATGACAATATAACTACAATAGAAAAGGGATATATGGCCATATTAAATTTGGTGCCAAATTATATCCCTTACAAAGATAATTTTAAGAAGCTTTTATTCATACTAAAACAAATTATATTGTTTCCATGACAGCACAGAAAAACCTAGTAAAAGGAGCTTATAGTATTTTATGTGAATTATTTATGACAGTGTCCAAAACTTAGAAGTGAAGAATCTATGTTGGCTAGTGACGTAACGAAGCCAATATAAATTGATTCAGCCTTTGTCCTTACATAACCTGGAAAACTGCTATGTAGTGTTCATCTAAAAATTGACTTCTCTTTACTACAGTACCGTGCTGTAAAATAGGTCCAATAAGCTAATGTTTTACCATCTGAGCTTCTGGTCCCCAAGAAGAGAGCTAAGTCAGCAGACCTCTGCCAATTTATACTTGCTGAGCTTAGACACCTAGATTTTAATATGCCTAGTTAAAATGAGTTAAGATTTTGTATTTTTTTAATATATATATATATTCATATTTTATACTGTGGAAACTAGGTGCAAGGAAATACTTCCCTTAGAGGTCTATTTGCTGCCTCAGTCTTAAAGGTAGGAACAAATTATCTACAGGCTCAAGACCTTTGACCCTGCTTCACGCAGTGGAAGCTGACTTTTTTCAGCCAATTGCTGCTATTTGCCAGTGCTATTCACTTCATGCCCAGAATAACAGGATGGTATTAGGGATTTATTGGGGCAGAAGCACAATTTGCTCATGCGAATGAGGAGAAAGTGTCTCTGGAAATAATCATATACAGATACATAAAAAGACTTTTCCAAATAATTTTGAAAAAAAAAATAGAGTTTCAGTGTGAAGGGCTCTCATCTGTTCTTGCTTTTGTGACAATGATATTTTCCCACCCGAGATATAGAGAAACTCACCTTCCTTGTGTTACTGTGTCTTTTCTTCACAGATGAATACCAATGCAAATGACTAAAGACAGAGGGGACTGCAATGAAATAATTTCTTAAAGTGTCTCTAGCTCTGTAATTAAGGCAGGTAAAGTATGTAACAAATACTGACAAAGAAAAGTTAGCCTCTGCCAAGCTTATTTTAAATAAATAAGCAAAGTATCAGTCCCAGCCATATACAACTCCACGTGGCCATGTCTCATTTTATTAGGTTTGTGCTTTTTCACGGTTTATCCAGTTTCATATTAAAAGCACCAAATTCCTGCTGTACAATGTATCGAGACAGATGGTGGTACTACATCCCCCTGCCCTCCCAAAACATAAAAAATGGAAAATTATTATTATTTTTAAACCAGATGACCTATAAGTGCTACAGTGGAAAAGGCAGCATTCCTACAGTGACTATAATTAGCCTGAAGTTAAGCCCCCAGATCATAGAATCATGGAATAGTTTGGGTTGGAAGGGACCTTTAAAGGTCATCTAGTCCAACCCACCTGCCATGGGAAGGGACATCTTCAACTAGATCAGGTTGCTCAGAGCCCCGTCCAACCTGACCTTAAATGTTTCCAGGGATGGGACATCTACCACCTCTCTGGGCAACCTGTGCCAGTGTTTCAGCACCCTTACTGTGAAAAATTTCTTCCTTATATCTAGTCTAAATCTACCCTCTTTTAGTTTAAAACCATTTCCCCTTGTCCTGTTGCAACAGGCCCTGCTAAAAAGTTTGTCCCCATCTTTCTTATAAATCCCCTTTAAGTACTGATAGGCCACATTAAGGTCTCCCCGAAGCCTTCTCTCCTCCAGGCTGAATAACCCCAGCTCTCAGCCTTTCTTCATAGGAGAGGCGTTCCACCCCCCTGGTCATTTTCGTGGCCCTCCTCTGGACCCGCTCCAACAGGTCCATGTCTGTCTTGTGCTGAGGGCTCCAGAGCTGGACGCAGGACTCCAGGTGGGGTCTCACCAGAGCAGAGCAGAGGGGCAGAATCCCCTCCCTCGACCTGCTGGCCACACTGCTTTTGATGCAGCCAGGATACGGTTGGCCTTCTGGGCTGCGAGCGCACATTGGTGGCTCATGTCCAGCTTTTCATTCACCAGTACCCCCAAGTCCTTCTCGGCAGGGCTGCTCTCAATCCCTTCATCCCCCAGCCTGTATTGATACCAGGGGTTGCCCCAACCCAGGTGCAGGACCCTGCACTTGGCCTTGTTGAACCTCATGAGGTTCACACGGGCCCACTTCTCAAGCCTGTCCAGGTCCCTCTGGATGGCATCCTGTCCCTCAGGCATGTCAACTGCACCATTCAGCTTGGTGTCATCTGCAAACTTGCTGAGCAGGCACTTGATCCCACTATGTCATTGATGAAGATATTAAACAGTACTGGTCTCAATACGGACCCCTGCAGGACACCACTCTTCACTGATCTCCATTTGGACATTGAGCTGTTGACCACTACCCTCTGGATGAGACCATCCAACCAATTCCTCACCCACTGGACCCATACCTCTCTAGTTTAGAGAGAACTGTGAACCATTCCTTGTGAACCATTTCTCAATGAGATTTGAAGCTGGATGTGAACTTTGAATTCAATAAGCAAACTCTTTAGCTCATGGACTGCGAGAAGCTGCACATCAGAGCCTAGAAGAGTATCAATATACCAGTTTAGATTTTAAAAATAAATCAAGGGTACACCTTCTCCTTCTGAGGACATTAATTACTGACGTACCATGGCAATGCTTGGGAGACACAGGGAGAACAGCGGTTTGGGCACAAGCTGTTTAAGACCTGTTGATTTACTTGTAGTTTTTCAATCCTTTCTATTCAATCAGTTACTGTGCTAAACAAAGTCCTTGGAGTGAAGCATTTACAGTCAATTATGGAACTGGTATAATCTGTCTTGCTTTCAAATTAACAATTTATCATAGCAACAAATTAATTCTCTCTCTCTCTTTTTTTTTTTTTTTTTTTAAACAGCATATTCACACATCAACCATAGCTTTCTTCCGATTATTATCACCCCCATTATTAAGAAGATTTTCCTTTCAATTTAGAGAAAGCATGAAATTTTACCACTGGATCTACAATGCCGCTACAAATAACTTATTGAGAAAGTTTTTATTTCAAATACAAAATGAGTTGCGGACACACATTTAACCAAGACTAAGGCACTGTACATAGTCCTGGTGATGAAACCATTAACTTTTTGGATAATAGAGAGGTTTTCTGTTTACTTCTTGCTTAGTTGCTACTTTCACACAACACTCAATTGTCTATTTATTGGAATCACTAAACAGTTCTCCTAATACAATGTTTCATTATGGTTCTTTTCACAAATTCATTGCCTTCAAAATCTGTAGCGCTCACTATTGATAAAAAAAAGAAATAAGTAATTACAGCAAGCAAGATGCTTTCATGTAACAAATTGGCAGTCTGATTGAATCAAGGAGTGAATGGAACTAAATTCAAATTATTCCACAAAGTTTTGAAAAGAATTTTCTTCAACAGTAGTTGATTTTCAGTTCCCAGGATTTGACTGAAGTTAGGTTTTAAAATATACCCTGAGAAAACAATTATTCTTGTAGTATTTGTAATCTTCTGAGAACCTAGAAATATTACAACAGTTATTGAAAACTGATTCTTAGGTGTTTTCCTAAGACCAAAGACTGTTTAGTTAGCTGGACATGCCCTCTGATGCTTCTTTTCACCAAATTTTGGGACTGTTTGTGGTTTACCCATTCATATTACTGCATACTGAAAAACACTCTGAATAATCGGAGAAAACAGCTTTATTTCTAGGTCTTTCTCTCACCATGATAATTGCTTCTCAGAGCACTCCTGCAGGAGAATCAACAAGGGCATACTGCTGAACACAGAACAATGTCTTCAATGTCTCTGAGTGCTTATGAGGACCAGTGGACAGTCAGCACTCCAGAAAAATCAGGCTATAGAGAAGTACCTAGGTTATCCCAACTAAATGAAAACATATTAATGCTAATTATGTTTGCTAATACAAGCATGTGAATATGTTGTCAGAAACTGATTCTTTTGCTCATAGGCAATATGTACACACGTCTTGCAAAACTATGTTTGACGAAGTATTTTGATATACCAACCAAAGTTTTATGATTTTAGGTAATATAGAAACTGAGCTTTTTCCAGGATAAATTATAACTATTTTATCTTAATTTTATAGCTGTATGCTTTTGAAGAACACCTTTCAGCTACAGGGGAAAAAGTAGCTCTGCATATATGTATACGTAGATGCATTTTATGCTGAACAATCTGTTTTCTGTAATATACTTGCAGCAGAAATAGAGAAAAGTCAGAAGAAAGTAAAAAAAGTAACTGAATGAAGAACTATTTGAATGAAGCACAAAAAGCAAAATTTTCACATGCATCCATATATCCTTCTATTCAGAAGTCTCTCTGGGGCCCTGAGCCAAAGTGAGTTATACATAGAGTCCTATACATACTCCATAGCCTCACTGAATTCTCAAGGCACTTGGTTAATCTGCATATAAGAATATATTGTCTGGGGAGTTTACTTTAACCTTTCTGACAATTTAAAACAAGAAGAGAAGACAACAAAGACAGACACCCCACTTGGTCCACAGCCTGAAACAAAACTCTATTAATTACATATAATGAGTTTTGCCTTGGCCCACTTGCTCTTTTACAATCACAAGGCTACCTGTTGCTAAGCCGCTCTCTTATTTGCTCCAACCAGCATGCTGTACTTTCATGTCAAATTATATATATCCAAAATGAAAGTTCCATAACACCTATGGGAATGATTCCCCACAGCTTGAAGCAACGATAGCAATGCTGAGATCTTCACATATAAGCTTTCAAAGGGCATCTTAAATAAAACTACTTTCAAAATGAGAAATGCACTAGTATGAAATATATATACCTAGGTAGTTCCACAGCCGCATGCAAGAATATGTGCACTTGCCTTTACGTGCATACAAAACACCTAAACTTTCAATAATAAAGCAATTGGAAAACACTGGATGTATGGCCAGTACACCCTCAAAATGACCAAGTCCCCTGTCCACTCATCTAGTCTAAACAAAATCAAATATGAAAACACAGAAAAGAGCAAAGGAAGCAACGGGAAGCAACGACTGATAAGAAAGCAAGGCATGGGGCATCTGTGACACCAACCAACTAGGAGGGAGGAGGACTGGCTTCCCTTTATATTATCTACTCGCATGTAGTAATTCCCACAGGTTTGTCATTAAAAAAAATGCTGTAAGATAATCCACAGTGACACATATAAAAAGACAGATTTCTGTATTTATGGCGATGCTTACTAACTACTAGATGCCTTGAGCCACTGCAGTGATGCTCTCCCCCCAGTCTCAGAGCTGATGCTGTCAGAAACAGACAGGCAAGCGGGGGAAGCTCAACAGAGGACATGAGCATAATTGTGTGGCACCTCAAAGCTCCCCCTTGTACCTTCCAACCTTTGCTCTTTTCCTTCCCATTTTCTATTAGGTTCCCTTGCTGTGCTTTTCCTGAACTCCAGCTCAGCATAAAATCTCATTACCAAAATGTCAAGGCAATAACCATATCTTTATCTCTCTCCTTCCCTTTTTTCCCCTGCAAAATATATACACACTGACAGTGTTATTATGGCATTATTATTTTAGGTAATTAACAGTTCCAGTTCAGGGTGGGAACCCATTATGCTCCATATTCTGTAGTGCATTCTGGAGAGCTCGCAGTCCATATTAATATACAAAGTGCATTACCAATTATATATAAAACATAGTTGGCATTCAGTGGAGAAATATGGAAATAACAGTATGGCAACGATAAGATGACTTAAGAATCCTAAATCTTGTACAAATAATAAGTAGGTATAACTCAAATGCTTAAGGATCTGTAAGTTTATTTGCTAAAATAGACAGAGTTATGAAAACTGATTTCTTGTGCTTTGCCTCAGACACTCAACATAAATTGACAAAATCCTGTAACAAGTTCTTTTTTCTGCTGGAGAAAGGACTCTTCTTGTGGTCAGTGGAAAGTTCTCAATCACTCCTTACACCACACATCCTGCTGACTGCAATTCATTAAACCTCCAAATAAAGTCCCAATCTTTCTGTGATACCGCTAATTGACAACTATGGAATGGAGGGATCCCATCTGGTTGCTCTGTCGCAGCAACAACATTTGCCCATGAACCCACCCTGTTCACCTGTGAGAAAGCCCTCTCCTGAAGTGCCTCCTCTCCTGTCCTACTTTGTTTGGTGAACAGGCAGAAAAACTGATCCAGGTCTAAAACTATCACAGAACTCTTTGTGTGCAATTTCTGAGCAATCTTTCCTTCTTGTTGTGGTTGATTTTTTTACATCTTTTCCCTATACAACAGGTGCTTGCGGGTCAGCAGGCAGAGCCTGCATTGGTCAAGAGTAAATGGAAGAGCAGACAAAGGCAGTTCAGTATATATAGATCTATATGATATACATATAGACACAAAGTCCTACTAACTTCTATTGCATCATGAACGCATAGCACCATTAGAAGTGGAGTATATCAAAAGCAGGAACCCAGCAATAGATATGTCTGTCTATCTGGAATAAGTGAGACCTCCTTCAATTATTTCTCCATACTGCAGCTTTCAGAGCTGAAACAAGAGACAGAATACAGCCAATTTTCTTGATCATCAGTCAGCTGTCCAGACATTGGTAATGAAGACATTTCAGGTATAGGTTTTTTTCTCTCTTTCTTTTTTTAAAGTAATGGATATGTCCCTGAATCCCCCCAAAACAGATTGCCTCACTCAGTGCAAGGAACCAGCATACAATTCTACTTGGAAAGACATGGAGACACTGTTGTCAGTGAAGCATCTCAGCTGAACATGACAGAACAAAAAGACAAAACGTCCAAAACAGGAGAAAACAGGGACAAACTGTTAATGAGGAGCAGTGACAATATTTTTCTGGCTTGCTTTACAAATTATAGACAGAAGGCAAGTCCCTTCCCCCTTTGAAAATGACAGCATAAGCGCTACCTGGCAGAGCAGGGCAAAGAGCCAGAGTAACAGGTGTGTCACTCCTTATTAAAAAAAAAAAAAAAAAAAAAAATTGGGATTAAACCCATACCTGAAGAATTTAATTTTTTATTTTAAGACAGGTTTGCAGTGTTGAGATTGAAACACTGCTCTGTGCCAGGCTACCTACTTGCAATTACTGTAAACAGTGTGAATTGATACCACTACCCCCCAACCCCATCCCCAAATATCAGTGCCAAGAAATGCTGCTCTTGAAGGTCTAGCAGCAGCACTGCAATGTGGAAAGAGAACAAAATGCTCCAGTGATCCACCTCTCCTTTCAAACCCACAGTTTCTTTTGCTTTGCCTGCAAAAAAGGAACCATTGCTGTTCCTACAATGCAAAGAGCCAGTGGGTGGCTCTGTCCCTTTGTGGGCTGCAGGGTCCCACTGTCTCTGTGATACCCTCTCTTGGAAATGTGGCCCTCCCTTGCGAGGGGGAGTGAGGGCTCCCAGGGCAGCGAGAGCCTGCAGACTCGACTGCTTTCTCTGAGCACAGTTTGTATTTTCAAAGAATCAAATGCTGCATCGAATTTGTTGTGCGAAATGACAGCTGAGCAGCTGAGCCCCTCCTTTCTCTTTACTGAGTTAATAGCATCAGACACACATGCCACTGCAGAGTGTGGCCTGCTTGGTGACTGATTTAAGTCTCTTGCTTTACACATTACCTGGATTTTTAAGGTTAAAATGCTGTCATAGTGCAGGGACTATGTCATTCTTTGCATTTTGTATAGAAGCTAAAGTTGGCAGTAAATTAAGCACAAGACAAGGACAGGGGCAGGATATTGAGAACTACCTGTTGTCAAAAACCTCACCATAATAATAACCTTTTCTGCTAAAAAAAAACCCTTGCACATTTGTTTTAAAACATTTCTTTCCATTTTCTATTATGATCTTGGAGCCTCATTCTCTCAGCTGGCACGTTCCTAATAAGACTGCTGATATTAAACTAAATTGTTTTAAGATACTGGGAAAACAAACATGGCCTGCAAGCTAGGCCATGCAACTTCAAGAGGCCAGCAAAATTTCTGCCTCTAATGTATGTTTATGAAAATTCACCTCCATTCCCATTCTCTCCCACCTCTTTCTTACTACACTGTTTGAATCATAAATGCCAGCAAGCAACAATTTTACTATCTTGAGAAATAAGTAGGAATCCTCTGTAGCAGGAGTGATTTCTTTCACTTCCCTGGCTCATTAATTAGCAAATATTTTCTTCTGAATGCCCATAGACTATGTCCAGGAGAGTGTCTAAGAGGAGAGAGTTTAAAATAAGCAATGGCAGAGCTGCTGTAACACCAGCTAATGAGGTGCTGTGAAGCCTATATGTGAATAATTCCCATTGTCTGCAGTTTGAATTTACAATGATTTGTAGGATCAAGACCTCCTATTATTAGAAGCCATAGCAAACAAAAACTTTCAAAGGGTTTATTCTCCCATTTCGTCATGTGCTGGTTGTTTAAACTTTATTTTAAGGACAGGGCATCTCAGAAGCCCTGATGCTCGGCCAATTTAAAGCAAATGTGAAAGTCTGTTCCCATATTCCCAAGAACTTAAGTTCACTAATTCCTAGGTGTTGCAGTAAAAGCAAGCTGGGAAGTAATTTTCTAAAATGATTAGAAATCAGAGTGGAAAGAAGTACTGGATTTCAGAAAGAAGGCCAATATCGGCCTCTATAATGCTCCATATGAGTATCAGAATGAAAGAAGCAGTTTAACAGCCAAGTATTTGCTAGTAAAGCTATAAATGATAAAAAGAGGAAGACAGTTATTTAGCAAAGCAATATTAAGGAAATTATAAGAAAAGTTTGGAACTGACATCAAATTTTCATATGGGATGAGTTAACTTCACGTGCACTTACACTGATCAAGTTGTCTCATATACGCATTAGTCTCTCATATGTTCTAAGACTCAAATTATGTTTCCATAGCCAGAGGCCTAAACTGACCCAAAATTAAAGTTCCTTTCATTTTAGGATAACTTGCCCCAGCTCAGTGGAATGAAATAGCCAGCCATGAACAAAAGTGAGGTCCAGGAAAATAAAACTCAGCATATTTATACCTGAAATTCAACTAATATTGGGCTCAATGTTTTTTAAAAAGCACAACAGATACTATGCCTCAGCATGGCTCTAAGAGTTAAGCTCAAGACATGTGTGTCTTCATCTTTGGTTTCATCAGAAACCTTTGCTTTCAGAGAGAACTAATTTGTAACAGAATAAAACATTCCATTCCACATGGAAAAATGGATTGTAGGGAAATCATTCTGGAACAGTTTTTCTGGAACAACTGTACAGATTGAAAAATCCTTATTCTTCTCTCATGCAAAGTACTCCACTATCTTCCCCTCTTATATTTTCAGTCACAACTGAGTAAAAGAAATGGAATATGAAAGTAAAGCTAAGCTTCAGATGTAAATCAGAGGAGGTAAAAAATACAGAACTTGCCTCCTAAAAATCTTTCTCAGCTTCAACTATAGCTATACAATTAGGTAAGAAAGATGGGGAAAAAAAGAGAAGACAAGAAAGAGGTGTAATTTCCGTAGGTTCTTGACAATTCCTGGCAAATTCTTTTGTTAATCAGACAGAAAGGGCACTTCAGTTAAAAAGAAAAGGCTCTTGTGTTCATTTTACTAAACTGATGTCCAAGGAGAGAGAGGGAGATATGGGGAGCAGGGGGGAGGTGTGCCAAACACAAGATCCCAGGACAGTATCATAGTTATGTCAGGCACAATATCATATTATAGCTCGTAGACACTTGACTACCTCTGGGGTAGATCTCTCACTTGTGCACTTCTTTCAAAGCTGTATCCTGGATTTTTCTAAAAAAACCCCACCCTGTTCTTTCCATTCTGATCATAATATAGAATTTACAACGGGACAGTAAGAAATAAACCATGTATGACTAGGATGGTAGCCTGAGGATGATAAAGTCAGAGCGCTAATTTTTTAAAAGTAATAATAATTTGCATCAGTATTTATGGGGTGGTCACATTTTCTAATTAGGTTTTAAATGTCTGGCATACAACTATTTCAAACCGTTTCATGCAGCAACTCATTCTGTAGTCTAGGTACTTTTCATTAGTCCAGTTGCACTGGTCCAATATTTCAAAGCGATTCACTTTTACTCTCTCACAAGATGTTTATTATATATTTTTTTAATTTCTGCTGATATTTTATTGTCAAATATTGCCAATTTCTGGGTAATCATTTTAGCCATTGCTTAGCTGGGATGTGGCAAGTGAAGTCAGGAGATCTCAGAGGAAGATGCATTCATTTTGGCATTTCTCTCCCGAGAATCTGACAACCAAATATTTTTCAAATTATATTCAGAAACACTTGGCTTACCAGATAGGAAGAGTATTTTTTCTGTTTGGCAAATGTAGCAACCTGTTTGCATCACCTGAATTGCCCCTTCCTGAAATAAGGAAATCTCATGAGAGCCCATTACCTAATTCCTAAGGCCCTTGGATTTATACCATAATAATATAATCATTCCTAGTTTACTGACAGTTCACAAAGACAATTATATGAACCTGATGTTCTGACCTGAGGAAAAATCCATTATGTCCAAATCTATGCAAAAGATTATTTTTCCCCCTGACATGTGAAACAATTCTGCAGATAAAGTCTTTTTTAAATGCCTAAGGACAAGATTAATTCAAAGAACAACAGAAAACCCAACTTTTTGAATGCCCATTTGTATCTACATTGATATCTTTACATCTTAGTCTCTAAAATTATTTGAGTGGAATATGAGAAAGTAAGAGATAGTGTCAGTCTCCTCAGGGCACCTGGTTCAGTTCCCCCTCCACTGCCCAGCTCCACCAATAATACACCGAGCTTAAATTGTAAATCATAATAAAGCCAAGCTGAACACCTTTCCCAGGGGCAGAACATATTGCTTCTGTTCTTTTGGTTTTTTTTGCAGATTTATTTCAGTACAAATACAGTGTTTTCTGTAATTGCAATATATGGTTGACTGGTATTCTTCAGAGATCATGTCAGTGATCAGCAGAAAGCTAGCTAGTTACATGTCTGGCTTCTCCTAAATTCATCTGCTTGTTTGTGAGGAAAAATAGCAATATATACACCAATATTCCATGCAAAGCTGTTGCTTTGGTTGGCAATATTTTGACATTTTAATAGTATAGATTCTACAGAGTATCTTTTTTTAGAATACTTACTATAGGATGATTTCTGGGGTTAAGATATAATCTATACTATAAAACATGCATTAATAGTAATATCTCTGTAGCTTTCAGCTTGCAAAACATTCTTACGTGACTACTGGTAAGGGGATTCATTTCTTGCTTTGGATTTGTACATTTTTGTTCTGTTTTCTCCAAGGTACCATTAGTGAAAGCTTCTTTACATGACATTCATTGCCAGTTTACAGGATTTGTTAAGGGTATTTCATATGCATATAATATCAATATTGGTCAAAATTTAGATTAAATGCCTAAATAAACTGCATAACTACTCAGCATTTTACTTTTGCATAACTACATTTGCTAGAAGGAATTGAAAACAACAGTTAACGACTGCTCAAATTCCTAAGAAATATATTTTTTATTACCTAACATGAACAGCCAGATTAGACAATCCACTGATGTAGAGGATGGAAAACAGAAGACATATGGAAGAAAGGAGCAAAGGACTCATTCTGAAGGACTGTTTCAGTTCATAGCCCTCTGTTCCTTGAACACAGCCAAGATAAGATAAAAGAAGAAAGGACAACCTCTGCACCGCTCCTTTCTTTTCTACCTTTAGTGGGCACAGGTGCAATAGCATGACCTTTCCTTTGATGGTATAAAAGACAGGAGGAAATTCTAATAGCTTATCCGCAGTACTTTATATCAGTAAGAAACAAATGCTGTTTTAATTTCTAGTCCAACTTCCCCCACTTCCCAAAACAACCCACAACAAACAACAAAGAAAACCCTTTTAGAGTGATTATAACTTGGGGGGGGGTGTCTTAGCACATTGTTTAGGACAGCAGGGATTCCTCTGCCGATCACAGGATCATACTTGTGTCTTTTCTCCTACAGTGTCTGAGTATGTCATGACCATTTCTTGTAGTTCACTATGATAGCTACTATCAGGTTAAAAGAGGGGGAAGACCCAGAAGACCTTCTTCCCCTTCTTGCTTAGCTCTTCTCTCCACTGTAAGCAGCCACCTTTCAGATAAAGGCACAGCAGGGCTTTCCCTCACCTGGACCTTCCACTATTGCAGCTCAGCATTTTCTAAAGATGGAAAGAGCATTATACGGAAAAACAGTTAAGTTGCTAGCACTGTCTCTTCCAGGCACTCAGGTTTGAACTCCAAATATGCATTTCCTCTAAAATACTAAGCCTCTACCAAAAAGGCAGCTACCAATCTCCTACTTCCTACTATTTCTGAGAGTACTTTTCAGTTGCTTACAGGAGCATGAGCCCTGTGTTCTTGCCGTACAAAACCAGAAATACAAACACAACAGAAATGCCAGAACAGAGCCCAAAAAGCCTTTCTTTTTTCCACTTTTTTGCTTGCACTACAGTGTAGAAGCCATGCTACTCAAAAGGAAAGGAAGGGAAAGAAATGGAAGGGACCTTTCCATGGAAGTGCTGGACTTCATTCCTCATTCTGTAGCCGCTGAAAACACATTAGAGACCTAGCAAAACACTTGCCCTTTCTGTAGTATTCTAGCATGAATCACCAAGTAAATTTTTCAAATGTTTTTTACACTTCAGAAAATTACACTTTTCAGACACCAGGCTAATGAGACATTCCTCTGGGAGTTTGTTCAGATGGTAGAAAAGTTCCTGAATTACAGTGTTGTTTTAAACTTGTTAAAGCAGCTATTCAGTAAATTTCCAAATAAATGATTGCGCTAAGTCTTCTAGCTAGAAGAAACATTTACTGGTGCATTTGGACTACACACACAGTTCTGACTATAAAGCTTAAACAGTTTTTTTCCTGACTGTTCGAAATACTTTTTAGGAATCTGAAGTGATACAGATGATATAACACTAAATTGCATCAATTGAAGCACAAATCTTGAAAACTGCGTGAGAAAAAAGTGTCAGATAAGTTATCACAAGACAAATTATATTTCACGTTTGTATTATTCAAACACCTGACAGTGTGAGACGAAGAGACTTTGCTAGAATGCAAAGCAGTTTTTGCATTAATCTTAGTCTAGTTTCTTCTGCATGACAAAAAATTGGGACTGAGGTCTGTAAGTCACCTATGCCAATGTAGCTTATTCAGTGGGAGATATAGTTGAGGGTCTGGCTTTCGATGGGGTTGGAATCAGTGCAATTTGAAATGACTCAACCAAAAGTCATTCAAGATCAATCTACCTTCCACACCTTCAATTACCATTGAAAACAGAAACATGGTCCTGCATTTCACAGCACTGAACAGCTTTGTTATTAGGTCATTTTACCTGTGCTAAACTAAGCCAAGTGGCTAAAATCCATAGCAAAAGGATTCTTTCCCAAGTACTTGAATTTCAAAAAGACGAAGGTGTGTCAGCCACCAAGAGGTGAAGGGACTTGTCCACCTTTACAGAGCAATTAATTAGCAGGCGTAGGAGTTTAGATTACCCACCCCTACAATTAATGCAAGAGGTCATAATGTATCTTCAAGGTTTCTTTTTGCTATTTTATTATTCCATAATTATAGAAGTTTTCAATTTTCCTTGGAAATAAATTTTAACTTCTGATTTTACATAAGCCCCTGAAAGCCAGGACTTGTAAATGGAAACATCAGCAGACCCTGAAATGCAACAAAGCTATAATGCTTCTCTAATGACTTCATCTTGGCTAATGCAAGGTATTGCCAGTCAACAGAGGGTAAAATTTCATTTTGTTAGTTATGCAATATGAATAAAAGAAAAATTAGTTTTTTGCTCAATGGCATAAAATGAAAGTGCTGAATTTTAAAGTCAGCAAATCTCATGCGGATTTCACCTCGATTTAGATATTATACTGGTGTTTGGAAATACGAGCCTTTCTGTGAAATTTCCATAAAAATCCAATTTACCTACTTTATAATTTTAAAGGATTAAACTATAGTGCCTGGTTTGTGTTCTCTGTAGCCTTGAAACTGATTTGGTGTTTTTCTAAGCTTTGTTGAACAGTTTGTGACCGTCATCCTCTCCTCCAAATATCTCTCTTTAAAATATTAATACTCAGAAGTCAAGGAAAAAAAAAAAGCACATATGTCTGACAAAGAGATGAGGACAAGTAGACCATGGCTCCCAAGATGAGAAAAAGACTCCTGGGAACAGCTTTAAAACATATTTTAAAATAAAAAAGCTATCTAATGAGCAAACATATTAAAAAAGAAGTTTCCCCTACTTCTCTCTACGTTATGTAATCGCCCAGTTTGGACTTAGAGCATCACTTCAAGATAGAGAAGTGACCTGGGGAGTGGGGGCGAATAATGGTACTTATTAGGCAGTAGAAAATAAATACATTAAATGAAATTGTGGTACAGTCCATTAAGTATAAAACCCTCTAATTATGCAATTGGATNATTATTATTAATATGGTATTGTATTTATAGTTTTAGTTATATTTGAGCATGATGAAAAGAAAATGCTTCCAAAGGGTTTCTTTTCCTATCTTTACATTCCAAAAGAAACTTTCAAACACTGGCTTTTCATTGCACCTCATTAAAATTTAGAGGTCTCAAAAATTATCTCTTCTGATCAGGTCCCCTTAAAGCTAAAGTTGAAAATATTCCCCTCTTTATACACACTTAAACATGCAATGGAATTCTCTTTCAGATATTCTGAATGAGTAATTTATAATACAGATGGTTGAATTTGCCTATTATTATTTGAGGAGCATCTTTTGTCTCTGCAGTCTCTGCCATCTCCACACATACTGAGCTGTTGCTCGATCAGGGTGCCGATACAATAGTAGAAGTTTGAATGTATATCCTTATGACTTGAGATTTGTAACCCCACAGACTTCACACCTACATTACATGAATTGTCAATAGTGATTTTGTTATAAACATAACACATATGTATTATATATTAAAAAAAAAATTAGATACACCAAATAAAACACAGGAGTGTATTTACCTCTAAGAGATACCTAAGGCATGTGATATTTTATGGGCATCAAAATATTATACCATTATACCATATTGGCATTAAATATTATACCATAAAGCCAACATTTTTAAAAGAGTGTAGCCAAAGCAATATCTAAGTGCACACTTGAACACTGACCCACCTGCTGGAATTCAAAAAGGTNAGTCAAGGAAAAAAAAAAAGCACATATGTCTGACAAAGAGATGAGGACAAGTAGACCATGGCTCCCAAGATGAGAAAAAGACTCCTGGGAACAGCTTTAAAACATATTTTAAAATAAAAAAGCTATCTAATGAGCAAACATATTAAAAAAGAAGTTTCCCCTACTTCTCTCTACGTTATGTAATCGCCCAGTTTGGACTTAGAGCATCACTTCAAGATAGAGAAGGGGTCTGGGGAGTGGGGGCGAATAATGGTACTTATTATGCAGTATAAAAGAAATACATTAAATGAAATTGTGGTACAGTCCATTAAGTATAAAACCCCCTAATTATGCAATTGGATTTCCAAGCTCTCCTTTCTATTATAACACGTTACCTCCCAAGACTATAACCATTTCTGTAAATGTGGATGAATATGCCTTACAAGAACCAAGACTTGTAAAGTGTTCTATTCCTGAAAAATGCCACTGAAATTTCCATTATAAATACACTGGTTGTACCCAGAAGAGAGATCTAAAAACTTGGAGGAATTGTGATCAAGTTTTAGCTCTCTCTAAAATAGTATGACTACTCAAAGGTCCATTTAATGTGATCATAATCTCAGTAACCCAAAGCCACATGTACTCTAACAGCATTTCCAAATGGTATTTTGATTAATTTCAGGTTTTGCATCTGCACGATATATTATGAACAAATATGAGCTTGCTCCACCCACGCTCTGACCTGAATGAAAGTCAGGAGAAGCACACACTCCATATTATTATACCCTTCCTGTCAGTAAAGAGAATTAAGTGATGTTCAACATTATACCATCTGAACTCAGTTAGCTTCCTACCCACTCTAACCGTGGACAAAGCAAGCTCATGTCTGTTAAAATGTATTCCATAGGCACAACCCATTGGAAATTCATCTGTTACCAACCTCCTGCCCCAAACACAAAGGCAATTACCTGCATTACAAAAACTCCTATGTGTGTGTGAACTCACAGGTTTATGAAAATGTGCTAGTTGTAATATGTTCTCTCCAGTGAAATGTCAGAGCAATTTAATTTAACTTTCTCATTTCATCCCCATCCAAACGTCTTGATATTGTTGTTGCTATGGATTTATGCCTGTATATTTTTAATTATTATTATTAATATGGTATTGTATTTATAGTTTTAGTTATATTTGAGCATGATGAAAAGAAAATGCTTCCAAAGGGTTTCTTTTCCTATCTTTACATTCCAAAAGAAACTTTCAAACACTGGCTTTTCATTGCACCT
>VZTQ01008846.1:59740-206305 GCA_013400755.1 Pelecanoides urinatrix | reverse complement strand
AAAAAAAAATTAGATACACCAAATAAAACACAGGAGTGTATTTACCTCTAAGAGATACCTAAGGCATGTGATATTTTATGGGCATCAAAATATTATACCATTATACCATATTGGCATTAAATATTATACCATAAAGCCAACATTTTTAAAAGAGTGTAGCCAAAGCAATATCTAAGTGCACACTTGAACACTGACCCACCTGCTGGAATTCAAAAAGGTCTACATCATACAAATTTCCACTGAGGAAAACTGTGGGTGAAAATCAAAGGGAATTTTAAATGTTTAACCTCCCTACATATCAGCGATTGATTTTCAGGTATCAATATAGATTTAATGGTATATGAATAGCTTGATGGAGTATTGCCATTTCATAACATCAGGAGCCAACTGTGGTTATCTAAATTTAGATTCAAAACTTAATTCCTTGTCTGCCTTGTAGAGTAGCAGTTACCTTAAGGACTGATAGCATTGGTATTGGAAACCTTACTGCTCTCTGAGGCAAATGTAGGAATATATCTTGTCCTTTTTTCGTTCTGAAAAGAAAAGCATGACCTGTCTTGATTTTCCTATTGCAATGTGAAAGCTTGTTGAATTAATTGTGTCTGACATTTTTTAATGAGTCTTTGCTTACAGCCCTAAATCTTTTCTAAACTAATTTCAAATAACATACATAAAATCATGTGAATGATACATGTGACAGAGGTCCTGATCATTTCCATCTGTGAAGGACAGATTCTTCTGGGAACCCCAAGTTCTGACTGATAAAGTCCCAGTTTTAATGGTAATTTGATGCCTAATTCTCCTAGGTTCTTTAAATTTGATGTCAAATTTCAGTTTGAGTCACCATATTCCCCCTCTACAACTTGAACCAATCAGAATATTTCTGACTTTCTGCTACATGATACTACTTAAAACAGTAGACCATCTCAGGGATACACACTTCAGTACTTCTTTAAGTGTCATGTTTGACACTTAGTAAATTTTAATTATTGTTATTGTTCAATTACATGAAGGGCAAAGCACAATTATTAGAATTAAAGTAAAGTAAGTTAAGGACAGTACTAATCTATATTAATCAAAACATAGATTATTTTACATTTGCTCACTATTTAGATTGTATATGTTTGTATGTTATGTCGAAGCATAAAAAAAGAAACAAAAGCTCTAGCAACTTAGTGACAAGGAATGAGCTTCAGCAAAGAAAACTGCAGGGAAGTATATATGAAATGTCACATACAGCCTGTGAGATGTCATCAGAGTAACTCCCTCCATAACTATTTCAGACAGACTTATGAACAAATCTCTCTTTGATATTATTCCATACGCAGAAAAAATCGAAATTAATTTTTCATTTAATAGTTCGCCAAATCTACTCTGCAGTCTCAAAAAAAATTTGAAAGTCTCAGCTCCAGACTAGAGATTATATGCATCTAATACAGGATGATGGGCACAATTCACTGTTGTAATCATAGAACAGTTTGGGTCGGAAGGGACCTTTAAAGGTCATCTAGTCCAACTCCCCTGCAATGGGCAGGGACATCTTCAACTAATTGTGAGGTCTTTTACTGGTTCAAAGACTGAGAGGGTAATTTGATACAATTCTGAGCAACCATATTTGAAACAATGTGAATCTCATGTTTGCTGCTTTTATAATGAACTTCACATTTTGTAAGTAGCTGTGTCACTTGTTCTTGCCCTCTTTTTATTGTCTTTTTCCTAATGCCTCCAAAATCAGTTTCTATTATACAGCAAGAAAGCTGCTACAACAGCAATGCAAAACACTGGAGTTCTTAGTTAAACTATTAATGCTTGTGAAGTACTTTGAAAACGTAAAAAGCCATGGATATGGAAAGGAAATTTACCAAAAATAAAAGTGCAATGGATATTGGCATTCTTATTAATATAGACCATTTTCTTATCGTATGTCCAATTGTTTCAAAAAATAAAGAGACATTGTGAAATCATTATGTAAAACCTTTGTCAAGGTTCTCACCTTGCTTAGAGCTGCACTGGTAAGAAAAACAGTTCCAGTGTCACAGGACACAATAAACCAAACTGTCTCTCTCCAAGAGATGGACATAATCTGAATAACCTCCTCAGCACGAGGGCTCCCTGTGTCAGATACTAACTGGCACAAACTAGTGCCAGAAATAGCAGTTCAGCGTGAATGGACATAGGTTAACACAGCTTCAAGTTCACAACAGCAAAAGAAGTGTGCGCTCTCTTGTCACTGAACATCATGGTAAGCATCTTTAGGCAAGTCAGTTCAACACCATGTCCTTGAAAGAATTATTTTTTTGGTAAAGAGGCAGTCTGTTTTGAGGTCACACATGCTACCTGAATGAACTTTTCTTGCTTACATTGTTCTCACTGTTTTTACTAAGTTATGTATGACTCGGCATCACTAATGTGACATAGACATAAAAATAAATAACCTCCTATTTACCAATTTTGAATTTTCTGTTATTTTCAGTTTAGGCAATAAAGGTTTATGTTTTAAGCCATCTTCCATTCTCTTTCTGATACTGGCAAGTAGTTCTTAATTGATATGTTAATTTCACAATGTACTGTCCTACTGAAATAAAGAAACTGCTTTAACATTATCAAGAACAGATATAACTTGAAAACACTTCATTGTTAATGAAAACAAAGGTACATTCCTTGAAAATAATTTCATAAACTGGGTATTATATATACATAGAGGCAAATAATTTGTTCATACAAATGAAAGATACTCCACTGCACAAGTGGAAACTGCAATGTGAGAGAAGATGGTCCTCTGCTTTGGCACGTCATGTAGACTCAGGTAGTCTGTGATACTGACTTCCACCTCTGATTAACCTCTCCCTAACAGTGACTTTGGTATTTGAGATGGTAAGTCTACTTCAGTGTTGTTGAAGTTTACAAGCATAAATGCCTGTTACATTTCAAGTGAGATTTAAGGTCCCTTAACATCTTACTACTTCTGAAAATTTTTCCTACAGTCTTACTATGCCAGTTCCACCTTGTTCATAAGATGGAATCAGTGTAGAAAGTTTAACAAAGATGAAATAAATATATGCCTCAAAATAGATTGATTTAAAGACTGTAATTAAATGATGCCCCAACATTCCACATTACCACTAATATTTGTTGTTGGTTAACCAAGGGAAAATATTTACCCATCTGTCACACAAAACAGTGTTCCTGACATTCTATGAGGAACTAATTGCTATGGATAATTTGATCTTTAAAAATGAAAGATTTGTGGTCCCATCATCACCAAATCTGGAAATGTCAAAGATAATTCATCTGGGGTGCAAGAGGGAAGGAAATACAACCTTAGAGCCAGAGATGCATTGTTGTCTCTTTATAGGAATGTACAAATATTGAACACATTCATTTTTGGAAAATGTTAAAAGTGAGAGCACAAAAGGCTAATTTCTCTTTCCAGAGAATGTGTGTATGTAGAAGGCCAACTGTGGAAGTAATGTTGCACTAGATAAAGCAAAATGTATGCAACTATCTACAGCAGGCTAACGATAGAGAGAAACCCACATGTAACCAATGTGTTCAAACTGCAGAAAATTAAATGTTGTTACTTTTACCAACAACTTAAGAAATTTTCAACAATGGCTTGGTTTATGAAGAACATCTAGGATTTAATCTGAACAAATGTTTGTGGATTTTTTTTTCCTTTCAGTAATCACAATGGATAGAAGGAAGTTGTAGACAATAATTTTGCACCTCAGTGGCTATGGCTGTGAAACAGCACAAGAAATTAAATTAGGATATGCACACTGAAGAACAGCTTCTATCCAGATACAATGTTCTGATGTGCACAAATAAAGTAAACCATGATTTAGACTGAAGTACTGAACTAAGTCTTAGAGTAGAAGTATTTTATCCTCCTATGCTTGTACAGCACCTAATGCAAGTAGGCACTCAGCAGGACTAGTCCACGAATATTACATATGAAATTGTAACATGTAGTGTCTTCTGTAGCTAAAATTCCCCCCAGAGGAATCGGAGCTGACAGAATATGCTCTTGGAAGATGAGGAGTTATGACCAGGGCAGGTACCAGAGAGATAAGTGTCAATGAACAAAACCTAGTAAAATATAAAAGATGCAAGTTGCATGGTGCAGTCATTACAACTGCACATACTTATGCATTCAGTATTACTCAGCTCTTTTAAATATCATTCTTTATGATACAATATATTTGAATGCATTAACTATGGGAACTGAAACATCGTTCTTCCTTCACAATGGTATGAGAATTTATTCAGCTAGTTTTATTGGAATTACCTTTCACTTTTAACTCGAAGGGATTTTGTCATATTTTGTGTTACCTGAGGTGGTTTTGATTCCCCTTTATTTCCAAAGTTTTCAGTAATAATTTAGTTTGCGAGTTCTACACACATGTTAATAATTCTTTGTACCAACCGATTCATACTAGAGCTACATTAAATATTATTTCATGGCTTTATGACAACATCAAGAAACACACTTCACATTTCAAGTTTTAATTGGTGATACAGATGCAGTAAAAAAAGGCATTTCGTCTATTTGAAGACTGTTAATAGAAAGTAACATTGTAGCCATCTTACATGAAAAGTGACTAATTATCTGCTGGGTTAGAGTCATAGAATTATAGCCCTTTGGAACAACTAAGCAAACAGTTGAATAAATGAAAGAGTTGCCACAAAGGATCCATAACGTGCAGTTAGGGACAGAGAGGAAGGTGGGGCCACAGCAGCCAGGAGATTAAGCCAGTGTGGGGCCTCAGCACAAGTAAATTCTTAACAGCATTGCACGAGGAAGTCCTATAGGTCAAAACATATCTGGGCACATGCATAAAGATGAGAGAGGGAACCTGCCTTCTGAAAGTTAGCATCTGAAGTGTAAAAATAAGATAGATAGGCTATGTAGGTAGACAGGTGAATGAGGAATACAAAGAAGCAAGCAAATATTAGTCACCACAGTAGGCAGTTGTCTTCAGCGTAACAGCTGCCTATACATTGTCAAGTTAATCATAAGCGACGTGACAAAAAAGTTCTAAGGAAAGGTTTGAAGCAGGATAATGAATTGGTTCAGTCTGAATTAGTAGCATGCTCTTTCCACGTACAAGGGAAAGTCATGGCAGAAGCAAGATCACTGAGAAAGAAAGCAATGAACAATAATAGATGGGCAAAGCAAACAAGAGCTGACATCTGAACACCACTTAAAATATAAAATGCAACATTCAATACTTCAAAAATGCTTTGAGAAAAAGCAAAAGCTTTGTGTTCTACACCACTAAGAAGGCAGACCCAAGAACAGGTAGATGATTAGAGCAACAAACTAGAAAAATAATCTTTCATCTGTATTTTGAATAGCTTCAAGCTGGGTGAGATTTTATTTATTAAGACCAGAGAAAGAGATTTTGCAATTGCAAGGAACAAATTGTAGCTGTGCATCTTTTAGTGTGAAAGTTTGCACCTTACTTTCTAGACAGAATTAGCTATATTTAAACACTGGACAGATGTGAAGATCCTGAGAAAGGGCAAAATTGAGCAATAAGGGATGGAGGAGAATGTAGTGGCTTGCCCAGAATAATTAGAGTAAACCAATAAAGATTAACAGGGAAGATGTTTAAGTTGGACGAAGACCCAGAGAGAAGGTAAATCTGTGAGTCATCAGCACAGAGAAGATCCTGAATTTATTATTTCACAAACATAATTTTCCAGACATTACGTACATACAGAATATGGCAGGAAATAATTATGCCCAACTGCAAATCACCAGCATCCCTACTGTGAGAGTCATGCCTAGGTTGAAAGGTTGGGTTACTAAGAACTATTCAACTGATAAAACTCACTGTAGTAACCTTTGAGAGACAAGGACTTACTGATGTTGGTAAATTTTGTTGACTAATAACTATTACCATCAAAATCTTAATGAGAAAAGAACTTCCCTTTCCATCCTAAATGTGATTATTCATATTTTAAAATTAACATGTAGTGAAGGGATGATGTGAATATACATTTATACCTTTGTTACTATTGATAAACAGAGAACTTAAATTCATAGGGAATTACCAGTATGGAAAAACATAATACATATCACTAATGTAGAAAAAAATGAAACACATTTGTACAGAATGTGCAGAAATGTGACAGCAGACTCACATTCTACACATTGAACAAAAGATATTAACAGCAATGGGTTGTGTCAAACAAATCTACCCTACAGCTATCATATGAGATATGAGCTCCTTGAAAAAATAAGCAACACCAGGAAAATCAGTTAAAAGTCATACAAAAGGAATCAGGAAAGACTTTTTGTGAGAAACACATTAATTTTGGAAAAGTAGAAAAATGCTATTTATTTGCACAGATATGCTTTGGTGTGAAATATGCTCTTGTGAAAAACATCTAATACACTATTTATCTTAAATTCATCAACTGTCTTCTGCCTCAGAATAAACTTTCACCACTAAGTGCTGTATTTTCTGGCAAAAGTTATGAAATTTTCTTCTGAAATCTGGTATTTCTGTATATCACATAATATTAAATCAAAATAGCAAAATCCACAGGACAAGAAGTGAAATCCTTGAGCAAGTAGAGGTGCAGGACTAAGGAAACTACAGAATGAACTCAAGTCAACACGGTGAAGGAGAAGGGGGCTGCAATGGAAGTTGAACTATGAACTGTGAGGAGGTTATGGAGTTCTCCACCTTGGCTCTCAACGAGTATGAAAACAAGCATCAAATTTAATAGGTGGATCAAACAAAGAAAACCAAAAATCTTCAAGCAACCAGAAGCTAAAAGTCCCAGTTTATTGCCTCAGGCAAGCAAGAAATGTGCACAGAAGGCAGACAGCTCATCATCTTCAAATCGCAAGCATGCTATCTTGAGGTCAGATTGATTGAACTGGAAAAATTCAAAAAGACAAAGTAGCATACTGATAAAGTTTGCAGGGACATCATAAAGCAGTCATATCTCCACCCTAGCAGGCTGTGTGCTACTAAGGAGTAAGGGCACCTCAAGTCAGCAGGGCATTAACTCCTGGCAAGGTATAAAAAAAAACAACAAACAAACCACAAATGGGATTTTGTGTGAACACCACCAGATCATCACACAAAGGAGGATATGACTCAGTCACCCCTTGAAAACCAGGATGTCATCTGATCAGAAGGGACAAGATATGGAAAATGTTATTGTCAGATACAAAATAAGTGGGAGTTGCATGTTGATTTTCCCTCTGACAATATGTGGTAGGCCCCACAAAGAGAGTGAGCTGTTGACTGTGGTCCATATGGGCACCAGCGACAAAGGGAGAGAAGGCAGCAATGTGCAAAAAGGGATCTGCAATATGGAATCAAGCATAACCACTTAAGACTGAGAGACTGCAAATGATTCCACAGTTAGAGATGAAGACAGACAAACCCTGTATTCCTAAGAAAAAGAGGTGGCAAAAAAATCTTCTTTAAAATTGGTATATAAAAGGAACGAGACCATAGCCATATTATATGTATGTTTCCACACAAATCTTAGAAAGTCAATGAGGCAAGAAGGATGAAATGATACACCTGATTTTAAGTAACAATTGATGTACAGGGCATCTTGAAAATCTTGCTCAATAGAAGATTTACCAGGCTAAACATTAAAGGAATTTCATAATCTGGTAAAGGGACTATAGTAAGACTTACCTTAAAAAGAAGAGGCAAATATATAGAAAAGAGCAGTCAAAAGAATAAAATACTCTCAAGTGGAAACTATATGAATTTTATTGAAGTATAAACTATATCAAGTGTTCAGAATGCAAGCAAACCACGGAAATACATTTATTTTGAATCTATTCACTGAAATTGATCCTCAACAATCATTAATTTTCCTTGCCCTTCATTGACTCTTTCCACTTTCTCAAGTTTTTCTACAACAGAGAAGCTCAATCAGAAAAGTAGCTTTTCACATCAAGCAATATTACTTCCCAGTCCTGTGAGGGGATGCACATTTGTACCAGGCTTAAAATTGTATTTCACACTCTTGCTACATATGTGTATATTTGAACTCAACAAATTTAATCCTGTCAAATTTACTTTAAAATCCAAAGTGTTTGTCAAAACTGAAAGCAGTTCCAACAATTTCTCCAAGGGGAATTCTGTGCTGCTATTCCTCTTCTCCCAAGGGAAAGCAGTATGCAACTGAGACATACCTCTTTTCCCTATTTTTTGTAACATACATTATAAGTATCAAAAACCTTGAGTATATGTATCTTTTTGTATTGTACAAACATAACAAAAACATCCTTGAGCAAACACTAACAGTTATACAGGGAACATCACTGCACTGATAGAGACAGACAATATACTGTAAAGCCTCTGATTTGGCTGCTTGATATAACAAGGACAGTGAACAGAAATGACAATGTGAGATTAAGTTTCAATTTTGGATTCAAATAAAAACTCAGTTATTTTCATATATTCTTAATACTGTTCTCTGAAAATAAATCTCAACTTGTTTCTCTCAGATCTCCAGACTAGAAAAAAAGTTAGCACAAATAAAAGCATGTGTAAGTTATCAGAACTGACCCTATATTTCATTACTAGTTCTTTCGCTGAACTTCTGTATTATTAATACATATACCTACATGTATGTAAGTTTGCTTGTGGCAAAATAGCTGTAAGAAATCAGATATTAATGTCCTTCCTTCTACCTATCAGTTTACCTTTAGACCTCAGGCCTAAACAGGCATTTTCATATTTCTTTCTTCAGTTGATCGTTTCCCTCTGATAATGGACATAAGTCAGATGACGGCACTGATTTTTGGATCTGGCAGCAGTCTTTGATGTGGTTCACCAAGTTTCCCATGGTTCACCTCCATGGGCAACGGCAAAGGTAGTGAATATAGTCTGAGAGGTTTGTTTTTTCACACACTTCAGGTGTGATCAGACAGCTGGGATGGGAAAGTGTCAGTACATATCTCTTACCCTGTTCTGCCTCCTCTTGTGTTCAATGTGCATGTGGTGGATCCAGCTGCACTTTAGCCTGCGTAAGTCTGTCAACTAGTTTGAAGACAGCACTTAGCTTTCTGCGTCCTCTTTGAACACTGGTTTTACAGTCTGCTTGGATTCACTGTTGCAAGCCTAATTAGGATCCTCAGCAATGGCAGGTTTGCAGCCACTATCTAAACAAGATTAAAATGAAGATTGATGAAATGGACAACGAAAAAGTACCTTCAGCCCAAACTTAGCAGTTGGCAATACAGATACTCAA
Source organism: Pelecanoides urinatrix (assembly GCA_013400755.1). Taxonomy (NCBI): domain Eukaryota; kingdom Metazoa; phylum Chordata; class Aves; order Procellariiformes; family Procellariidae; genus Pelecanoides; species Pelecanoides urinatrix. The sequence continues at coordinate 197,065 of VZTQ01008846.1, read as the reverse complement.
ATGCCTGAATATGGATGCCTTAACAGCAAAGACAGTAATGTTCTCTCTGTAATGAAAGACCCATGACCACAACACACCAGGCTGAAATGTAATGCACTCGGCTTGGAAGTAAATTTAAAAGCTAGTCAGGAGAAGAGCAGCATGAAAAAAGGTCACGTTAACTCTGCAGAGGATGTAGATATTTGAAAATCTGGTTTTATTCCAGCTTGGAATGAAACCCAAGAGTTTTGAAATTCTATGAAAGAGATTTCAGAGCCCAGGCTCTCAGGTAGTCTGCCTGACTATCTTGGAACCACAGACCATAGAAAATTTGAATTTTTTTGATGGAAAAAACCTCTTAGCTGGCTTCAGTCAGGATCAGAGCTCTTAAAGTCAATGACGTTTTTCCAACATTTAACTAATTTACAAAACAGAAACCACAGGCTTTCTTCCTTAAATATTGATTCCAACAGCAGCGTACTGCTGGCATGATTTCTGCACTACAAGCACACTTTTTGGCTTACGTATATGTTAGAAGAATATATGTGAAATAGTACACAAATAAAACACGTTATTATTTTATTATTATTCATTTCAACTTCCTAAAATTAAAGCAAACTTTAAAAAAAAATCAAAAAAATCAAAGAAGCCCAAACCAGATCCACATTTACATTGCTATCATGAGCATGTGCCAAAGAATTACCAGGGGATATGAAGTGTGGTGTAATTTACACATTTTAAGTGTACATTTTAACCAGCTGAGTTGATTTTGCAGGCTTGTCTCTGCAGAATATGGACAGGTTCTGCAACTTGGCTTTTCCAACACTAGCTAATGCTTTTAGCTCTAAGGTGCACAGTTCAAATCTGGCCGATGGTTATCACACACTGGTTCTTCAAAGTTGCCCAATTTAGAGTATGACAGACCACCACATTGATAAAGAGCAAAGCATGCACTACGTACCCTCCAAACTACCATCTAACTTCATCTGAGACCAAACCACCAGAGGATTCGGAGAAACTGATCTTCACTGAGAAGGCAAACATGACTCAGATATCTTATAAACCACGGAATGGTTTACGGCCAGACTGACACTATACAGATCAGGTTTGAAGAGCTCACATCGATTTGAACAGCTAAAGAGACAGAAAGTTATATTTCACCCTTGATAGAACATCAAAGCACCTGGAAAAGTTCTGACCCAAAGTACCCTGAGGCTTCCATGAGGTACGTTTCTACCATGTTATCACCTGGGGATGCTGGAGATGCCAAGGGGCCCAAGTGTGGGGTTCTCTGTGAAGCAGGAATTCTGTAGACGCAACAGCACCTCTCTCCTGAGAGAGGAAAATTTCAGTACTGCGGTGTTTATTTATGAAAAACATATCTGTCTCTGAAAGCCAAAAGGACTCTCAGGAGGCATTATCTCTCTTTGTTCATACATATCCAGGCAATTCAAACATGAACTCTGTTTTAATGAGATCACCCATGAAACACTCATTCCTCAGAGCATCTCAAAATGCCAAATATGTTATTTTTGAAAGTCTCTTTTTAAATTAGAGCTTGTGGGAAGCTGCTTTTATCATTGGTTGATTGAAACTGGAGAAAGATTGAATCATTCAATTCCTTTTCTCTTTTCCCTCCTCTACTCAATTCCTTTTCCCTTTCCCTCCCTCAGCACATCTCACTTCTTGTTCAGTGCAAAAATGGCACATAACATATGTAATAATCTGTGGGATTTTTTTCCACTATAATCCTGCAGAGAAATGCCCAGTCACACAATGAAAATCAGTCTACTTCCCTAAGCTAAGGCAAGCTGGCACTGCCTGAAGGCCTTCTTGTGGCCTGTCTCCAACTACGTGAGGAGGAGTTAAAAGGAGTCCCTGCTCTGGTGCCTTTTTAACCAAATGAACGTCATATGTGAACCATTCTTCAAGGCCACTTCATTTACCTAATCCCTGAAGAAAGTTGACAAAAATCAGTCTCTTAATTTAATCTCTCCTGAATTTGTGTCCGTCTAACTCCTCAGCTATACTGGCTCAGAAGCCAGACAAAGCACAAAAGATCATTGCAGAATTGGGGTTTATTGACAGCTTTAGTAGCACTGACTCCCTAGTCACTTCTAAGTAGAGATAAAATGTGTGAACCCTCCAGGGGAGCATAGGGCTCTTATTATAAGATAGGGCCCTAGTGTGGATGACATAGGAAACCAGTAGATAACATGTTTTTACAAAATCAAAGTGATGCTTTTTACATCTATTCTCACAATCAGCAGAAGGAGCTGTTACTTTCATTTATGGGAATTCTGAGATTAATCACAACCATTAATTAATTTTCTATTTGAAATGAGAGCATCCAGGACAAAAAAACATAAATCTTTTGAAACCATTTATAAATAAACTAAATAATACAAGTCCTAACTAGGGAAAAATTATGTGCGGAGGTGAGAAACTAATACTGCCTAAAGCTAAAATCAGTGCTTGATCTCAGTAGTCCATAACTCCTTATGCTCTGTGGAGACCACAAAGTCAGCTACTGTCTGCTAAGTACTTCCAAAATAGAATAAATTATCTTACAACAGTCTTCAAAAATATCACTGCTGATTATGAAGTGTCCACAAAAGCAAGCTGAATCTTGAAGGTAGCCATCATCATAGCAATTGTTTCTAATGGTGTACTAAGCATTTTTATTAATGGGCTATTTATCTATTTGTAGATAATTATCCAATTTGGTTGACTAAATTTTAAAAGAAAGAATTTAAATTGACACTAAGATTTCTGAATCATATGTGGCAAAAACGTTACAACCAGAATAAAACTACAACACGTATACTGAAAAAAGGAGAAAAACATGGGAGATCCTGCTCAGCTAAATTTCATAAGCAAACTCCCAGCAAACGCTATGAAAGGGGTGATAGGGTATAAACTTCTATCTTTACTTCAGAGCAAACTAAAAAGATAGCTTCGTTAGTGCCACAGGGACCATTTTTAAAATAGAAAAACTAATGACTATTAGTTCTCCTCATTTCAGTCTAACAGATGGACAAAACAATTTAGATATTCATTGATTATGAGTCAATTAATTGTGCTTTAGGGTTAGAAACATTCAACACTAAATTCTCATGGTAGCTAGGAAATCAGTAATATTTTAGGGAAACCTAGGTAAGCTAATGCACTGGCTATACCTCTATTTACCGATGGGAAGGAAGGAGGCAGAACAGTTCTGCCAATCAGGCAGCATGACTTTGGAGGAAGAACTGGATTAGAAATAGTTTTGTTAGATCTTATCTCCACTTTAAGCTAATCCTCTCTAGCTGTCATTTTATTTCAAAAAGACACTCATCCTGTGGCAGTCAACTGTGTATTAGTGTTGCAGATGTTCAGAGTGGGCTTTTATAACACCTACATGAATCAGCCACCCTCAGCTCTGTGCAAAATACGTACTCGAATACAGTGACTGTCTCTACCAATGTGTATACAATAGCTTTGTTTCATTAATGTGTTTTATATCTTTTTTTTATTATTTATTTATTCTGTTTGGCTGGCTGAAGCAATTTGCTCTCTACAGGAAGTCATTTATCTCTCAAGAGGAACACAACAGAGGTGTTTATAGTGAAGCTATAAAAGCAGGGAGGAAGGATAAGCAGTAACCAAGACTATCAGATCCAATTAAAATCACTGGTATAACAACAGGAGAATATAATTGACTATGACAGCGATTTAAGAAAGCAGAACAAAGAATACCCAACACAAATAGAAGAAAAAATAATTATTACATCTTTAAAGATCATGGGAGGTCAACCCCTCAGTTATTTGTTTTAGTCCAGAAAACAGCATACCCAGCAAGATCCCAAAGAAGAGAATGTCAATGACTGAGTCATTAAAAGCCATGTAGAGTAACAGAAAGAAATTTATAGGAAAGCATAACCAAACAATTGTCTGCACAACAGCAAATACTGTGAGATTCTCATAAAGTACATACTACATCTTCTACTCAGTACCTAATCACTAAAGCTCCTCTTCTTTTCTCTCAGATAAATACACTAGTAGTTTAACTATTGTTTTTGTAAATATTTGTAATAAATTATTTATGCAATTGTAATGAAACTGAAGAGTTGGACTTAGACTCATGGCTCTGCATTCCAAGTTACAGTTTGGGATAGAAAGAATTAAGAATAGAAGAAGAGTTTTAGAAGCTCATTAGGTAATTCCAAAATTTGAAGAAAAAAGTAGGTTCAAAACCACAATATTGGTCAAAGCTTACATATAGCAGGGTATTTTTCTTCTTTTATTATACTCCAGGATGAAGAATTTTATTGTATAACTACAAAAATTCTGATTGTGTAAATATTTGTACTGATAACAAGACACAGAGCAAATATAGTCATGCATATGTTCATGCATACATCTATGTAAAGAACGTATGAGCATTTTTTATTAACAAAATAAATTTTGTTTTTATAAACAAGATAGTACATTACAGCCTTTGCTATTGACACCAGAGAGGTAGACCTGGTTGACATCTTGCAATTGTGCTATCCTCTGGCATAGGCTAGAATATCCATGTATAATAAATATCATAGAATCATAGAACCATTAAGGTTGGAAAAGACCTCTAAGATCATCGAGTCCAACCATCAACTCAACACCCCCATGCCCACTAAACCATGTCCCTAAGCACCTCATCTACACACCTTTTAAATATCTCCAGGGATGGTGACTCCACCACTTCCCTGGGCAGCCTGGTCCAAGGCCTGACCATTCTTTCCGTGAAGAAATTTTTTCCTAATGCCCAATCTAAACCTCCCTTGGTGCAACTTGAGGCCATTTCATCTTGTCCTATCACTAGTTACTTGGCAGAAGAGACCAACCCCCACCTCACTACAACCTCCCTTCAGATAGTTGTAGAGCGCGATGAGGTCTCCCCTCAGCCTCCTCTTCTCCAGACTAAACAATCCCAGCTCCCTCAGCCGCTCCTCATAAGGCTTGTTCTCCAGGCCCTTCACCAGCTTTGTTGCCCTTCTCTGGACACGCTCCAGCACCTCAATGTCCTTCTTGTAGTGAGGGGCCCAAAACTGAACACAGTACTCAAGGTGCGGCCTCACCAGCGCCGAGTACAGGGGCACGATCACCTCCCTGCTCCTGCTGGCCACACTATTCCTGATACAGGCCAGGATGCCGTTGGCCTTCTTGGCCACCTGGGCACACTGCCGGCTCATGTTCAGCCGGCTGTCAACCAGCACCCCCAGGTCCTTTTCCTCTGGGCAGCTTTCCAGCCACTCTTCCCCAAGCCTGTAGCGTTGCCTGGGGTTGTTGTGACCCAAGTGCAGGACCCGGCACTTGGCCTTGTTGAACCTCATGCAGTTGGCCTCAGCCCATCGATCCAGCCTGCCTAGGTCCCTCTGCAGAGCCTTCCTACGCTCGAGCAGATCAACACTCCCGCCCAGCTTGGTGTCATCTGCAAACATACTGAGGGAGCACTCGATCCCCTCATCCAGATCATTGATAAAGATATTGAACAGGACTGTCTCCAATACTGAGCCCTGGGGAACACCGCTCGTGACCAGCCGCCAACTGGATTTAACTCTGTTGACCACAACTCTCTGGGCACATCGCTAAACACTATAAATCCAAAATGAAGACAATCCAGAAAGAAGAAAATCACAGAAATATGCTGTGACTTTCTTATATTGTAAAACACACAAATGCTCCAGCTCATATTGGCTTTGGACACAAACTTCAATGGGGGTCTCCTCGTATCACCAAAACCACAGTAAAGGACATAAAAGCATAGACAGCCACGGCATGATCCTTAGGGTATATTGTAACATCAGGCAGGCTTTCTTCTCACTTTTCATATCAGAAGCATATGAGGCATGGCTGATTGCAAGATGAGCATGCCTGTATCCTGCCTCTTCACAGCTGCTGTTATTAGCAACCTAAATTAAGAAACAAAACCAACATGCACCCAACAAAACTGTACCAGCTGAGCTCCAGGCTACTAATATGCAACCTTACTTTTCAGGAACAGCAAGGTACAGCCTTAGTTCTAAAATTCGTATCAGTGCAAAGGACCTGCAGACAGCCACCAACTCCTGTTCTTCTAGATCTTCCCTCTGTGTTGGGATAGATTTCCCATGATGTTTCCTCTTCATTTTAGATACTAAAATAAATCACCTTAGCTACAGCAAGCACTGCATTCTGCCCCGAGAACCCCATCGCTACCTTGCAAACCTGAATTTTGCTCTCCTCCTGATACTTTCCTGAAAATACAGAAACAGGATTGCTTGAGGTTACAGTCATGGTAATGACGCATATGATACAAATCCTTTTAAAGCTGACTTATTTCACCACTAAGACTTACTTTCCTCTTTCATTTTTCTGTAACTAAAATGTTTTATCTTTGAACCTGTAACCTATAGTAAGGAAGTGCATATAAAATCTATACCAACATCATGCCGTTCATCAAGCATAGAAAAATAACAGGAAATTTCACATCCAGTCATTCAGCCATCAGCTGGGTGGCCTATACTCAAGGCTGCAAGAGCATAAAAAGTCAAGGAATTGGACTGAACGATAAATCCAAGAACTTTCTCAGACTTTTACTGAAAGGTAAAATCTAGAATCCTCCAAGACCCTTGCTTCCCTTCTTGCAGGTTAAAAAAAGTCAGCAAAGAGTCTCTTCTACTACATTTAAAGGATGAAAGTTTCAACTTGTTCAGCATTCTGAACATGTTTTCTGAACATCCCTTTACTAGAGATTTGGAAGATCCTATGAAGTAAAAAAATCTTTTAAGCCTCTAGCTCAGTTTGCAGCCATAAATTCTGGAGAAAGACAAAAAAAGAGAATGGACTCAAAAAAGGCAAGTATGCTTTACAGGAGAGTGCAGGTCTAAAAAGCTTAAACATTCTTAAAAAAAAAATTGGTGAGAAAGGTGACCTTGAAGATTAGAGCATTCAGCCTACTTATAAGAAAGACAGAGGAGCAAATAGAGTCACAGACAGTGCAAGATCTGATTTTAGCCTCTAAAGACCATTTCTCGTAGATAAATTCTAGTATAATTCTTCATAATCAACATATACACCTATGATAAAATGATAGAAAAAGGAGACAAAAAATAGCAGGAGGCAAGTTCATATGGCTGCTGCTGATCCTTCACCTTCATCACTGCCACCTACAAGAGAACTGCTTGCCTTTAGAGACTTCAGACTTGTATTTTATGTAAATAGGATTGTTTAAAAATTCCCAGAGATCATGAATAAACTTTCACAAAGAAAACACTGAAAATTTTTGAAGGAAATGATCATTCATATCTGCATGATGGAAAAATTACCTTTTTCATTATTAGCACCAACTTGCTACTAGCTCATACTACATTCAGCAGTGCCCAGAAAATTATGATGTACATACAAATGTGGTAAACCATCAAGTCACCCCTCAGCCTAACGGGAAATCCAACAGGCTTCCCATGAGACCTGTGGATGCTTTTCCAGTCCATCACTGGATCAGTTCATCACTGCTGAATTCAACTGACAAATCATTTCTCATCCAATCTCCATGGTGCCTTGACAAGAAGAAATTCTTCAGGCAGCATAGTTCATTTAAAAACATAAAACCCAGCGTGGGTTTTAGATGGTAGATGAATATGCTTTTACTTTGGCAGAAAACATATGGATGCACACAAAATAATGTTACTATTTAGCTCTTATGCACTATACACATTGCAGGCATTATTCTTACTTTCTATCACAGGAAGTAGTAATGAAGTGTGATTCAGTAACACATTCAAAAGTCACAAAGCACGTGTATGGTAGAAGACAACAATTCAACTTTCCTAAATCCCAATTTGATGCTTGTTTCTGAATGTGCCTGGGACTGGTAGCCTATAGCACATATGTGAAAAAGCAAACCAGCAGATTCTAAATGGCAGAAGATCAAAAGCTCAGATTTACAAGATCTTAAAAAGAGGCATCTGTGGCAAACAGTAGCTAATAGCTGAGCTACAAATTCAGCTGTGCTGCAAATAGAGGCAAGGTACCACCTAGCACATGCAGTTAAGGGATGCATTAGATGATAATGTCTTCTCCAGAGCTAATTATGTGGACTTGATCTCTATCTGGAGTCCTCCACCTCTCCCTGCTATATATGTTATCTGTCCACACGTGGACAAAAAACACTGCTACCTGCTCCCACTAGAAACTACAGAATTTCTGCCACAGGTTTCAGTGGAAGTAGCACCCAGGTGCATCGGATTCTTAACTCCTATTTTCAGCTGCATTCACTTCACCTCATGGCTATATATCATGCTTTTGACTAAAGACAGGATAATTTTCTTTATTAACACAAAGAAAGAGAAGAACAAAACAGCCAAATGTCATCATAACATTCCTTAGGATACATGTAAAACCCAATGAGCACAGCATCATAGAATAAGGTTTTGTTTTGTATTTAAAAAAAAAAAAAGATGACTGAGCTTCCATGAACTTTGGACACAAAAAGGCTGAATAAACCTTGTGGAGAAGAAGTTGAATAGACTTTCCTATTTCACAGCAAATAAGCTGTTTAAAGAAATAAGCCTGTTTAGAATGCTATGTAACACTGAAGCAAATCCCTGTCTTTAGATCTAAAGGATCTGTGATTTGCTGCATGATCAGATCTAAAGCTGAAACCTGGTAAAACAATAACTATGTCACTATATGAAAAAATTGTATTTTTTCAAATACTGCAGTTTAAAATGACCTATTATTTTCAACAGAGGAATAATAATAAAATATAATAAAAACAGGACACTTGCTAGCAGGAATAATCTCATTTCACAGAATAAATGTTAATTCTCATTCTATTCATAGTAACCATTAGAAAAAATATGGTGAAGGTTCAATAACATAAGGTATTTTAAAATTACATTTGTTCCTTAAACATTCACTTTTGTTTCTTTTTCACTTGCCTGCTACATGGCAAGAACTCTTCAGTACTTCATTTATATGCTTTATTCTATTTTCCTTGTCTATTTTTCACATTTCATTTATAAAGAGTTATTTTATTTATGAAAGTAGTAGTGTAGCTTCTCTTCATCCAACGTAACCTTATTTTAGCACTGTCCCACATCAGCCTGGGGTAGAAAAAAAAAATTTTAATTTGCAAAAATAATTTGTAGTAGATCATACCAATGCCTAAAAGCTACATAATTTTAATTTTCTTCAAAAACAAATATAGACAAATAAAACAGCACCTATAGAGGTTGGTACAATAAGAAAGTCTGCATACACACAGGTCAACATACAGGACATATTGCTAAATCTCTCAGTTTTGGCAGCTGATAGTTTTGCTGAATATACATTTTAAATAATTATAACCCAGTTCTGTGATGCATGTGAGCTTAACTTTAAATAGACGTTTAAACATTTCCAATATCTCTAGCATAATCACTTGCATGCTTAAAGTCCTGACATTATGGAACTCAGTAGCTTCAAGTTTATTGCAGAACAGAGCCTTTAGAATAATGAAATATTAATATTTTTAATTACACAAAACATATAGTGTACAGTGAGCTGAAGAGCAGTGCTCTCTCCAATCTGGGAACTGACAATGCTCACTGCATTGACGGCTTGAAATTGTCAAGCCCTCACAACAGCTTTGTTGGCTGATACACACTGCCAATGCTCTGAAATTTTTGCTAGATTAACTGCTGAATCTTGCTGCTGCAGTTAAAAAGTGTTCTCACCTCTTTCTGTAAGAGGTCACTACCCCTGCAACAGAACCAAGAGCAGGGACCTAGCAAGGGGCAGCAAGGTGTGCAGTCACATCTGCTGAGTTTGCTGCTGGGGTGGTAACCCCTCTGTCGAGGGGAAGAACTGACAGCTGGAGGTGGCAGTGTCTTCAGCTCCTGGACCAAGGCCCTCCCGAGCTTGCCTGTCAAAACTCCAGGAAAATCCCTGGCTGATGCTAGGGTTCTTTCACCCATGGCTTACTGGATTGTCAATGTGTAAAGTCTTCCCCTAGTTGACAAATTTTTCCTCTATATCTAAAAACCCAAATCAGCTGCATCATCCCTCTTTTGTAGTCTTGTTATCAGCTCCTGGAGTCTTTGCACAGAAGAACACATTCATATTTCTGCACACAGTTGATAAGGTAGTTTCCTTAGCTAAACAAAAGTAAAATTGTAAGCAGAGATGTAGTGACAGCATTTTGGCCCCATTGAGGACACCTGGTTTGCTTCCTAAAGTCTTGTTTCCCAAAGTTGCTTTGTTATTCCCAGAACCTCCGTTGCAACCTGAGTTTCCTGGCCTGTTCCTCCTCCTACCCAGCCTTATCACACTTGGCTTTAGAAGTCCTCGCTTTGCAAGATGGGCTCAACGCTGGGGTGGTTTCCCTCTTCCTTTTCCTAAACCTTTCCTACTGTTGTTTTGAGATGCCTTCCTGCCAACGCTGACATGGTGATAAAGACTTCCTTGTCCCAAAGAGTCCCTGCTCTTTTGCTAAAACACCAGGTGATTTTTTTCTCTTTTTTCTACTTTTGTTTTCTGCCACTTGACCCTGGATTTTTGCTCTCATGCTGAGCTAGCAAGGACATCTTATTCCTTTTCCCCTATATGGCTTTTCATATCTTGCTAGTTCATCACAGATCAGAAGAACACGTGCAAAAAAATCCCACCCCAAAATAAAAAGCAAACAAGTGGCACATAATTCACATCAGTCACCAGTGCTGTCAGACAGCATAGATAGATAGCATACTGCTTTTCAGTAATCACAAAAGTTTCAGTGGGAATATTGTGCTTCACCTGTGGGACCTGGATGACTATTTGAAGGTACAGAAAGACCTCACCCTACTGAAAAAAACTAAACAAGCCGCCAGTGTATCTCCAGCAAAGGATTTTCCCAGGTGCTGCCACAAACTAATCTGGGGAGAGGTCCCAGTCTCTGCTAGCTCCTTACCTCTATACTCCTTAGCCCCACTGAATGTCACTATTTCAGAATTTTTTCCCTTCTGCCCCTCCATCCCCAGCCCAAAGCAATGAAGGATATTAGAGAATTTGGCTGGCCCCTCCCTCTCTCTTTACCTTAATCCTTTAGCCAGTAAGGAGAGATGCTGTGATACCTGCTCCCAAGTCTTCCAGCCTTTCCATGCCCTACAGAGGGCAAATTAATACATAATGGTTAAAGAGAAGGTGGGTTTTAATCTCCATAGCCAGAGCAGTGTATTTACATCTTAATCTCCATTTTCTTGAATATATAAGTATAGATCTCATCTCTGCAATTTCTAGAGATACAAAAGCTGGAGAGAAAGAAGGGATCTAACATAAAAAACCAATGCTACTTTAAAAGAAGAAAGAAAAGTCAAACCCAGAATGTTCCTACTTAAAAATAAGAATTTCAAACAGTCAGAACAAAGATAAATTCTGCCACAAGGAATCTCCATTTTACAGACTGCCTTTTACACAGGCCAGCGTCTGACTATTTACCCTGGAAAAGTTGTTACTTGCATAGTAATCATGCCCATGCTTACTACAGCTGTTGCAGAGTGAATGAACCCTCTTCTCAGATAAACAATGAGGGGGTTCAGCCAAATCAGTTTTCTAAGAAGGGATCAAGCAGCAGAAGCTACGCGAGGTCTGGGGAGAGAGACTGACAGCTGAATCCAACTAGACAGCCAAAAGCATCTCCTGGGCAGAGAAGCCATAAAAAACCAAGGGCTTGTCTACATATGTAGTTGTTTCTTACTAACTTCATAAGGTTTACATGCTAAATCCACTAGGTTAAACTGAATTTCCAAGTTAAACTGATCATGCACAAGACAGAGTCTTTGGAATAAGCATGTCCACACCTGAATTATTTAGGAACATATTAACCCATTGGCAGTCCATAGGCTCTATAACTTGTTTGCCTATACAGTACAGCTGCTGGTTCAACTGCAAATTAATAGTTTTTAGTATGCATTGGCAAAGCTATCCCAGCAAATTTCTCCTTGCGCAGACACTGAGTGTTGGAGCACAGTTGTGTAATTCATTCCCCCGCACCAACAAAAATAAAGTATGGCAGTAACCATACTTCTATTTGAGTAATTCTTCCTATTGAGAAGCTCCTGCTATCAGTTTTACAGTCACATGTCATACCCCAAAAAATGCTGTTACGCTGGCAAAACCTGTAACGTAGGGCCTGATATGAGACTCTTACATAGAACCATTAAGGTTGGAAAAGACCTCTAAGATCGAGTCCAACCGTCAACTCAACACTACCATGCCCACTAAACCATGTCCCTAAGCGTCTCATCTACACGTCTTTTAAATACCTCCAGGGATGGTGACTCCACCACTTCCCTGGGCAGCCTGTTCCAAGGCTTGACCAGTCTTTCAGTAAAGAAAATTCTCCTAATGTCCAACCTAAACCTCTCCTGGAGCAACTTGAGGCCATTTCCTCTCGTCCTATCACTAGTTACTTGGCAGAAGAGACCAGCACCCACCTCGCTACAACCTCCCTTCAGGTAGTTGTAGAGAGCGATGAGGTCTCCCCTCAGCCTCCTCTTCTCCAGGCTAAACAACCCCAGCTCCCTCAGCCGCTCCTCATAAGACTTGTGCTCCAGGCCCTTCACCAGCTTCGTTGCCCTTCTCTGGACACGCTCCAGCACCTCAATGTCCTTCTTGTAGTGAGGGGCCCAAAACTGAACACAGTACTCAAGGTGCGGCCTCACCAGCGCCGAGTACAGGGGCACGATCACCTCCCTGCTCCTGCTGGCCACACTATTCCTGATACAGGCCAGGATGCCGTTGGCCTTCTTGGCCACCTGGGCACACTGCCGGCTCATGTTCAGCCGGCTGTCAACCAGCACCCCCAGGTCCTTTTCCTCTGGGCAGCTTTCCAGCCACTCTTCCCCAAGCCTGTAGCGTTGCCTGGGGTTGTTGTGGCCGAAGTGCAGGACCCGGCACTTGGCCTTGTTGAACCTCATGCAGTTGGCCTCGGCCCAACGATCCAGCCTGTCCAGGTCCCTCTGCAGAGCCTTCCTGCCCTCCAGCAGATCAACACTCCCGCCCAGCTTGGTGTCGTCTGCAAACTTACTGAGGGAGCACTCGATCCCCTCATCCAGATCATTGATAAAGATATTGAACAGGACTGGCTCCAATACTGAGCCCTGAGGAACACCGTTCGTGACCGGCCGCCAACTGGATTTAACTCCATTGACCACAACTCTATGGGCTCAGCCGTCCAGCCAGTTTTCTACCCAGCAAAGAGTGTACCTGTCTCAGCCGTGAGCCACCAGCTTCTCTAGGAGAATGCTGTGGGAGACAGTGTCAAAGGCTTTACTAAAGTCCAGGTACACCACATCCACAGCCTTTCCCTACTAGACATCTACTAGGTGGGTCACCTGGTCATAGAAGGAGATCAGGTTGGTCAAGCAAGACCTGTCTTCCATGAACCCGTGCTGGCTGGGCCTGATCCCCTGGTTGGCCTGCACATGGCTCGTGAGCGCCTTCGAGATGTACCTTTCCATAATCTTCCCCGGCACCGAGGTCAGGCTGACCGGCCTGTAGTTCCCCGGATGCTCCTTCCAGCCCTTCTTGTACATGGGTGTCACATTGGCAAGCCTCCAGTCACAAAAGATAATGACCTTTCCTGGTAGTCTTACAGTCTCCAAGAAAGGACAAACATTGGGAGTTTTTTATTGTTGGGGTTTTTTGTGTTTGGTTTTGGGGTATTTTGGGGGGAAGGGGGACTGGGGGCTTGGTTTAGTTGTTTTTTTGTTGTTTTTTGTTTTTTGGGGGGTTGAGTGGCCAATGCCAAAGTGAGAACTCTACACTGTTTACTTTCTTGACAACACATACCTGGCAACCTCAAAAGATGACAATGACTTTGTTACTATGCTCAAGTGTGTAAAAATAAATGATAAAGAAAGTATATTTTTTTAAAAAGAGTGCTTCTCCTTAGGAACAATACAGGAGTTTTGTCTCGCTGAGTTATTGTAGTTAGAGCCTTGAACCTTGCTGCTTTCACATTGGAATGTGAAATATCTTACAATGCCATTCACTGAAAAATAAAACATTTGTGACTGGGGTGATGAAAACAATGCAGAACAATCTAAAACATGCCCACAAATTGTTTACGTCTTATAAGGCACTGCAGACATTTGGATAGAGCAGCAAACCCTCATTACTCAAAATTAGCAAGCTTCAGTGTGTAATGAGGACAGCAGAATGCCTAGCCAAAAAAACAAGAGCAAAAAGAAAATTCAAAAAGAAACTAAAAAAGCCCTCTTCCAACTAATGTTCCTAAAAGGCATTCACTTGAAATTGAATATGCAGAGTTAGTTTTTAAGCCTCAATTTCTGCCTATTTCCTAGGCAATAGGAAAGTGTAAAATACAAGTAATGCAAGTTACAAATCAATCCAAAGAGAAATTATTGCAGAGAGAAAGTGCATTTCTGTGGAACAGAAATGATTTTTAATCATTGGTTGATGATGAAGAGTATACATACAAGTAAACAAAAAATGTTTGAAACAGCACAGTGCTGTGTAAAAAGAGCCCTATTTGTTTAAAAAAATAGTCGAATGCGATATGCAAGTCTTCCGTCTCTATATCCTGAAGTTTTGAAAATTCTGTCCATATTGCTTGCAACTTTTGTTTAAATACATAAGCATAACTTTAGCCTGTTGTCTTAAATTCTTCATTCAGATCCAATCCTTCATAAATTTCATTACCTTACTACTACTAAGTGGTACATAACATCATTAGTGAATATTGTTTTATATAAAAAATGAAATGCCAATCTGGTAATACATTTTGTCCACAAATTATATATATTATATATATGTAAATAATAATAAAATTATTGTCAGTTGTAAAGATTTTTTAGTGAGGGACACAATGAGCAAATAGCAATACAATATCCATGAGTTCAAACAGAAGTTTGAGGGCTAATTCTTCTGCATATTTCTTAAATGCTTTTGCTCATGCAGAATGTAGTTATACTGTTCTGTATGCACATTTATGAGCATGAAAAAACATCCTTGCATGATGATCTTTGAAGAGCGAATATTTAAATTTTTAGTTGGGGTTTTGGGGTGGGTTTTTTGTTTGATTGTTTTTATGAAGTCAAATAAACTGAATCTTTTGACAAACAGTTGCAGTCTTGGTCAACAAAACAAGAAGTTACCAGTGATAAACACATACCTCTGTTATGAATGATTTGGCTGTCAAGGGGTTCATTACAAGAATAGCCCGTCTCAGAGTGTCCCGGTAGCGGTTCAGTTCTTCTATTCGCATAGTGGCAAAAAGCCCCGTGATCATTTTATTGATGTTGTTTTCTACTTTCTGCAATGCTACATCCATTCCCTGTTGAGAAACTTTGTCCAAAAACTCTTGTATTCCACGGATATCTAGGAAAATCAAAAGCCAAACAAGATGTTAATTGGTAAGTGGAAAAAAAATTCAAATAACTGTTCAATTCATCTCACAAAAGCATTTTGTTCGGTGTCAGGTAGACCCCTATGGGCTTTCACTTAATATTCATTGGAGCTCTTCCTAAGCTATGTTCATGGCATTTCTTAAAGTACTAAAAGTGGAGAAAGAATGGCCACACATCAGCTACTGTTCAGAAGAACCACTAGAAAACAAACCTACAAATATTTCTAGCAACTCTCCTAGTGTGGTCATTCAATCATCACACTTGTTCCTTATTTTTCTTAAAGGACTTTCACACTAAAATCCATGAAGACCAGTGAAGTTATGATGACTGTAACACACAGTGCTTCCTTTAAGTGAGGGTTGTCGGAGGGCAACTAAAGGGGAGGAAGATAGGAAGCAGACTGCTTTCTTTTGTGGGACTCAAAATTATGTTATCCACTGCAATGCTATGTAGCTTAATGTATCTAAGTGAAGCTTGGGATGTTCATTCATCAAAAAATCTTAATGTTGTTCTAAATTGCACAGCTATTTATTTCCTTCAAAAACAAAACAAAAGCCAGACACACAGTTGTGGTGGTACTGACTGCTCTTAACAAATACCAATGCTGCTTGGCTGAATTTACTAAGTTCTTCCATAGCAAACTGCTCTAGCAGAGCTTTCTGGCTCACTCTGAGTAAATCCTTCTTTAAAAATGACTTGGAAAGGAAGAATTGATCAACAAAATGCTAACGGTGTTCACCACCTAGCTTGTAATATCTTTAATGTCTTTCCCAAACTGGAATGGCTGGGTACTCTCACATTGTGGTGCTACCTCAAGCTGGTCCAAGCCTTTGAAAGGCCTTCTGCAGTAGTGAATTCCACAAGAGTGAGCGAAAAGCTTGTTTGTTTGTTCCTGTTCTTTTGAATGGATTTATCTAAAAAAAAACAAACTTTGAGCTTAAAATTTAAAATTATTCAATGACTGCACAAGTCAGAGCAGGGTCTCCTGGACCTCAGGGAAATCCCTCCAGCTAGACTCAGTCCTCACTGTTTGACCCCTACTCACCACAGCAGTTCTCAATCTTTTTTCTGGAGCTAAATCACTAGTTCCCTGATGTGACTCCTCTCCCCAGCAGTCGCTCAGACCTGCTCTCCCAGAGGACATTCAGCAGGACAACTTTCCTTCCCTGCTGGCATGCCAGCCTCCCACACACCCATCTGATCTCATTTAGAGGAACAAAACGCAGCCTTAGAGCCAACAAAACAGACATTGTCTGACACAGGCATTAGTTATGGGGGTGGGGGGGTGGGGGGGGGAAGGAAACCAATAACCCAACATAGAAATGAATTTCTGAAGAAATATTTCTTTGAAAATAAAGGTTCCTCAGGTTTAGGAGGGCATTTGTGGTTAAAACCCACCAAGAAAATATTTCTCCCATTAGAATGCCAGATCTGGGCTCTCCAAGGTGTGCGGTGTTCAATCTCATCCCTGTTGGATTGCAGTTCCTGCTCTGCTTCCCTTCTGCAGCCCTGGAGCTCTATCAGGTCCTTGTCTCGATCACTCGTTTGCCAGGGGAATGGTCAGACCTGAGGCCACAGGCTGATCATGCATCTTTCTTCATGAAACATCTTATATTTGAGAAAGCTTCCAATTAGATTTTCACAACTGCTTGGCTACTCTGAGATCTTTCATCCTCACCTATCATCTTCTCCTAATCCCTGCCCTTCTTATATGGGGTGAGGGGGGAATGCTTTATTTAATCCTAACATGGGATGAGTAAATATGGGATGGAGAATCTCAAAAGCATTCATACTGCTGGAAGCACCTTAGATGCAGTTTGCACGTGATGCAAGTGGACAGCAAAAGGCTAGAAAATCAGACTGGAAGCAGACTGGAGGGATGCTTGAGCACAACAGACTCTAAGCCCTAGAAGAGGTGTTACACAAACAGCCATAAACTCTATCAGGAAAGGGCTCTTGGCTGGCCCTTAGGGTGGTCTATTTTGCAGGTGATACAAGTGAAATTGTGCTGGCATATTGTGATAACAGCTCAGGGCAACCCCAAGACAAACCACACAGAATAGTAGAGCATGTAGCTGTTGTTTTACTTTATCAGGATTCCAGTAGCTACACTGGCAGGTGACGGCTTTTAGAGGAACTGAAGTTCATTTTAAGACCAGAGGAAATAATGAAAATCACTCCTTTTTAGAAAAATATTGTGAGGAAATGTTCTAAAATTTCCCCCTAAAACCGCCTAGACCTTGGGCGCCCTCCATTAGCTGTTGAGAGAGCAGTACTACCAGCACTCAGCTGTGGTCAGTCCTGCCAACATGAGGCAAACGTGGCCGGAGGTCTGGGCTACAGGGGGAGAATTATGTAACTCCCCACCCCCAGCAAAGCATCAGCAACATGACAGAAACCCTTGAGAAGATTATGGAGATGTCACATGTGGATTAAACATGGGAACTATGTCAGTGAAAGACCAACACAACTAAGGTCTGGCTAGTAACCACAGCAGATGAACACTACATGGCCCAAGGGAAGGCTAGCAGGAGTACTCCAGCGTCCAAACTGATAGGTCTTCAGGAAAAAGCTGGAAATACCTGAGCTAGAAATCTTTGTGCTTGACTTTGCTGGAAAAACTGTACAAAACTAAATTCAAGCTTTCCTCTTTTCCAAGCCTAATGAATACTCTTTTTATTGAGCTATGCATTTGAGGATTTTGGGGGGGCCAACATACGCTGAAATTTAAAGGTTCTGACAAACACAGGTCATTTTGGCATTTGACTTCAGGTTATGGCAAAATAAGATATCAGAGAAGTTCTGGGCTTCACAGAAGTCCAGCAGCCCTATCAAGAAGATCTGAAGTTTAGACATTCATACTTTGATTTGCTTATTTTCAGCCACAAACAGTAACATAAGGAAAACAAAGTTCAGTCTCCACGGTAAAGAAAACACTCTGCCTGTCTCCCCAGCAGAGATGTACTAACTAGAGGTTATTACAGATAGCCATCCTCTGGGACCAGATTATCGAGATACTTCAAATTATAAGGAAATAACCATGTAATACCTTATAATCAAACAGTCCACAAAAATAATTCAACAGGGTTAGTGTTGGAAGTTGGACTGTTACAATCAGCAAGTTGTGTCTCTTGTCTAGAGCTCTAAAATACCATCAAAATGGTAAGAAATGGTATTTGGGGCGTTTAAGCTATTTTAGGCATTCAGCACTGCAACCCCATTCTTCAAACACTGCCAAAATACCAATATTACTAAACACTTCAAGAATAGTTTAAGCACGAATAAAATACAGCCTTACCCTAAAAATAAAGTTCCATAAGAGAATCAGATACTAATTACAGTTTCTATTTAATGTCTAAATCAGGAAAATTAAATTCAATCTAATCAGAGATGTTAGAAATTTTTTTGGCACTTCAAATACCAATTTAAGCAGCACCAAGATTATTTGAACTGCTACAAATATGCCTAGTTCTACGCAAATGATAAAATAACTTCTTTCCACTTTAACCCCTTCATTCTAAGGTTCTCGAGACTCACCCACTCTGAGAGTTACTCAACATCCAGACAAATGGAATAAAAACTGGATAAAACTGACTAGTTGGAGTCAAAATTATTGAAGTGTAAGGAACACATGCAGATGGGATCTAGATACACCATCAAAATATGAGGGGGAAAAGTTACTTAGGCTATGAAAGCCTTTTAAAAAACTTAATTTCTATAGCATAAATCCATATATTCTTCTCCGACAGCAGAACAGGGTAGGGAGGAACCACCAAACAAAGTTTTATTTGTCCTTTCAAAACAAGAATGTAATTTCACTTGACCTGAATTTATAAACACACTGGAGTTATTGGTTAATATCCTGTATAATCCGTGTTGTCATAGAAGCCAGATTATGGGATCAAATGGCTTTGTTCAGCACAAATATCTGCAAATATAAACAATGAAACAATTATCTTGAATCTTCACCTAATAAAGGGCCAAAAGGGACAGAGGTCCAGTATTATTCTACAGTTCTACATTTATTAGGTGACCATGCCAACAGTATGGTATCTGTGTGATAGGCTTTCAGGAAAACAGCACCATTCTAATGGAAAAGGTACCAAACCAGGATTCATAAAACTTCCTTACTACTTCTGCCTTTGGCATTGATACAACACAAAGCTGTGGGCAGGAAATAAATACAGACTTTGCTTATACCTCAGCTTACCCAGTAGAAGAATGGAGATATTGGTGATGCTCACCTGCTGCCATGAAACAGCAGAGAGCACATAAAACCACCCTGCTATTTAAAATGCTATTTAAATCATGATGCTTCCAATATTTCAGCACCAAGTCACTAGCAATGATTGTATTCAAAGCGTATGCCAAAGAACAGATGCTGCCACTGAATGGGCAGCATTACCTTTTCTGCGTGGATTGTCTGAAAGTGGCACATAGCCACACTGCACTGTGGAATCATCTTTCTAATAGATAAACTCCTTCTGCAGAAAAATCTGGCAAGCAACCTGTAGCACAGATGGCTCCACTGTGGAGACACAGGACTGTTCGTGTCTGGAACGCAGGTGTTTTTTGCCCCAAATTTGCTAGCCAACTTACTGCCCAGCCAGAAGACACATTTCTGTTTTCTGTTTAAATCAGATGAGTCACAGTCATTTTCAGAAATGCAGAAGAGCTGCCCATTATCACCAGTATTAATTATTCTCCTTACTGATGAAAGCCAAAGTTACGACATAGAGACAGACTAATGCTAGAGCCAAAGTTGCTGTCTCCTCTCCCAACTCATGTCACTATTAGTTAGTATTACGTTTTCTTTTTTTCACTGTACATCACTTCCACTCTACACATGCATGCACAAGAACATAGTACCATTCTGCAGTCAGAAACTCAGCATCAGCTATAGTTAAACCAGGCTGGAAATTTAAATGAAAACTTTACCAAACATTCTCTTTTGACCCAAAATTGTGGCCTATTTAAGAGATTGTGAAGTTGGCTTGGAAAGTCTAATATACAAAGAGCGAGGCAAGCAAAACTTATCAAGGACTCTGTTGGAAATGACCTTCCCATACATAACCATGCCACCATTGGTCACACTATGACCAAGAGAAGAAAAAGATGGCACTATTCACCAATGGTAATAAATTAATCTATCCACCTCTATCATTGTATTCCATCTAAATTACAAGGCGCTCACTGTTACTCAGCACTTTTGTTATCCCAAACCTGGTTTACAGTCATTAGCTCATCCTCCCTCTGATACCATTTCCGATCTGAGAACATTTTCCTCACAGTATCCGGATGATAAATACGAACTGATTCAAGCTGTAGCAGTAAAGGTGAATGCACCTGTCATAAATATTCACTGGCTGATTTACACAAAAGACCACTTTATTTATACAGTTGGTGAGAAAAGCCATTGTATAACAAATGACACTCTTCAAACTCTTATCAAGAAAGCTTTGTAAGTCTAGCGCAGTGATTCTTCCTTACATAATGATGGCCAACATGACAGCAACTATTAATTATGGAAATGCACTGCACACAAGGGAGATGTGCAGCTCCGGCAGGACTCTGATGGTGCCACTGCTCTGTTTAAAGCCTTGAGCAAAGTGTTCACATTCCTGTGCACATGTTGATACTTATTAAGATGGTTAAGATCTAGACTGAGGAAAACAACAATTTAGCATGATGATTCAATAACAGTCCTTCATCCTGCTTTCACAGCAGTGGGATTCCCTCTCATTAGTCAGCTTATATGTGATTCAGTGAGCCTCCAAAGTAAAATAAACAAAAAAACCCCATCTCCATAGCACTTTCATATTAGCATTTGGGAACTGAGAGGGAGCAGTTACCTGAACTGTTTCAGCTGGATGATCTAGCTTCAGAGAATATAGCAGTAGTTCAACTCATTGTAAGTAAATTTAAGCTCAAATGTTTAATTACATATGACATCTCAGTTATATTATCAAATTTTCTGGAACCTAGCAAGTGGGGATAATATTTCTTGGGGGAAACTGAAAATTTGTAAATGGTAAGAATGACTGTTTTTTTTCCTCCCTTGCTTGCAATTTTCTGAACTTTCACACAGAAACCCAACGAATTTTCTCAAATTTCTTAATATCATCCAGTTGAGAAAAAGGAAGAAAAATATACTTATATACTTTTTTTTTAAAAGATATTTCCATTTCAAACCATAATAAAAACAAGTAACTTCAATTTTGTTGTTTGATATTGAACTATTGTGGCATTACTGAAATGTCTACATAATCCTTATTTTAAAGGATCGTCCAAATGTCATTTACCTTAGCTATTTTTTGTGTCATGCCATAGATCAATTATTAGAGATTATCCTTTAAATAAGAAAAATCAATATAGATAGTCTCAAGTAGCTGAATCAATGTTGGGGGAGAGATAATAACTTTTCCAGTTTTTCAATCCTGCAAAACTTAAGTTTCCAACCTTTCTGGTGATTGACACAAGATTTTTCCTTTGAGTTTCTCAGTTTTTTAACTGGAAAGAAAGGGGGAAAAAAAACAAAGGATAAAAAAAGATAAATAAAATTGAAGCTAGAACTAATCCTTAAGAGTATCAGCTGCTACCTTTGCTTCTCAAACACAGAAAGGGAATTGGATTGTGATCATCCCCTCATACCATGGAGGCTGACAAGTCAATAAATTCTATAATCACGTACTTTTGACTGTGTAACCTGTTTTCTACCTCTTCATTCAATTTCCTTTTGACTACAGTTTGCATTAGAGATTTCCCAAAGCCTTCTAGGAGTTGCCTTTGAGTAAAACAACCTCTTACAAAGAAATAAATTTTCTTTGCCTAGTGCCTCCAAAGATGATAATGGCTTAGAGTTTAGTGCTGTTCTTCAGCATTTACTCTCCTGTTAAAAATCATGCCAAACTTGAAAAATTATACTTAAATCCTATACAACTGTACAAGAGCTTCATACCTCTGCCTAGATATACGCTTTTAATAGCAAGTAATCTATACTTCTGTCTTTATGACACACCAACTCACCCTGTAGGTCCCCACTGTTCCCTGTTGGTTTTCACAAATGAGGAACCATGCATTCCTTTGCAAGGAGGTGGTGGGGAACAGCAAAATGGCTGTCCTTGCAGACTTGCTGGTAATAAACCAAGTGTGACTATGTGTGTTATAATCTTACTTAAGACAAATTGTTCTGTGACTGTGCATCAATCTGCTCCTCAATAATTTTTTCAGTTGATTAAAAGTTTACGCTATAGGAACAGGAATATTTTATGAGTGGACTGGTGCTGTGAAGAACATAAGCTATGAAAGCAATGCTGATAAACTAAGATTTAGAAATAGCATAGTAAATATTTTCTGGCTTTTTCCTGTCTCTCTGCTTCCTCTTTTTCTTGACTGGTTAAAATTCTGAGAGAAGTTTTCTTTTCAATTTATGATACTACCTGACATTTATGATGTTATTATGCCTAACTCATGCCTTTTTTCCAATGGTGGTATAAATTTTTCCATTCAACATGCAAAGTACTTTGAACATTTATCAAAAGAGGAAATTATTGCACATTTATTTAGCTGCCAAAGTAACAGTTTACAAACTCAATTTTAATACTTCTGAGAAGTTATTAAAACAATGTGTTGAGAGTTGAAAAATACTTAGCAAACAGTAATGGAAATCAGTGCAAGGTTCAGGTATTCAAATATTCTTAAAAAAAGCCACTTTTCTTCTGACACTTACAGACTGTACATATACGAAAGAAATCTCACACTTCTGCAAAACCTCGAGATAGCACCTCATTTACAGCAATTACCCATTACACAGATATTAGGAGAACACCTACAGTTTTATTTTGACCTCAGCACTGAAATTCTAGATATAATAAAAAATTTGGTCTTCCTTCCTTACTAACACAACACAGGCAGCTGTCAGGCCAAGCCTTCGAATGTTTTATCCATTCCATCTGTAAAGACAGCAACATGAGCCAATGATAAACCCTCTCTTACCGTTCTACGTATTCACTTATAGCTCCTGGAATGCCTTCCCCCAACTATTACGTGGTTGAAAAGCAGAAGCATGGCCATTGTTCCACTAGAGAAATTTTATAGAATAGTTCAGTTGTCTCAGAAGTTGAATAATTTTAGGATCAACCAAAATATATATTCAATTTCCAGTGGTAATGTCAACCAGCAAAAGCAAGTTGTTACTAAAGGTCTCACAAAGAGCTGCTAACTTGCAATATAATTAAGTGACACATTAAAGTTACACAGATGAAAAATACATGTTCCTTTCCTTATCTGGATGACATAATAAATACTAATGGGAAAAAAAAGTTCAATAATAAGCTTGAATTAATTATACATTTATTGAGGCACAGTGAAGTAAATGAGTACGGGAAGTTGGCAAAGAGCCAGATGAGTAATAAACAGTTTTAAGACTGTCTGGAGACAGACTTGAGAATATTATAGTCATCAGGCAGCTGAAAACAGCCTCAGGGTAATTATAAGCATTTGTAATCGATTAAAGAGAATGTGATTCTTTTATGAATCTTTATTAAACTTGCATTAAAACTTAAATGATTTGAAAATGTTATGGTTTTAAGCACATCTTTGTCAGTGGTCATCATATATTTATTTCTGGACAATGTGTATGCAGGAAAATGTCAATGGAATTACTTACTTTATATGGTTTTTAAAGGAGATACTAGGAATCCAGGCCTCATATGTACAGATGGGCATCATCTCAGAATATCACCCCTCTTACAACTCAGGAGAGGCAGCCTGTCTGCAGGCGGCTCAGCCTTTCGAGTTCCAGGTATAATCCCTTCTTACAAGTCAATTTCTTTGAAAACAACCACCTTCCTGGGGCAGGGATGGGGAGAATGCTCTCTTTTATCCTCATAGTTTCATAGACCTCTTTACTTAGGCTAGAATCCTCAATAATACAGATCTCACTCCTCTCCTCCTTGAGATTGTATTTTATTGTCTTTCTCCAAAATCTTCCCTCAGATTGAGCTTGAGACATCTTTTTAGTGATGTGACCAGCTACCTGATACCACTGCCTTTATTCTTTCCTGGTGCACAAATAATCTGAAACCCCAGTGTATGCTGAGGAGCAAGAGGGGAGATCCATGAGGAAGTTTCTGCGAGACAGGTGCCCTCTAAACTCTTTCCTACTGTAGCCTCCTCCCTTCCTTTTCAGTGAAGTCTTCAATTACTTCTTCAACCTCCATTTGCTATGGGAATGCCTCCTTTAGCCTCACAGAGCAAATCCCTTTCATAGCCTTAATGTTTGTTTTCTTTCTTTCCTTTACAAAAGTTAAAATTAAATTACCACCTAAGGGAATGGCAAATGTCCATTGCCAAATACACGTAGTATTAGTAGGAAGGTCAAAAAACTGTAAGCAAAGAAATCTTAGTCCTGGAATCAGTAAATATGGCAATAAATCAACAGTGATGGTTGCATATCAAAGGCATACTGGGTTGAAAAACACAAGGTTAGGCAAGAAAATTGGACAGAGAAGTGGGATTTCTTAACTTTTTTTTTTTAATATAAAATACAGAAGGGTTTTAAAATATTACTTCCACCACTACAAAAGAGAATAGGAAATAAGAGAAAATTCATTCTCCAGACACAATCTTATTCCCCCAACCTTTCTTGATAAAGTGCAGAATCATTCTATCTGCTTTGGCACCAACGAAACATTAAAAATAAATATTTTCAAACAGCTAGACTTTCTCCCTTTCATCTTAGAAATGCAGAGATACCTACACGGTAAATTGCACAAAATTCACAATTAT
The DNA here is from genome assembly GCA_013400755.1 of Pelecanoides urinatrix. Lineage (NCBI taxonomy): Eukaryota > Metazoa > Chordata > Aves > Procellariiformes > Procellariidae > Pelecanoides > Pelecanoides urinatrix. The sequence goes on along the minus strand of VZTQ01008846.1, from coordinate 171,905 downwards.
GTTCTTGCAATGACTGACTGGTTTCTTCATAAAGAATTTACTACTATAGAAAAATAACTATGTATTCCCTGAGAATACAGTGAACTGTAAACTGCCTGAAGAGTAAGATATGAATTACAAAAGCTTGCCCCTTGTTGATACACCACAGAGAAAAACCAACAATATGCTGGGATTCTAGGTCAATTACTCTGCTTATATAGCCTGGGCTCACACATTCAGATCTCAAATGACTACTTCATTTCTTTTCCTCTGTGACTGAATGTGTAAGGGTCTTTTTCACATTACTATTTGGGGACTGGCCATTGTCAGATGCCAGTCTGTGGGTGAGGCAGGATTTGCTGTTTCAAACTGCATTTTGTTTGCTTTGAACTTGAAACCATAAAGTAAAGATGTAATAACTTGGCAAAGCTTGCTCAAAATATTTACAGATGTCAGTAGCTCTTTTTACAAATCTAAACTTTGCTATTTCCAAAGGTATAAGTTATACATTTATAGTGTCCAGTCTGAAAACGCCTTCACTGAAAAGGGCGCTGATGGTCCTAAGAAAGAGTTCAGAGACTTAGTGGAGGAACTGCCGAGACTCTAAACTGGCTTGTAAGAAGGAGATGCACAGCTACCCTCTGCAACACAGTGATCCTACGGTTTGAGCTGAGCAGTCAAGAATAAAAAGAGTAGGAGCCAATCTAGCTGCTTAAATGAAGTAAATTTGGCTTGTACATACCGTCTGGATAGTAATTTTAATAGCAAGTTGAGAAAGGCATCAATCTAATGCATAATTTTGCTGCATTTCATGCCGCCTACTCTTTAACTGTGCAAGAAGACTGTCCTTAATGGCATTTGAAGAAGCACAGAATTGTCCTTGAACACTTAATATCCTCATATGAAATCTTCTTAAGCAAAATCAGATTTCATGTGCTGGGCAGGCCTTTATCTTGTTTTACTGAGACAAGGGAATTTTAGTAGTTGAACTTTAATAGTAGTTAAAGGATTGAAACAGTATGTAAAAGTTTGAGACCTCGTTAACTATTGTGTATAAATTAGCTGTAGCTTCTCACAAGGCCAGCACAACTACTGTGTAAATTAATTGGCGCCTTACAAGGACAGTACCTGATAAGAAGTAAAACTTCTCCTAAGAAACCAGCTAAAACAGACCCTGTTGTTTGAGCAAGAGCCAAGGAACAACTGAGCCTGTGCAAGAACAAAAGGTTACCAGCGGTGACGAAGAGGAACCACCAGCCTTCATCCCCACGACCCCCGACGACCACCACCAGGAGGCAATGCGCAAGCGTGGATGGGAGGAGTTAATGGAAATGACTTCTTGGAACTCATTTTAATACAAAGCGGGGACAGGTCATGCATATGTATAGGCGTATCATGCATATGCAACAATTAGCTGTATATATTTACAGTGAGTGCCGCGTTGGGGCGCGCACGATTTTGGTGGGACTACCCCCCGTGCCGCCCAGCGCTGAATAAACATACCTACTTTACAATCTTACAGATTGTGGAGTCCGTTTTCCGCAAGTCATTACCTCAAGGAACAAAACACAGTGAATACAAGGGGACTGACTGCAGTATTTTCACTGGAGTTTGAACTAGATCATCCCAGCAGAGAGCAAAGATGGGGCAAAAGAAGACTCATCTCATTCTGATTTTCACAAGTTCATTTGAGTTTATACACTAAAGGTAAAGATACAATTGTAGTAAACGAGATACAAACACATACCACCTAAGTCTGCTCAAGTTAAAGTGTTCTTTTTTCTTAGCTCCTCACTCATTAACTGTTATTGTGTGTTAGCCTCACATTTGTTACTGGCAACGCTCTACCACTGACAAAAGACTACGGTTTTACTAAAATCTTTCACTAGTTATTCAGCTTAACTAAGTCAGCAGCAGCAAAATCATAGAATCAGAGTAGTTTGCGTTGGAAGGGACCTTTAAAGGTCATCTAGTCCAATGCCCCTGCAGTGAGCAGGGACATCTTCAACTAGATCAGGTTGCTCAGAGCCCCGTCCAACCTGACCTTGAATGTTTCCAGAGATGGGGCATCTACCACCTCTCTGGGCAACCTGTGCCAGTGGTTCACCACCCTCATCGTAAAAATATTCGTCCTGTACATCTCTGAGGTACTCCAGAGCATTTAAGGGAGAGCAGACAGCAACAGTGAGGTTGAATTCCTTCAGGAATGGACCCAGCTACATGAGAGGGTTGAGGCTGGTGGAGGGCCTGCAGGACCATGTTGTCTTTGAGGCCTTCTGAAGCGAAGAAGTGAGACAGACCCAAAAGCACTGTGGGACCATGGGCACGTGAGCTCTTCCACAGAGGGTCAGTGTCCCATGGCTTCAGTGAACAGCAACACAAGCCACGTTCCCGTGCCTGCTCTAAATACTTTTTTTACTATTATCAAGGTGCCTTTTGTTTTGTGTTAGAATAGTCAGCCTACCTACAATTTTACTTGGAAAAAAACCATCAGTTAAAAAACTTAGATGTCAATTATTTCAGAAATGCAGTTCTACATCACTTCAACACCCAGTTGGTTATGACTTAATGAAAGAATTGCTTCCTTCAGAGACTTTAACTTTCTTTGATGGTAAAGAACCTTTAAGTAGATTTGAATCTTCTAACGTTTAGATAGAAAAAGTGTTAAAATGTTAAAACTGAATATACTTGTCTACTTACATTCAAAAAAGAATTTGGGAGTTTTAAAAAAGGGTAACATTGGGGAATAACTCTAAGCCCTGCAGAAGGACACATTTCTAATTACAAACAGTTCTCTAACTCTCTGATAATGAAAAGGAATCCATGATAGACTGCAAAATAAAAATCAAAAGCAATTCAATTCATAGAATGAAAAAACTATATTGATGAATTGACACATAAATGGTTGCAGTGTCCTTTAAAGGTGCAAGGGATCTGGTTTACCACAGTATTTACTTTGGCTATGAGCCCAATTTTACTGTAGGAAAATTTATTTTAAATATGAAAGGCACATTTTCTTTTACAGAGCAAAATTATTAATGGAAATTTCAGTAATACAAAGAAAGTATTTTGTTATAAATCATTAAATTAAATTACTATACAAAATTTCTCAGAAAGGAGAGTATTGGAATTCTGCTGGTTGCTGGAACAAATCAGTCTAACAGCGTTTTCATGTTTTCTAACTTAAAAAAGATGGCAACAATGGGAAAAAATAAAGGATTAACACATATCAGAATCTATATTCCCATTACTTCTCAAGTGCCATTTACTGCTATGGAGACATCACTTAATGTTATGATACACCCCTTGAGAAGGAAAGATCACCACATACAAAAAAAAAAACCACCGGGGCAAGAAATTGCTCTGTTTGCACAAGTGTCCGTTCTGCAGAGGACTGTGCCGAACATATCAATAATCTCTTCCTAATATGAATTTAATTCTAATGCAAGTGTTGATCTCCCACCTACTTTAATGTTTAATACTAAATGTTACATTTAAATGTCTATTATTAACTGCTGCATGCAGTTAAACTGAGCAAAGCTTCCAACCAGAATTTGATTTTAGGTCTGTATGAGCTGAGAAAAGAAACAGATCTCATACTGCGGCAGATCCTCTCAGGCAAGCTGAGGAATGGGACTGGGATCTTTCAGAGGGAATTGCAACCGCCCTTAGCTGCACTGACACTTTGACCAATGGGGATGGCTTACCTTGGACCTCCACCCTATGTCTGCATGCCCAGTCTTGATTTCTTTCTAAAACAGGCACAGAAGATAACAGCAATGCCTCAAGCTCTTCTGGGGTTCTTGGGCCAACTCTCTTCTACAAAACCCAAACTGATGCTGGGATTTTTTTTTTATTTTTTTTTTTAAATACTTCACATCTGTAGACCCATCTAAATGAATGGCTTTCTCAAACATCACAGAAACATACAATAATTAGAGTTGGATGGGACTTCAGGAGGTCACATAGTCCAACCTCCTGTTCAAAGCAGGGTGAATACTGAATTCGGACTTCTCCACTCTACAATCCATAAACAAGTGATTCCAGTTCCTCTTTTCACTCCCTGAATTTCTCTGCCCCTCCCTCTGTGCAAGCCCCTCTTTGGTCAATACAGAACCTGGGAAGAGAAAATGTGCACTGCTAACATCCTGGAAATGCTTTGAGTATATCAATAAAATAGCAGGAAAAAGGGAGTAAGCAACATAATTTGTTAAGATTTATAATAAGCTCCTGGCAAGATCGTTTTCTAGGGAAAACAAGAAAATAATGTCATCACAGGTACGAGGAAAACTACTGCCATAAATCAAAAACCAAGAGAATTAAGAATGGGCAAAATACTGTGTCAAGCCTAACAATTTCACCTGAAACAGGGCAGTGAGGAATTAGAGAGGCATTCCGGTATGAGCAAGAAGAGGAGAGACAGAGAACAACTCTCACGGCGATGGAAATAATAGGAGAGGCCTCAGGTTAGAGATGGTGTTCTGAAACTTCTGCTCTCTTGTTCCTTATTAAAAGTGGAGGAGGAGATAGTCAATGAAATCAGCAACATGAAATTTTGTAAAGAAACTGTAGGAAGCATAAAGAGAGTATCGAAACTGCCTGCTGCCCTAGGATGGCTGTTGAAATCAAGGATTTAGCACAGTTTAAAGAAACATTATACCTTTGCACAGATAATAGCCCTACTCAGAGTTCCAGGTTAACTCAAATCTCAGGTTGCATTTAAAATCTTTCTGTTTATGGTATTAGTCCCAAACTATGCACACACACAAACAAAAAAAAAGACAACACAAAACCCAAAAAACCCCACCCAAAATACCCAAACCACACAAATGGTTAGAAAGGGGACAGACTGCTCAGTAGATACTAAATGAAGAAATTTTTTTGCACCTTTTCCTGATGTAGGGGATAGTGATCACTGATCAGAGTCAGATTACCAATCTGTCTTGGCCAGTATGGCATTACTTGTAGGCTACTGAAGTCAGAACGCCATAAAGGCTGGTGGAAAGACTTAATGTCTGCCACATGTCATGTCTGGGGATGATGTGTCACTGAATGAGCTACTGGTCTGAAACTTATTCTTTGCAGGCAGGCATGTGTGTTACATTAAGTCATACCATAATGAGATTCTTACCCAGAAATCAAGGATAAAATGACATGGTGTCTGAACTGCATTCTCAAATTAAATAATGAAACTTGAATAATTAAAAACTAGTATTTACAAATATAATTATTAAAAATATTAATTATAAAATTTGTTTGAGGTTTTTAAACTCAAAAATACATGGAAAAAGATATCTTTTCGCTGGCAAGATTATGGTCTTCTTTGTAGGTACACTGGTACTTAAATGCACAAACTCAGATGAACAAAAATACTCCTTGCTGCAAGCTTTTTGGATGGGCTTTTACGTGTGTGTTACTTATGCTATGGCTGGTGCTTTTAGGTGCTGCTTTGTTATAAATAGGAACTCTCCTATTCATCATTTTCTATCTTTCTAATAAGAATTTATTATGTAGCCAGGGAACAAAAAAGTCAATAACACCTGACCTGAGTGAACCAGATATCATACATAGCAAATTGCTGAAGTGAACATTTTTCCATAACTTGAAGATTTAACTTTGAAAATAAGCTTTAAAATGTTCATCCAAACCAGTCATGATTACTTATGAATAATGGATGCATCTGAAGAAAATAGGTCTGGTTTCAAAGCAATTTTCCATACAAAAAAAGATCATAAAATTAGTTAGATAATGCACCTATACTACAGAAATCTGTCCAGCTCTCCCCTCAGCCATAGAAAATATCTGTACCTAACTCAGCTGAGTCACCAAGCTGGATGGCGCAGTCTTGTGATGCTGCCGTCTGTGTCGCACTTATTCTATCACACAACATCAATTCAGCACCTTTCAAAAACACTGAATTGAACTAAAAAAAAAAAAAAGGAACATTGTCTTCTCCAGACCTTCCTCCTCAAGTTCTTTGCTCTACAGAAGTTCTCTCTGTTTTACATTTATGAATGTAAAAGCTCATTCATGCCAAGGTCTCTGTCCTACATTCACCACTGCTTCAGCTTCTGGCCATCAAATATATGCCAACAAACAGGAGAGATTCACCATGCAAGAAACAATTCTACAAAAAGTTAAGTCTTACATGTTGTCTCTTGAATTGTTATCTTGTATTTCTATAGTCCAAAAAACAAGAGCTTGCTAAAAACTTTTATGCTTCATAAACACTGGCAGAATAGAAAGCCAGATAATTTCTCCATTTATTAGCTAACTCTGACAAAGAAGTTATCAAATAAACCTGTAAAGTTTGATGGATTTTAGAAATAGATTTCTCTGAGGTGCTGTGAAATGCTGACAGAACCATAAATGTTCACAAGCAAAACATAATCTGTTGGAAGACTATAAAGATGTAATGTGACTGCTTTCAACAGAATTATGGATTTGACAAAAATCACCGTGCTAAATAAATACTTACCATAGTCATTATCATAAAAAATAATGAATTTCTGCCAAGCATATTCCATAACCACCCTCAAGATGACATCATTTAAGTAGACAGGGGGGCGGACAGAGAGTGTGTAGTCATCGTTGCGGTTGCTCCTGGTGAGCCCGCAGCCGCTTCTTGGCGTTCCTGCCGTTGAGCGCTGGATGAAGAGGTGAGGAATGTGCATGGCATCTGCCAGCGACTGCAGGGATCCTGCTGATGTGCAGCCGATGGAGCTGACAAGGGCCAGGATGCCTTGGTTCATCAGGTCACAGGCTGTAAGAAAACACAGTGATATTCAAGATGAGAGTGGTTCAGAGCTGTTGAAACGCAGACACTGGGAATTGAAACACAACAGGTTCAATCAAGTGAAATATGGGTAAAATTTTGCACATTGAATAATTCAGACCTAAAATTCATGAAAATCACAAGGCTTCTCTATTCACTTTGAGCTGTCTTGTGGTGAAAGCTGGAAGACTGCCCCATCCACCTTGCCCAGAAATGAATTATCCCTTGAAAATGAGACCCAACCCCAGTCCTTCTGGGGAACAGTAAGAACTGATTCCAGCTACGAAATTAACATGACCACCCAAAGAGATAAGCACTCCTCAAAGTCTAGCACAACAGCTCAATGAATAGGATCTTCGCGTTATACAGAGAAAACTTGAAGAAATAACAGCTCAGGCTTGCTGTCGACTTTTGAAGACTGAGTATAATTATGTACATTAACTTGTCCAAGGAAAAACTGAGTTGCTTTGGGGTTTTAAGAGATATATGCAATAAACTTATGTGACCTATTCTTTTCCTTTTTTTTAAATTAAAAAAAACAAACAAAAAAAAAACCCCAAAAAGCTAGTCTTATAAATAGCAAAATGTTTCAAAATTCAGTGAACGGTTTATATACATTTACTCTCTTCACTTTCGTAAGAAAGGCATGGAGTTGTTTAGGCAAAAAAGAACACCTTGTAACTAATGGTCCTGTTAATGTGGGCTGAGTTACAGCAAACAGTCTGAAGTACAATATCAATGACATCCACATTAATACCAAAGGTGTTTATCGTGATTAATGTTAATGCAATCAATAAATATCAAAAGAATTAATAATGATTAGGTCTGTAATTTTGAAGGATTACCCTGTGAAATACAGCAGAGTCAAGTGTTTATATTGGGTTTCTAAAGACTTGAGATCTTGAATGAAGAAACACCACAGGCCTGTAGCATAATTCCCCAGAGCACACCCAAGGCTAAATTTTGAAATACTCAATTTGCCACTGGCAAGGCTACATGTGCAGTTAATCTTTATTTACACATGTAAATTAGGTAATGGAACAGTAAAGAGTAATATGTATTTACATATGCATATCTAATACTAAACTGTGCAATTACTTATTTTGCAGGAATATTCTGCACACGACAGGTGCAGCCAAAACCAAGAAACTCACATGTGAGAATATATTCCTCTAAAAATATGAAAATATTCTCTAGCGCTAGACCTGTCCTCTCATATCATATGGCACTTAGTCACAGTGAGTAATGTTTCACTGCACAAACACTTATTGATCTCAATGGGAATATTTACAGTGTGAGGAATGGCGTTCCTCGTTGAGGCCTATGTGGAGCTTGACTTTATAGCCAAAGGACAGCACCAGAGGTCATGAATGCAAAGAACCAACTTCTAAAACCAGTGCATTATTCTCGTTAAGATACAGAGATCTGGAACATGCCACTGTGCATGCCCAAGGTGTACTGATGTTGCTGAAGCTCTGTCCACTTCTGAACTCCTTCATGCAGATAAATATGGGAGGGCGAGTGTTCCCACAGAGAGGTTTCAAAGTGTTTTGGCTTAGGATAAAGTTTTCCCTCTATATATTCTCTGAATACACCTCAGCTTTTGGGCCACCTTCTGGGCTTCAGGTTAAAGGTAATACATTTTCAATAACCACGAGTATCCTTTTTCAGAAAAGTACCAAATACCATTGGTAATTGGACAAAAAAATCAGTATCTCACAAGTTTCTAATATTCAGAACATTTCAAAACAATCTTATTAGCTATTCATCTTTTATGCTGCCTGTTTACATTCTTATTTTCACTTCAACACTTTCAACAAAGATAAAAGGCTTGTCAAGTTATCTTTTTAGGGAGATGCTGAATCTCTGTCCTGATATGGTTCTCCTGCACTGAATACTGCAATATCTGGGTTGCAATCCCAGTGAGAATGCTATTACCTGAGACACAAACTATTTTTATTGATATATTGATCTATTGATCAATAAATACCTGTAGCTATCTATATGTCAGCAGATATTCTTATAGCTAGGTATTGATAGACAAATAAAATTCATGTTAGATTTTGCAAAAGCAAAATCTTTTAATTCAATGAAAATTTAAGTCTACATGGTCCTGATGCCACCTGCTTGAATAAAATATGTAGTGTGACCCTCCAGTCTCTCAAACATGACTTTTAAAAATATAGCAGAGTAGGACTGCATTACAGAAATTGCTTGAAAATGTCTAAATTTCCAGGCACACTTTCAGACTGAGAATAACCAGTACACTCCCTGTAATGCTATGAAGTGGGAAACATGCTTTTTGTGAAAATTGTTATTGAAACATGAAGGGGAAGAAAACAGCACAGAACATTTAGCTCCACAGGGTCGAATGCTAATACTGGCAAACAAACTGAATAAAGGATTAAAATCACCTCTCTTGACAGTGCACCACATTTGTTACAATAGCCTCAGGACTGAAGTTGCCCATGTGGCTCTTTCTTCCATGATACGCTTATGAGAATTGCATGTGCTGGATTCGGGCAATATGCACTTAATTATGCTTGCAAATGGACCTTATTCCTGTACACTTAGAGACTATTTAATACACAGAGAATTAGCTGCTGGAGAAAAGGCTGTTATCTCAGAGGCAGCTTTTCGGGAAAACGAGCGCATGAGTTGCAGAGTTCTCCTCTGAGTCAGTCTAACTGGATTATTCTTTTAATAGAAATATAATTTCTACAATTTATACACATACAAATTAAAGCCTATATGATATGTCAAACTATCACATGATATTCACATATTCCTTAGCCAAGAAGAACTTCTGTTGGCTCCAGTGGAAGAGTTGATTGGTAAAAAGCATAAGACTGAGGTCTACATGTTTCCTTAACCCTTTTTCTCCCTCACAAACAAAAGGTCTGTTAAATCCTTTTCCTAGTGATCCAAATCTTTCAACAGTATCTTATCAACTGACTAAAAGCTCTAGTTCAAACATATTTGAAATCCTGGTTGCATTTCTTCTTGAGCCTGAAATATCCAAGTTACATTTTGTCCCACGTGTGTTAAAAAATTCCACACACTCACATATACATATAAAAGGACTTAAATGCTACCTTGGCATTCAAAACTCTGTTGCAATTTAATTTACTATGACCTCCTTAGAGACTGTATTTCCAAGCTGGTATTTAGTCTACTGCCAATAAGATCAAGAAATATTAGTTTACCATTACCTAGAGAAAGGAAAATATCGCTGTGTCTTTTATGATCTCAGGACAGTAGAAATGTCAAATTCAAATGGACTTGCACACACAGCTCCATTGCAAGTTTAACAAAGAAGGAACAGAAAATTATTAATAGTGTTTATAAAACACTGCTGTTCCATATCATAAGTTATGTTTGAACATAAGTTGCCCAGACATTAATTCGCCCCATAACCACCAGATAGTGGATGCTATTAAAAACTGGATCTTTACCAGCTAAAGGAATAAAACTGATCACAGAATTTTACACATTGCATAGAGAGAATATCAGGAATGTCTATAAAATAAGATAATTTAAAATGTTTCTCCATTGTAGATATACATAGAGACTATCTTATGTATAGCACACACTGGCATGGACCCAGCATTACTTTTAACTCTTCAGCTTATCTTGTCTTTCTCAAAATGCAAAGTTACTGAATTTCCAACACTGGCAGGCTGATTGCCAGTAACGAAAAAGCAGTCTTTTAAAATAAAATCTCTTCTAAGTTAGTTTGGTACAACATCTAAAGAAAATAAACCTAATTTTGTGTTTATGGTGCTATTTTTTAAAATAAAGAGCATAGCCAATGCAATTTGAAATAAATAATTTACATCTAGACTATCAGCTTGTATAAGCACTTCCAGCAAAACAGAATTTAAATGGCTATGGTTACAAATGTGTCATTAAAATGCATTCTCTGTAAAATGAAAAAAATGGTAGGTCCTTAAATAACTACTAGTTGCTGTAATTTAGAAAAAAAAATCTATAATTAAGAGTAAATCTGTTTAAAAACAGATACAGGAATAAATAAGAAGCATCAAAAAAAAATTACTACTAAGATTTAACTATTGCTATGAATGTGAGCATTTTCTTACTTATTTCTCCTTCTTCCTGATAATAAATCATGACAAATCACCCTCATACACCACAAACTGATGAGCCAAAGTGAAAAAAATTAGCGTAAGATCTCTGGAGACTTCAGTTACAGTTTAATTCTGCTCCCATTTAAATTGCTGGTTAAACAAAGTCAGACCAACTCTTAACATTATTTTTTTGAAAATGTTAAATACTGTGCATAAAGAGTGGGTAGTATCTCTTTAAATAATCAGAGATGTATTCTAGGGTCCTTTTCATCTTCCATAATTTAGAAACTACAAGGTTCCTTCCAGAACAGTAGTGTTGTTTGACTGAGCATGTGTTGAGTGAATAGAAATTAGATCTAAACCCTGTTCCCAGAGTCCTGGTCCCATGGGCCTGACTTGGACACCCCAATGTCATTCCCCTGGACGTCCTTTTCAAAGCTGGCATCATTTCAGTCTCACTGCTCCTGAATGTTTTCCACATATTACCCACGTAGAGTAGTGCCTTAAAGTTATTTAGCTGAATGTGAAGCTGGGGAAAAAAACTCTTTTCACTGATATCTCTGTTTTGCGATGGAGAGTGAGGGGTTATAAATAGTATTTTCCCTGTGTGTCTGCTCTGTGTTTTAGAAGTGCTCCAAGGACTCTGAAACCAGGAGGGCTCCAGACAATTGGGCCAAATTAGCTTTCCCTTGATTTCTGCAGAAGGTGAGTAGAGCCTTTCCACAGAAACATTTTTTATCTTCTTAGTCTCTTTTGGGGTCTGTATGATTCACCACCAGATAGATCACAGGTTACCTGGAAGGATACTCAGATTCCTTCCTCATTTCAACAAAATAGCCAGGAACCTACAATCCAGTCAGAGGTCAGGGAGAAAAATCTAGTCCATGAGAACCTCAGATTTTCCCCATCCATTAGCCATGAAGAGAGTATTTACAGATTTATTAATGCATTCTGGAAATTAATCATTCCTTCCCATCACCCATTTTGTACTAATCCACATCCAAATTAGGATAAGCAGCTGATTCAAGGAGCAAAATACAACATCAGGCGACTTCAGGACCTAATAAATGGATATTAGGCTATCACAACTTCTATGTAGCTTTGAAAATATAAGCTATTATTTCTTCATTTGTTCCTCAAATCCTTTCTTAGTTTCAGGATGCTGATGAAGACTGAGGGACCATAGCATGCAAATTCCCTGTTGCAAAGGGAATAATGTTAAAGTCTAGATTTCTTCCACTGAGATGCTCTGTTCCCTCCCCATCAAGTGGCCACGCTAACCACAATGCAATTTTTTTTCTGGTCTTTATCTGTCACCTTTAAACAACAATCCCAAAACATTCATGAATTCGTTGCAGAAAGACAATGTATTCACATGAAAAAAGCCATGAAAACTTACAAGAACTTTAAACAGATAAACTACAGGTCATTTTGTTTCATGTTCATAATCTCAGATGCAAGAAGTATGGATAAAATGCGATTATGAGACCCACGATCTAGCGAGTCTGGCCTCAAATTTTCAATAAATCTTTTTAGTCATTTTTGGATAGCAATTCTGCTCTTGCAAATTAATTTTTCCTTCATAACACAATGGTTCATCCCAGACTTTGAACTGAATAATTTCGAGATGAGTGACAGCACATTTTTAATATATCCTGAAAACTATTCAGAAGGAAATAAGGGTAAGATGGGGGGGAATATTATTGACTGGATTTTAAAGAATATTCTCCTCTACAGTGCAGATAAGTCTATCCTGTTCCTTTTCTTGATAAGGTTACAGAAAGCCACTTCATTTACATCTTCTCTGTAAACTTTAGCCAATCTCCCCCTCCCCTCCACTACACTATACACAACTCAGACTGCTAACAGTATTTTAAATTCACTTGTAATTAACCTTTAAGGGATTTTAGTTTACAGTCCTGACTGTAAAACAAACTTGTGTTTGAGTCTTAACAGCTGTGCTTCCTAAGCCTTGGGATTTCTTTGTTTGGGAAAAATAACCCAAACTTCTGATACCTAAGAGTAAAAAATATTATCAGAGAGCGCATTTGCATCTCTGTTGCACAAAAACACCACAACCACTTTTGGATGTTTTTATTGAAAAGCATTTCGTGAGAGTCTTTTCTGCATCAGATTTCTTCCTGTATACAGGCCTTGCCAATTACAGTAATGTTTAATCTGTCACATTAAAAATTAATAATTCATCTGAGCCTTGAAAAAATAAACTAGAAGTCTTACAAGTTTGGAGGGAGGCAAGATTTAGACACTAAAGGTATTTTGACAGCACCTCTTGCAGGATGCAATGGGAGAGACTGAAAGAAGGACAGGTTGCAAAGGCTACCAAATGGAAGGCTCCACAAGTTCTCCTTTTGGACAATAGTCCATATTTATTTATTTTTTCCTGCAAGCCAATCTGCAGCTCTTCTGTTCAATTCTACAGGAGCACATAGAGGTCCCATATCTTGCCAGATTACCACACCAGGCAGAGAAACAGCAGTACAACTTCTTATATTTTTCAAATCTGGTTTCACCTGGTATTCAGCAACTGCACCCAGGCTTTGTCTCAAGAGGAGTGATAGTTCCTAGCCCTTCAAGAAGCCTGAACTGGTTTGAAAAACATTAAAAAACCTCCAACAATTTAAAGAAGCTACACAGCCACAAATCTTCAGCTGAAGGATGGTTTTAGCCGCCATCTCCTGTAGCATGTGAACAAGAGTATACTCCCAAAAAAGTGCCACAGCTTTTCAGGATGCCTATGGTTGAGAGGTAAAAAGAGGCTGTAATGCTGACAGACCTGGAAAGAGGAGATTGTGCTAGCCAATACTGTTTTAGAAAGGTTTGATATGAGTGTTAATGGGTGAAGAGGGGTAGAGAAAGGAGGAGTTTAAATCAAAGCCAGGCAGTGACATTCATTGGAGAAAGGGCTAGAGACGCGTCACAAAATTGACCTCTATGATCCTGGCATCCCAACAGGGATGTCTATCTGCAAAATTAATGTAGCCCACTGGAAAATAAGGAATGCAGGGAAATCCATGCCTAGATTCCAAGCACGACTCCAAAATCCTCCCTTTTTTGTGCTGATCCCTCACTGACACAAGCCAAATCTCACCTACTGCCAGCATCCTTGTTCAAAGTGTTGCATGAGCAATTTCCATTCATCCATTCAGCAAAAAGAAAACTTCATTTCATGTGTAACCATTGGTGGATTACACTTGATTACCTATTTAATGATGAANCACACTGCCGGCTCATGTACAGCCGGCTGTCAACCAGCACCCCCAGGTGCTATATTACTTTAGACTACCATGCAACTTCCTCCACTCCTTACTTTGTTCATCTTTGCCCTTGCACTGTTCCCGAATCTTTTAATTTCCCTAACCAGCACTGTTTGAGAAGTTATTAAGCAGCACATAGTGTCTGATACCCTTTTTAATAGCTAACTTGCCTGCTGCAGAGCAGACAATTGCTGCATAGCAGCAATTATATAGAAACAAAAAGGCTGAGACTTAAAGCAGCTTAAGATAAAATTAAAGACAATTTTATCAAAAGATAATATCCCGATAAAATCATAAGGATTTACTATAGTTCTGTGTTCTCTGAAATTCTGTGTAGAAGTGTTGGGGAAAAAACATCAACAGCAAAACATTGAGCATCAACAATTCTATTTTGTGGACTTGCTCAAAACAAGCCAGGGCAACATTCTTGTTAAGAGAATAAAACACTGAACTTGATGCCATTTGACAAAAATTACACTTTCCTTGCCACCTATCAGTCAGATTGTCAGGCAATTTTCCCTTCCAGCCTTTCTCTCTCGGATCTAACTTTACCTTCCTATCTGCTTTTTCTTCCCCTGAGCATTGCAGAACATTGGCTTTCATCCTCCTATTGTCTGTTCTCCCTCTCTCCTTAAGATTTGCTCCAGCCAGGCACAGCAACTTGCTCTCCCTCTTCATGTTTCCTCCTCCACCTCTTCTTTTTTTAATTTTTTTCCCCACCTACTTCACCCCGTCTTCTCAAATGTCAAAAACCAACAAGATCTAGAGGACTTGGCACTGGACTGAGTATCTGAAGGCTCATATCCTGGTCCCACTTCTGCCATTACTTTGTTGCATGACTAACTTTGGATGAGTAATCTGATTTCTCTTGTGCTTTGGCAATTATGATACTTTGACAACTTTGCATGATCTAAATACAAAGGATTACATTTGAGTGTCCCCCAACCATTTTTTCCAAGGTTAGAAGGCCCATTTCTTAGCATAATTCATATTGCTAGAAGTGCCTTTACATCCCCTCTCTTTTCTGAATGCTCATGTTTCATAGCTCCCCTTTCTTGCCCAAACTATTAGTATGGAGACAACAGGCTCTGCTGGAGAGATGCAGTGCAAAGCACAATACCACAACCTAGTCCAGGGCAGACAAAAGAACACACAGCTGGTAGCATTAGTTTAATTGGAAGCCCTACAATGGAAAGAGCTGCCTGTACTGCCCTGGATGAGCTTGGCACTCTCCCAAGCATAGATATTACTGAACAATACTGCTCAAAATAAGACCATCCCCCAAAGGAAAAGAAATCTGTGAACAGCAGTCTGGGAGAGCTTTCTTTCCTACAGTGCTAACAGCAAATATTCAGGGAATGTTCTGCTAAGGGGACAGTAGAGCAACTTTTTTTTGTGTGTGTGGCACTGTAGAGAGAAAAGTATTTTCATAAGCCATAAAAAGGCACACAGTTAATTCTTTTTTTTTTTTTTTAAAGAAAAGAAAAAAGAGGCAATTCTACTAGACAAGTGAATCGAACAGAGCAATTTGAAGAGCAAACAATACTAAGGCCAGATCTTGCATTTGCCATGAAAGAGGGAAACAGACTCTACATCAAGATAAAAGAGCTTTGTATGAGAATAAAAAGAAAGCAAGGAAGATAATACATCAGTTGCAAAAAATACATGGGTGTGAAAAAACTGAGAAGTCTGCAGGAGTTCAGAACATCAGTTCCATTAGCAACTTAGCCACTCAAGAAAACCTTAGACGAGTCAAAACAACTATCACCATTATTATTTGCTAAGAATAGATGTTGTGCTTATTTCACTGACTGACACGCAGAATAACAATCATGATAAGAATAAAAATATCAACTACCTTTTATAGAACACTTTATTTGTAGCTCTGCAAATGCTTTGCAAAGAAGCTCAGCATCCTCATCTCTATTTCACAGAAGAAAAAAAATAGATGTGCCAAGGGGAATTACTTGCCCAAGGTCAGAAAGCAAAGCAAGGAAATTGTTTCCCATGCCAAGATAAAACTTGCAGAAAGACTGAAAACAAAGTCCTTTGTTGCAGCTTTTCTTTGTTTTGTGCATTAGTGTGCCATTATGTCCTAAGTCCAATATAACTAAGCTTTATGAAGAGGAAAGTTTTGAAAGGCAAGGCGATGTGGCCTACAGCAACAGCATTAAGTGACAGAGTTCCAGATGCACAGCAACCCCACAGCAAGAGCACTGTTGATTATGAGGGATGGGGGGCATGTGCCACAACATTGAGACACAGGCATGTACATAATGGGGAATGAATGCGGTAAATAAAAGCAGTGCTGTAGGTGGGAGACAAAGTCTTGGCAGATAAAACAAGATGACAGCAGATGTGGGGAGAGTATTATAATTAAAAGTATTCAATAAAGGAGTAATCACTTCAAAAGGAAAATTACAGATACAGTGTTCAACTGAACGGAAATCATAAGGTATTTAGGTAAGAGAAGAAATGCATGGAAAATTTTCCATGCATGGAAAATTGAACTCCTGGGAAATACACACTCATGATCAGGCATTTTGGAGAAAGGCATATACTCGTATCAGACTGGGTATCTGGCACCAGTGACAGAGGAATCCAGCTTCTAAGCTCGTATTACTTACAAACACCATCAACATGGTTTCACATCTGACATGCAGCGTGATTGGTCCTAACAACCTCAGATAAACTATATATTCACTAACAACCACATAAGACGGTGAAAACCAGAAGAACACATTTAAAATGGGTTAAGGGTGCGATGCTTATATAGTGAATACATAAATTCAGAAATGTTAAAACAGTACTAGCGGAAGGCACGGGGATGGCAAAAAAGAGAAACCATAGGTTTTCAGAAGGAATATAAAGAGTAAAGGGATGTAATCACAGCTTTGAGGTCATAAAGAAGGATGTTAAATGTTAGCTGGTAAGTGATGAAGCAGTGACATTTGCAGATGGGAAGTAATAAATCCATTTAGATACCAAAAAGGAGGATGCGGGTTGCTGCAATGTGGGAGTAACAGAAGAGAGCAGAAGATACAGCAAGGAGGCCAGTGATAGTGGTACTGTAACAGCCAAAGTGGTAGAGAGCCACTGCATTGACAACATGTCAGTTAAAAGGGCATTGAGGAAAAATCAGGTTGGTGCATGCTATAGACAAAGCAGCAGCAGGGCTTGGCAGCAGCCTCAGCATGTGAAGAGAAGGAGAGAGAAGACAAAACGTGCCTAAGTCCGAGAGTCTATTTTTGCTCTCTTACTCCAGGAATAACAATGGTGCAGTGTTCCTTTGGTGCCAGTTGCAACCTTTTACTGAGATTGCTTTGACTTTAATGGTTGCAAGACATGCCAGGTAAAGAAGGTAATGCAGATTTTCCTTTCCCTTGTCTTTTTCCAATGTCACAGAAAAAAAAAAATTGTATAACTCTGAAATGGAAAATATACATTTTCACTAAGGAGCATTTGTGTAACACTAAACACTTAACCTTAATTGGAAGCAGCAGTTGTTCTAAACCATGTACACCATGGTAGAACAGGATTGCCAGGAGATCTAAAATGCATTTCTGACAATGAAGGAACACATGTCCAACAAAAGACATACCCGACCAACTATCAGAAATCAATTGACACAAATCCTATTTGGAAACAGAGGCAAAGCTTCCCTTTGCCTGTAAGTAGCATTTTAGAACTGTACCTCTCTTTGACAAACACCAAACCATGTGAGAAAGAAAAAAAAAGTGGTCTCAGCTTCCAAAACTGGAGCAGAAGTAGTTTTCCACAGCTTATATAGCGCAGAGCGGTGCCACATGCAGGAACATCACGTGGAGTGAAGCAGTTGAACTGCTGAGTCTGCTCACTCGCTTTTCCCTCAAATGGAATTTACAATTTTTTTCCTAGCTCTCTTAAAAACTTTTAGTCCCTGTTGGATCTAAGCACCAGTGTTCACTGTGTTACTTCAGATACCAGCAACTTCATTCCTTCATTGCAGTCTTCAATCCTGTGGGTGCAGCATTTCATGTAGTGACTGACATGATTTTCTCCCCTTTCTCCAGCTCTTTCATGAAATGCACTGCCACAGTAACTCCATACAATAGGAGTACTGATTCCACCACAGGATTCTGCCTTCTTGGCACATTTACTCATTTTGCATTGGTATCACCTCACGAGTTTCAAGCCAGTTGGTCTGTCACTACCGGATGTGAATGAGAGGGGAACCAGACTTGTGTATATTGAGAGCTCCTGGTTGTGGATTGCAAATAGTGTCATTCCTTTCAGCCAGCTTTTTCTACACAACATCACAGGGGAGGCACAAAGCTCAGGGAAGTTCTTTTCAGGTGTCAAATGCCTCTGGGGCATCACATCTGTGTCTTTAGCTCCAGTACTGAGTTCTGCGCCCATGTGGAAAAAAGGACCCACCATCATTTAGCTTGCATACCTTGCAGGGATGCCCTGAAACTGGCACTAAACCAGAGCACTACATATCACTGCCCGATCTGCAGTACTACAGGTATCATGCCAAAGGAGAGCAAAAAGGCAAAAAAGAGAAAAGAACTGGCATAAACAGTATTCTTTTCATTCAGGCATATCCAATACTTTATGACAGCAAGGAAGTATAGTTATTCCCATTTTACCACAATATCTGAAGTATATTACTGATTAAGCGGCACATCTGAAAAGCTTGAGTTACAAAACACAAGTCTCTTTTCCTGCCCCAGTACTTAGGTGAGCAGTAAAAGGCTGGTCCATTTATATCTAAGTGGCACTCTGAATGCCTAGGTCTGCTGTTTGAATCCTGCATGCTCAATAGAAAAAGTGCTGAAGTTTCAAAAATATTTCTTTAGGATTGAGTAAAGCACAATTTTCTTTGTAACATGAGCACTGCCCAGGGCGTTGTAGTAATGCCTACACGGTCTTTCTGCCATTGGGGTGGTCTGATCAAAGAACAGAGACTGCCTACCTTTCCCACTGCATCTCATTAGCATGCCGCAAGAGGCGTTCCACGGAAAAAAGGAAGAAGATGAGTTTTCATAAATTTAATTTCAGCTAACTAGCTACCAAGAGTAAATAATTTCAAAATGCGTTGTAACGCATGAGTTTGTGTAATTCTAGTACATTATTTCATTGTCTAAAAGTCCATTTCTGCAGAATTATATAAAACAGGAGGCTTAAGCTTAGCAAATAGCCCTGATCTTATTTCACCAGTTTTGAAAAGTATGAAGTTTTCTGACTTTTCCAAGAGTTATGCCTGATCTTTGCCTATGAATTAGTGAGGAAACAGCCAAGTACACTTTGCCATTTCTCAAGTTCCATACAACCAATTATTTTCCTTTGTTAGCAGGGAAATTTCAGACTGCTATATACTAAGGCCCTGTTAGCCTGCATTTTTATCTCGTTCTCTCCCCCTTGGTGTTTTTGATACAGCTTATTTTTAATAGGAATGTAGTTGATACACCAGAATTTTTTTTAGGAATTAGATGCAAACATTTTCTTATTTGGTATGTCTGCAGCACCCATACACACAAATACGTATGTATACACAGAAAATATCACATGACTATCTCCAACTTCTGTTTGTGCACAGCAATATTCTGGGACAAGCTGCATGGGCCAAATGCAAAACCAAAAGAAAAAAACAGGCTGCAACTTTAAGAACATAGTCTCCATCATTTATGAAAGCTGCCTGCATTTCTAAGCCTTTAAGTCATCCAAACACAGAAAGAGTCCAAGGTCAGTGCTTTGTAAAGCTTCAATCAACACAGGCGCATACTTAGTATTAGTGCAAGAGATGACCCAAAATCCAGTGATTTTGTCCCCACAATAGAAAATTAAAGCCTTTTCTAGCCCAAAATTGACATTTGAATTAATGCAGCTTTCATTGCTTGTTATTTTGTATGAAGGCAGATGAGCAATGTCAAGTACCACAGAATAAGATGATTTGCACAGAAGTTTGAAACACATATAAGGACTGTCAAATTATCACACTTCCTAAAGTAAGAAATAAAAGGGGAGACAAAGCAGGGAGAAAAAAAAAAATCCTCCTATTCTCAGTATCACTGCCATTTCTAGAGCCAAAACCAAACACTTAAAATCCAGGGATGTTAAATACAGAATGGCAAAGAGTAAGCCTAGTATCTTCATACATCTCTAAGATTTGCAAACAACAGAAACTGGTGGAGTATTTAAAACAGGAAGAAAAAACCAAAACAAAGCAAAACAACAACAACAACAAAAAAAAACCAAACAAAAAAACCACCAGCCCTGTTCTCAGTGTTCATCTATTTGAAAAATAAGGACATGGCCCTGGAAATGCAGTAAAAAGTCCTGCTTAAAGCAATTTTCCCTCCACAGTTTCTTCCAGAAAGAAACGCTTTTTTTCCTATCACCTCATATTTTTTGGACTGCTTGGTGCCAATTGGCAATTAAGGCATTCCAAGGTTCTGAGGTTTTGGTGGCAATTTAAAGTTGTGATTACAACTACATTAAATGCCTTGGGAATGCCTCCCAGTCTGGCATTACCAACATGCCTTTATCCCAAGGGAGGCCTTGTTTCCCCAAAACTTCCTTTCTCTTCAAAGGAGATGCAGGCATAGAGCCTTGAAGAGACCTATATGAAGTGCTTCAGCCTAGTACCCATTTTGTCAAAATACCCTCTTCGGTGGAACAAACTGCAGCCACAGTTTCACCATGGAACTTATGTGTTAACCTTACTTTTTATGTGTTCCATAAAGACAATTAGCTCTATTCCTCTATCTACACCGTGATTTGCAGTAAAGTTCTCTACATGAACTTCCAACAGAGGAGCCTGGCAGCTCTGTTCCGTTGTATTTCCACGTGCAGTTCTTGGGAAGGTCTCCAAGTCTACCACCACAAGCCAGGTTTGCAGATTTCACTGGAGAACAACAATGAAAGGTACCATAAAAGCGCTTATGAGGTGGGAGGAAGTTTCAGAGGGCTGCAGACCTTAAGCCACCCTCACACTTTACCTTTTCTAGGATCCGATTCAGTTGTTTCTCAAAAACAACAAATGTGCTGTTCATGGTTAGTTCTGAGATACAATCACCCATAAACCATATCCTACTGCCTTGTAATCGTGCGTATACTGAGATGTCACTGTATCGCATGTTTCTATCTGCTAAAGGACAGCTTACTTAACATGCAAATTTTTTATACCTGGGAGTATAACAGAAATAGAAACTCCTTCTGGCTGCAGAATACATAAACTGCCCACTGTCTTCCATTGTTGTCTTTTTGCTGTTAATAGGAGCTGGCACAGGCTCAGGGATTCACACGAGCACATCCTGCTGCAGAGCTGGGGACTACTGTTATTTGTAAAGTGTTCTTTCCTTTCACGAAGGAAGACTATAGCACACAATACCGTTTCAGCAGACTGATACCATTGTTTTATTTTTAAAATTGTTAATAGTACTGTTGTCATGAAAAATAGATTAGACAAAACAATACCCTTTATAGGGAACACTGCTCATGTGAAGAATGATAAAATTAGTAGGGCAACTGTTTTAAAATACAGGCTATGACCACTTCTCTGCAGCTGAAATAGAGAGGATTAGCAATTCTGCGAATCAGAAACCTGACCACTTCAAGTGAGGGGATTTTTAAATAGCATGTCCTTTTGATGTTAAGTAAGCCTGGACAAACTAGACCAGGGGAACCCTTACATAAAGACAGACAGCCTGGCACTGGGGAGGCAGACATCTGTGAGAGAGAAGGAGGAACTGTTGGCAGGCAAATAATGCTTTTTGTCTGACTTTGCCATTAGTTACAGATGGCCATTCTTCTTTCCATGTTCATTTAAAACATCAGTCAAGGCGAACTCTACCTTTCTAGATTTTACTGTTTTCACCCCATAACTTCCATCTACAACACCATTTGGCTTTCCAAGCTGGTATGAGCAGGAAGGGGTCACTGCCAGATATACTATAAATTATGGCAATTCAAGCAAACTAAAGACCGTGTCTTACAAATTGAACTAAGCTAGCACATGCCTAAAGCAATCTAAATTACAGGGGAAAAAAATCTCCAACCAGTCCAATGCAGACACACTGTAGTATTATGTTTACTTTGTATGACATGCATTTATTCTGTAATACAATATTAAAAGGACTATTAGAGTTCATAATAATTCCATTATGAATTTTATCAATTCAGGTCAATCCATACAGATGTATTTAAGGCTATATGACAGATAGTGGAATTGAAAGTAAAGCCTTGAATTCATCTTTTCGGGAAATCTATCACCACCACTAGCGTTGTTCCAGTATGGGTAAAACCCCCGGCACAGACAGGCTGCTGCAGGATTTTAACTATCATGTTACAGACACAGTGTTTTAGAAAACTTAAGTCAGGACCTCTTCATAACTCTTACCAGCCATTGTCTCTGCAAGCAAAAGTCACCAGTTTTTCATCCAGAAGGCTGCTGATGCCTTCAAATTCCAGAATTAAATTGATTCACCTGAATCTGGGCTCATAAACCCTTCTCTTTACCCATTTGCTTTGCCACAGTGTTAAATTACTTTTCCTTTATGCGATGCAGCCCTTACAACCCAAATGCAGATATTTGTTGAGGGCCTGCAGTACTGAAGAATTTTTTCATTAATTACAGGCTTGCTGGAAAACACAATTTTTGTTGCCCTGCTTGCCTGGGAGAGATTTACCACTTGTGAGTAATGCCTATACATGTAATCAACACATAAGCCATTAAAATGATCATTCAGGATGTGGAGGATTTAGACCCAGTTTTCTTCTTTGCCTAACAACACCACCTCATGTGCCCCAGTCCAAGGGAGTCTGTTACCACTTGGGAAGGAATATACTGGGTGGTGAAGCCCCAGACTGCCTCACTGACCATTTCATTTGGCATAGGCTGTCAAACATGTAATGGAACAAGAACTGTAACCCACGGGTCCAGCAGTCCGCTATTCTCCCATCAGACACTTTGTCCTTATAGTACAGTGATTATGAGAGATATAAGTTGAAAACCTTTGTGGCAGAAAAGAATTTGTGCCTCCTATATCCTGACTCCGTGCATGAATCACTCGGCTATCACGTAAAAAAAGAAAATCTCCTCCCTTCGGAATTCTGTGAATCTAGACTCTCACCTCCCTTGTTGCTTCTTACAAAAACTTCAAACAAACCATTTTGCTTCAGGTAGAGCAGATACTTCTCGTCTACTGGAATAAAGTTTTTTTTTTTTTTCTTATTTTATTCTTTTAATGTCTTCTTTTCAGCAGTCAAACCAAGAAGTCTAATTGCACACAGGCATGAAATCCCACATCATCCAAGCTGTCTTTAGTAGACTGCTGAGAAGGTATATGGAAAACATATCCAGCAAGCACCTTAAAGGAAAGGAATTACGATTGGCTTGCTCCTCTTAAGGACAAATGATATGGCACTCAAATAAGCTAGGGTAAATGTACATCACTGCCATTGTAATTCATGTATTTAATCTTACCCTGTTGTGACCTGTGAGAACAGTAAGGTAACTTATCCCCTTTACTGCAGATGCTCATAGAGCATTTGGCAAATAAAAAATTTACACTCTATCCTAGTACCTGATAACACACTCTTTCTATGCCACAGTCTTGTAATCTTTTTTTTTCAAATGTAAATGAGATATCCCTTTGAAATCCATGCACAAAAAAACCTGATATAGAATCTTTGAATCCAGCAATATAAAGAACCCTGTGGTGATACTTTACATAGATTTTGAAAGACAAATGTCTATTATTTAATTTAACTTAGGGTAGATGGCATTATGAAATCAAAATAAGTACATAACAGGATTTGATGTTTAACCAATATTTTGCCATTTTTTAGATTGCCAGAGAGAGTAATACTTATGAGGAATTGCCTGAGAGGGCTCACTTCTTTGTGTTATTCAAGTTTAAAGAAAAGAACAACAACAACAAACAAACAAAACAAAACAAAAAAAAATCCCCACTCAAAAACCAAGCCAACTAAAAAACCTGCCAGGCAAACAGGAAATGCAAAAAAGATAGTAAAATGTATGAACATAAAAAAAGAAACTAAAACCATGTAATGCTTCAAGGATTACCTCTTAAAATCAAGCCATTTAAACCTTTTGCTCCTATCACAAATATTCTTTAACAGAAACTAGGGTCACTTCTCACCATACCAAAACCAAAAATATAAATATAAAAAGCCTCATTGTAGGCACTTACAGGAATCCCCCCTTCACTTGCTCTAACTCTGCTTTGCTTTTATTCTTTCCTAAACTGAAATTTCTTGGCTGTACTACTTTATGATACAGATATGCTGTTAAGCACACACAGCTTTATTCATTAGACAGTAATATTGAACTTAGATATTGAACTTAGAGTTACATGGGAGACAATTTAGCTCACCCAGATATTTTGAGATTTCAGTAAACTCTATTGCTTTGTGTCTGAACAAACCCAATACATCTGGCCAGCAGGCCAAGGGAGGGGATTCTGCCCCTCTGCTCTGCTCTGGTGAGACCCCACCTGGAGTCCTGCGTCCAGCTCTGGAGCCCTCAGCATAAGACAGACACGGACCTGTTGGAGCGGGTCCAGAGGAGGGCCACGAAAATGACCAGGGGGGTGGAACGCCTCTCCTACGAAGAAAGGCTGAGAGAGCTGGGGTTATTCAGCCTGGAGGAGAGAAGGCTTCGGGGAGACATTAATGTGGCCTATCTACTTAAAGGGGACTTATAAGAAAGATGGGGACAAACTTTTTAGCAGGGCCTGTTGCGACAGAACAAGGGGGAATGGTTTTAAACTAAAAGAGGGTAGATTTAGACTAGATATAAGGAAGAAATTTTTCACAGTAAGGGTTCTAAAACACTGGCACAGGTTGCCCAGAGAGGTGGTAGATGTCCCATCCCTGGAAACATTCAGGGTCAGGTTGGATGGGGCTCTGAGCAACCTGATCTGGTTGAAGATGTCCCTGCTCATTGCAGGGGGGTTGGACTAGATGGCCTTTAAAGGTCCCTTGCAACCCAAACTATCCTATGATCTAAAAGCTTTGCTATCAAAAACATTAAAAACACAAAAATGACAATGACCAACCATTAAACCTTGGCTATATTTAGTGAAAGAGTGCAGGTGAAAAAGAGAAAAGTTAAAGGGATCGGTAAGTATTTATTTTTATAGACTGAAACTGCTGCAACAGGAAAGACTGAACCAGGGTTGTCCCACCATAAGCTAGAAATAATGTTCATAGCACTCATCTGGGGTAAGGGGGAAACCAAAAGCTCAAGATGCTGATCCAAAGATGGCCTTTAACAGAAAAAGGAAGGCAAATATTCTACATCCTGTCACCATGTCAACCTGTCTGGTTACTTTGGGGAAATAAACAAATCCATTGTGGACCTGCATAAATATTTCCAACTAAGTTCTGCTGGAGCATGCAAAAGAGCTCCATTTTTACAGATAATGGAAAAAAACGCCAGTGGAATTCCCATTAGTAATAATTCATTTGTTCTGAGTGGAAAAACTAGGTCAAATTCAAAGCTAGTATAAGCAAATGGAACTCCATGCTGTCACGGAATTGTTAAAAAAAAAATCCACTATGCTTTCACTTGCCCTCTATTTCTTTGGTACCATTTTTCCTAGGGGAAACCTGCCTAAACCTCCATAACACTTACTAGAAAGATAAGAGAACTACTAAACCTACCTGATATAGTACTGCCCTGTATCAATTGGGATGTACTGTTCAGTACTCTGAGGTTAAGAAAAGCACCATGTTAACATCAGGAGAATCATATTAGATTACTGGAGGTAACACCGCTTCTAATCCTAAAAGAGCGGCTTTATCACTCCTGGTTATCCTTCAGGAAGCAGGGGATAACAACATCAAGGATGCTTTCCTCCTTACTTATTACACACAGGCCATTTCAGGTTGCTAAGTCATTAGATGGGATCTAAGCCATCAGATCATCCTTAAAACATTACATTTAATTAAAACTTTCTTGTCTCCTTACTACTTTGTCATCCTTCTTTCACCAAATGCAAGCCTGGACATCAAACCTCAGAGGGCATCTTTCTTTGCTGCTGCCAAAACTAACCTTGGTACGAGGGATGTTTGTTTCTAAGTGACTCAGGCATGTCCCTAGCCTGAATGTACTTACAAAAAAAGCTTATTAAAAAAAGCAGTAAATTAATCTTGATTTTTTTTATAATGATTCCTTAAACAGTTGCAAGGTAATGCCACATGTTATTGCTTCTTAGCATCTCTCAAGGACTTCTAAAGAGAACATTTTTAGAGACCCATGCATCTAAACAACTTCAGCAGGTTGAGAGAAACATAGATAAGAAAAAAACGGAGCAGGGAAGAAAATGTTTATTTTTTTTCCACTCTCTTTGGCATTTTTAGAGAGGCTTTGGAGGAATCAATATTCTCAGATTTATAAGAAAAGCAAGCAGGGGGCTCCAAATTTCATGGCCTTTACAGAAGCAGACTTCCTGTTAGCTCTACCAAGGAAATGTCAGATCACAATGACAGCCCACATCAGCAGCTACCCGAGAGCCACCACACTGACTAAATAGCCTGGAAATGGGGAACTGCATGAGTCATCAGCTGGAAAGTGCTAAGAAGCTGTCAAAAAAACCCCAAAACACATACACAAGATACTGTGTTGTTTTTTGCCAGAAGTGAACTTAGAAATAGGTCTTCTAGTTATAAATTATTTTTGGTGCTACAGAGAACTAGACGTGCAAAGGTGATCTCACTAGATAACAGCCCCCTGCAGAGCAAACAGAGACAGTAACTACTCTTGATGGCTCACTGGCCGTGGGGTGATTGGTCACGATGGGCCAAGTCCAACTTCAGGAGCAAAATCTTCTCTGTGGGAAATAGTGACTGATGTTTGACCACAAGCACTAAGGGTAGCATTATCATAGAGAAAGCAAACAGCAGAGATATTGCATCCCTTCAAAAAGAACTCAGAAAGCTGCATTGATTTTTAGCTTATTTAAAAGAAAGAGGGGAAAAAAGAAACTGAGAAAAAAAATCCATATAAATGCGTATTAGTTCCGAGTGCTCTATTGGCTCATGTGGGCAAAGACTGCAAAAACAGCAACTTGTGAGAATGATTGTTGGCCTGAGCGCAGGCCAATCAATCCATTATAATTTAAGTGCAAGCTGCTCTGATAGAGGCATTAGTTCCCTACTATTTCGCATTTGCCAGTTTAAGGAGAGGGAGAGAAAAAAGAAAAAAAAAGATGTTGGAACCAGAGACCTCTAGACCTCTAGGACTGGGGCTCGCCAATCACTCGCAGGTGTCAGAGAACCTTGTACATCAGATGCAATGATTTATCAAAATGTCCCATATTTACAGCACATGAGAAATGTTCACCTTTCAGAATAAGTGATTTCCTAGGAGTAGGGGCATCTAGATTATATATTGTCATAACATCTAGGATGGAAGAAATTAAATTAAAAAAACCTGTTGCCAAGCCAACACGTGCTAACTCTCATTAGAATGCGATTTTCACACAGCACACCACATCCACCATGATGTGAAATATGTAATAGACTCCTTGCCAGAATGACAGACAAATATTATTCTTTTAAAAACAGAATTCGGGGATGGCGAGGGATGGTGTTTGAGAGGAATATAACCAAGTAAACATATATATTATCCAAAAACTTCACTAAAATCAAAGTACAGAAAGAAACATCCACATGCCCAGAAGAAGATGGCAATATATCCTGCATTCATTAACAGCCAGCTTATGGCTTGCCAACTACCTGAACTTTTTCCAAATGCTTTAGCTAGCTCAAATTTGACCGCAGTCCATTTTGGCCGTAAATTTAAACGTTCATGTATATTGCAATCATTTTGTGAGTTCTAAAACTAGACATTACAATTACAACATGCATTACTCAAGCATTTATGTGCTCTATGTGGTTATTTTTATCACATTCATGCATGCAAGCGTACATCTGAAATCATCTAGACAACATAAATTTCAATTCATTTAAAGCATAGAAAACCTCCTCGTTTGCTTCAGAAATTAATACATCTAAAAGATTCTTTATTCAGGAAGGGGAAACATTTCTTCAAATGCCTTATTTTTAAGGCAATCTGTGTTTATTCTTTAGTATAACTTGCAGTCACATTAGTATAGTACGTGAAAGACATTTTCTGCAATCAAAACACTTCACAAATACTACCAATCTAGGGTCATTTTCCTCTACAATTTTGATTTAGGAGGGAAATACAGGGAAAAACTCAGATTGTTTTCATGAGACTATTTCATACTCCATGGAAACTTGTACAGCTGAACTGAACTTGTTTTCTTGACATGGCAGTTTCCCCAGTATACTTCCTAGACTGCAAAATGACAGTAAACTAAAAAGATAGTGCCAGAAAGATATTTGTTGGCTTTTTAACACCTGAGAATTTCTCCTTACTAAAATTTTTTTTATACTGATGAAAGTTATATTGCCAGAATCTACCACTCTGCATGATTTGTGTGGCAGAGGGGAGGAACTGTACATAAAAATACATACTTAGTCCCATTATTTAATTTAGCAACTACAATGCAGAAAATACAGTCCTGGACACTTGCTTGTTTGTCAATATCCTCTGATGATCATGAAGAAGAACTAACACCATCATTGTAAATCCAAAATACTGTATTTTCAGGGTGGCCGGTTACAATTCTCCAACAGCATGCTAGCTCCATCAGCAATACCAATATTGCATCTTGCAATTCTGTGTCTGTGTGTGGGTACACACATGCAGTTACCTCCCCCATCTTTTGTCAAACCTGTGACTCTCCTGAGGAAGGATTTTCTACTTCTTTAAAATAGCAAGATTGTATTGGAACAGTTTTCCAATAACGTAACTGCTTTAATATTCTGGGCATAAGCTTAAAAAAACAAAAACAAAAACAAAACCCCCCAAAAACCCCAAACAAAACCAACAACAAATAAAATTACATTTGCTAACAGAGTGCATGTCACAAGGCGCTGGCAGCGGGGGCTGCAGGGCGGCCTCTATGCGGAGAGGCCGGGGCTGCCCCGGCTGGACACGGCCGGTTCCAGCCGGCTGCAACCGACCCCCCGCAGGGCACAGCTGAGCCCCCCAGCCAAGATGGCAGCGCCTCCGGGAGAGTCTGTTTAAGAAAGGGCAGAAAACACAGGAAGGAGGAGGAGGCAATGTGGAGGGGGGACGGGTGATGAAAATAGCAGAGAAGATGAAGGTTGGAGCAGGAGAAGGTGCTCCATGGCAGTGAGGGACTGTGGCTCATGCATCCATGCAAGATAAACACCTGATACCTGAAGAGATCGGACTGCGGAGACAATGGTCACTGCTCTGGGTATATTTGTAGCCTGCTTCCTTGTAGCATCAGATTTACCACAGCACAGTAGCAGTAAACATGAATTTTCATCACGTGTATTGTTACAAATCTCACTTAAACATGATTCTGACATTTTCTAGTAGAAATGCTCAGCTCTTCACAGATCTCTTTCACATCAGCAATGAGTTTCAGCAGTGACAAATGATACCCTCTGCATTTTTTTTCTTACTCATCTTCTCAATACCTATTTTCTTCAGTATTCCCTGCTGAGTACCCTTTAAAAGTTTGAATCATCTTTTGACATAACAGACAGGCCAGTGGTTCAATAAAAAAATATTAAATCTTGCAGGATCAAAACTCCAAATACTACTGGAGGAGGAAAAGAGGCATTCAATAGGCAGGATGTCTATGCCAAATAAAGTTATCTTAGCTGAAAAACTTGGCTAGTTAGTTTGTTGTTGAAGACAGAGGCTGATTCAAACCTTAAACAATTTTTAAAGTTTTTCTACAGGTGAACCATTTTACTTTAGAACTGTCTGTTAAAAGACATAAATATCTCCCAATAGAAAGCTATATATTTTGTTTTGTTCAGTCCTTATACGTACCTCTTTTCGGGTATGAGGATTTAATATTAGGAACCTGTTTTTCATATTTATACACCTCTCATTCTAACAGCTAATATCAAAATGCATCACTTCTAAATTTGAGACATGACTGCAATTTCAAAGTTTCCAAGAACTCTGTAGAACTAATTTTGTGTATATTTATCTAGAGGTTAGACACGTACATATGTTTATTTCTGTTAGCCTGTGTCTCCTTTGCCATACATCATTCCAAAGACTATTTTCAGCAGCTGGCAAACAAGCTTAAAAATTTGCTGCAATGTACCAGACCAGCAATGAATACCCATTAACCGTTAACCAAACAGCCACAACTCTCTTCACACAGATGAAAGTTGCTATCTAAAACCAGCTCCTCCTTTTAAAAGATACTGCTTACCAAATACAGAGCAGGCTAAAAATACAGACAAGACCATAAACAGTATCCATGGTTAAATTCCTCTCAACTTTGGGGGGGAATATGGGTGCAATAGCCCCAGTTTCCCTTCTTCNTCCTCTGGGCAGCTTTCCAGCCACTCTTCCCCAAGCCTGTAGCGTTGCCTGGGGTTGTTGTGGCCCAAGTGCAGGACCCGGCACTTGGCCTTGTTGAACCTCATGCAGTTGGCCTCGGCCCAACGATCCAGCCTGTCCAGGTCCCTCTGCAGAGCCTTCCTGCCCTCCAGCAGATCAACACTCCCGCCCAACTTGGTGTCGTCTGCAAACTTACTGAGCGAGCACTTGATCCCCTCATCCAGATCATTGATAAAGATATTGAACAGGACCGGCCCCAATACTGAGCCCTGGGGAACGCTGCTTGTGACTGGTCTCCAACTGGATTTAACTCCGTTGACCACAACTCTCTGGGCTCAGCCGCCCAGCCAGCTTTTTACCCAGCGAAGAGTGTACCTGTCTAGGCATACTCATAGGCTGCCTCACTGCCCAACCACCTAACTCTCCATATGTATTTGATTCAAAAAGAGAAATATCCTACTTCCCAGGTTTCACTTCAGCTCAGTCAAGGGCACACATAGCCATGACAATAACTGCAATCTGGAAAGTATTCAGCTAGTGAGAGACTTGATAGGCAAAAGCAGATAGAAATCAGACAACAAAGCTGAGTCAGGTTTCTGTATTTGACAAATGACAAATCCTGAAGCAGTTCAGAAATAATAAATGTATTAATTAGCTGTATTATTATATACTATTGCAATGTTTTACAATTGTTTAATTTGGTGTTATTAATGATATCATACAAACCTATCAGTTGTGATGAAAAATGCAGTTTTTCATGACTGGGCTGCAGCACTTGGAAGATGAAGATCCATAGAGGAAACTTAGTTCTACTGAAGGCAATGGCTAAACTCTCCTCCTTTGTAAACCCTATTCCTGCCAACAACCCCACTTTTCTTGGAAAGCAAGGGACTGTTTGCTTACTGTCACACTCTTAAAGTTTTATTTTATTAGAAGGAATGTAGAAAAGTTCACAATCACGTACTCCAAAGTATATCTGAAATGCCAAATTCTGCTTTTTGTTTCAATGACATGAGAAATTTGACCAAGTTGCACATCAATTATTAAGGGTAGAAAAGGAGGCTTTTGTAAACTGCCATTGCTTCTGAATTTCAGTGGTAGCCTCTCCCTCTTTACATGGGTGTAATAAATGCATATGTATTATACACACACAAAAACATGTAGTACACACTTGACATGTATTTATTATATAGAATTCTAATTATTGATAAAAATAATGCAAGACAATAAAACAGACTAAAAAGCCAGGCTGACGCGCATTATGAGAGCAGCCTCATGAAAAGTAGATTCAGGTCTGAAAAACCCAAGATGTTTTAATGTATTGTAAATCCTTCAGTTAAATATACTTTTAGGTGGAATTTTTTTATACTGAAGCACAGTAGCCCTCCCTATAATGAAGAAATCTTCTACTTTTTACATGGTATAAAGCTACGAAATGTAAGGTGTTCATGGTGATGCTAGCAATCCTTCCAATACCTCTGGAAACAGTAATTCATCCATTAAATAAAAATTTCCAAAATTTTACCATCATTTTCCAGCTCTGTTTCTTTCCCTCCCCCTCCTTCTACTTTTTTAATTAAAGCTTCTGAGGAACACTGATTGAAAGGTCTTTTATCCTCTTATTGCTTTTTTAATTCTTTACTTCAGTCCTTTTATACTCCTCCTTAATCATGAATGCAAATAAAATTTCAAGTGTAATCAGCAGCTGCCTAAGGAGAGCACTGAGCTCTGTTGCCATGGGAACAGTCAAGTCAGTCCTTGACCAGAGGAAGAATCACACCTACCTTTTTGCCTTATTCCCTTCACCATGCCTCACCCCCTTCGGTTTCAAACCACACATGCTTACCTGGAACATGCAGTTTCTCACAACAAATATTTACCACCCATCTAATGACAAACGATCACCGACACGAAGGTCTTTTACATACAAAGTCAACCACCAGCAGCAGTGGCTTATGTGCTGGTCCTCCACATTGAGCATCATCCTAGGGCTTGTGGGTATGGGTTGAGGGTACTGGTCGCTCAGAGATAACCACTCACCCAAGACTCTGTGTCTCTACAAACAACACTTCCTCAATTAGAAGCGCTACATCTTTTTCACTTCATCGT
The DNA here is from genome assembly GCA_013400755.1 of Pelecanoides urinatrix. Classification (NCBI taxonomy): domain Eukaryota; kingdom Metazoa; phylum Chordata; class Aves; order Procellariiformes; family Procellariidae; genus Pelecanoides; species Pelecanoides urinatrix. The sequence goes on along the minus strand of VZTQ01008846.1, from coordinate 139,241 downwards.
CTAGAGAAATTACATTATTGCCTTCCTATTAAATGTCTCTAGAAAGGTCTAACTGTTAAAACAAACTTAAAGGTCCCAAGACAGATGAATTTTCAGATACGAATAGGAAAATTCACATGAACTCATGGCTCCTTTTCTATTCTGAGTTTATTTGTCAAAGTATATTATCTATTACATCAACAGTGCCCATCACATTTCAGGTGCAGCTAGCAACTAACGATGCCACTGAAGTTACAGCGCACTAGATTTTAGTCCAATTATTAACAGGAGATGGAACTAGACAGATGTTCCTGTAACATTATAACGCAAATGTTTTTAATTCGAGAGAGATGCTTTCAACTACCTTTATCTTGCTGTTACTCTACGGAAGAAGAAAAGCAAAGTATACCAAAACTGCACAGACAGGGCCATAGTGATGCTCCCCCCAGGTCTGATGGTGCCCTCAACACCTAGATCTTCTGCGTAGTGGCTCTTTCTTACTAAAGAGCACCACGGCCCTCCACAGTGCTGGCACACTGCAGGAAAAGTAATATATTGAAATAAAAATATGTTATATTAACTATGTATATGATTTCCAGGACAATTGTTCTAACATTCTGCACTTCCACTTCCTCATTGCTTTGCTAACGCTCTTGTTGTACTTTGATACTTAGCATACTCTGCCAGTGTAAGTAGCTTAGCCCACCGTTTCCAAAAAAGGGGGAAAAAATGACATTGGATTGTTTCTGAAAAGTAGAAATATCTGATAATGATGACCAGTTTTGTCTTATTTCTATGTGCTTCACCATAGCTGGAGCTCTTGCCCAGCATTTGATAAGTGACTGATGCTTCTGTTGTTTTTTGGTAAGGGACTCGACAAACTGTAAATATGCTTGAGTTATTCAGTGCTAATTAAACTTTTCAATAAATAAATAAGAAACACTAATCTCACAAACTCAGACAGAATCCTCAGGAGACAGCCATTGTTCTAAGGCAACTGGACATTTAAAGCACTTATATACATACATATATATACATGCACATATATACATATACACACATTGAAAAAAGTAAATGAAAACAAAATAATAAATAACAGAAATAATCATTTATTTCCTTCAGCCTTTATCTGGAAACTACATTAAATGGCCAAAGTCTAGAATTTCATGCTTATTTAAGATTTGGTTAATCGCACTTTTACCCCTTGGCACTTGTTGAATGCATCTTCATTAAGTGGAATTCTTACTTAAAATGTCCCAATTAGGCCACAGTCATCTCCATTCACTCTCATTATGCCAAATCAGTCTCATTAGAGATGTCCCACTGATGTCCCAACTCTAATAAGTCTGTTCTAATGAAACAAAAGTAAATCACACAGGATGCCACTGCACACATTTGGGAGAAGGCAAAACTGAAATGCACCACGTTCCCCTGCTGAGTGAATTTCATTCTGAGACATTCCCAATTATATCTCTGGGAACAGAGAGAACCAGCTTGCTCCTCCTTTTTAAATTGAGATCTGACAATTAGCTGTACATGACTACTTTCCTATAATATCTTTATTCCTCTTTCAACCATTTGAGAGCTGAGTACAGCACACTTGCAAGGAAGACAAAAAGGCAAGTCCTTGAACAGAACTGTGTTCTTTCTAACACTTCATGTAATTAACTGTGTCATATTAAAAAACTAGGAGGCCCTTAGGTATAAGCAAAGCTTGACATTCAAAGTGCTTGATAAACATTGGCTACATAAAGCCTGTGAAGCATAGCACAGGGTCTATCTTGTGGTTATAGACAGTATTTTTTGCTGGCAACTGTAAACTCAGTTTGTTTTCTGAAACACCCACTGTGTCAAGAAGTCTTCAAAAGTTTATTTTGAATGTTTGTCTTATTTTCATCAAAGAAGGCAACAGAGAAACCATCACTAAAAGAAGAGAATCAAAATAGGAGATAAATAAAAGATAAAAACCACGAAAAAGAAAAGCAATCTGAGAAGAAATTGCTGTGATACCCTATCAGAAAGACACTTGTTTTGGCACCATGTCTTCCTGGCTTTTTGCCAGATTCTTACTCCAGATAAAAATACCATGAGCAACAAACCGTAATATAATTCAGCAGATTCATCTAACATTGCAATCTCTTATGGACAGCCATTGTCTTGATTAAGAAAGATAGATAATAAAAAAAAGAAAATTAATTAAAGGGAATGACTAGAATGAGGGAAAAAAAGGAGTATATGGGTATTATATAGTGTGTATAACTTCATTCTTAATTTCTCTGATTGGGTATGATTCTCCAATGAAAGAGGCACAGAATACCACTAGTATAAAGGACTCACTGATGTGGTCAGGTTTCCTGTTTTCTGGCAGAGTGGTGAAGATGGGGAAAAAGGTGAAATAGGTTGAAAATACATTTTATCTTCCAGTTTTTATTTACAAAAACCAACAGTAATGCACAAACCTCTCTCTATATATTTGGTTTGTTGAGGCAGGACTAAACTAGGAAATGCAAACTATTAACATTTGCAAAAAAAAAAAAAATCCACCTAACTCCAAACAACCATTAGTCACAAAATAAATGGGGGCACTCTGTGCTTCTCTTACAGCCTATGAGTCTTTTCTATCTAGAACATTAACCATGATAAAACATGATGTCTGTACCCACAATTATGCCAACACTGCCTCTGGAGGGCCTATGAGTTCTTTTTCTCTCTTGCTGTTTACCATGTTGTATATTTATAATTCATGTCCTTTAATTACACTAATATATTCTAAAGGTTGCTATTATTGCTCTAGTTTTTTTTACTCTCACTCCTGCTTAATACATTCGTTCAAAACCAAACCCAGATGCTCATGTCTCTTTCCTAGGTATCAAATTTTAAATCAGGTTCTCTTGCAGTTAGTTGCAAGCCTCTGTTAGCACTGTACATTTTATACTCTTGTGAACATGACATGTAGCACACCCTGCTCTTACAAAGTCTTTTACCATTGTGTTGCTGTACATTCTCTAAAACCAGCCTTGTGGGAGCACAGAGAAGTTACCTACACTAAAAGAAAGTTGTAGTTGAGAATTGTATCACACACCGGAAATCTCCTGAAGCTTCAATTGAACGATAATGGCTAGCAATTTACTCATTCCCTTTGTACACAATACCTAGAAACTGAACCCCGTACAGCACTTTGCATCCCGATCCCATTGGTTTGAGGCACAGACAAGGTCCTGTGCAGTTTCACGGTCTGAGAAAAGGAGGTGGAAACTCTACTGTTTTCATTTGAAGCAATTAAGTCCCCCAGACTTTACTTGGTCTTCTTCAAGAAGATTAACTCACACTTGATTTAGCTACTGATGTAGGAGATAAACTTTTAAAAACTTAAGTTCTGTGTGTAGAATAATTTCCCTTTTGTTTATGTACTTGCACAAGACAGATGTGAAAGATTCATTGTTTGCTTCCATTGAATATTTTCTTGCATTCTGAAAACTTAAAATCAATACATGGTGATGCTTTTAGAACAAATCTCTATCTTCAATTTCTATTAGTGCTGTGTTATGGCACGTTTCCCCCAGAAATGTCTCAAAACTATTTAATATTGCTGGAAGTAATGCACATATACAAAATCCATATTCATGATTTGTTTTCTGTGCATTGGGATGGTTATGAAGTGAATAGAGAAAAATTATTCTTTTTTTTTTTTTAAAAATTCATTTAGGCTTAACTGTATTGTGCACTTTCCAGGTAGCTTCAGCTTATTTAAATCTCACATAAATGTTTGTTTATTCCCATTTAGTTTTTTAAAAGAACCCTCTATTTTCCCCTGTAAAATCTGATCAGGAAAATTCTCCATCTTGCACCAGAATGTGAGGCAGGTCGTGAAGAAAAACCACCCTTTCAAAATGAACTCAGAACGTAATAACAATTACAGCAAATGCACTTTAGCACACATTTGCCTGAATAAGATGTCAAAAGTCACCTCACCATTAACTGTTATAGATCTTCAATTTTAACTTCTGAAACAGTTTTGCTTTCCCTGTCGGTACTAAAATAAGGCAGTTACTCTTTTAATCTAATAGCCTTCAAATTTTCTCTTGAAAAAAAAGTCACTTTAAAAGCAAAGGCTAGTTTGATCCTTTCTGATCAAGCATGTCTGCAATTTCAACATGAAATTATCTTCATCCTACAGGAGTAATCTCCATTAAATGTATCTATTGTTCTGACTGTGAAATGTAAAAGAGGATGGTACAGCAGTCAATTTTCCAGTGCAAAAGAATAGCATGTAAGGTACTGAAACGCTTTAGTTAACAAATAACTGCGACATTGCTTCAAACAGCAGAAATCTGATTGCAAGGTCAAATGAAAACAAAACAAAACAAACCCCCAACCCCCCCTGCAAAACTCCCACCAAAACCAAACCAAAACAACCCACACTCCAAACACTCAACTTCAAATCTGCATTTGGCAACTGCTTATCTGACCCTTTCACAAAAAACTGCACCTTTAATTTCTCTCTTAGGGCTGAAAGCTGCTTCTGTATCAGACATCCCTGTCCCTTTCTCCTTTCCCAGAATTAAATGGGATGAAAATATATTGCACTTTTGGTAACTAAGACAGCCGATAATCAACACAAGCCATAACAAGGTTTCATTGCCACTTCTGGGAGTTCAGAGCTACGATAAGTGCAGCCAATTGCAATGTAAATAGCTTAAGTAATTCTAGTTTAAGAAGTCTAATTCATTTAAATTTAAATTTTTCTAGTCAGTTTTGTAAGTCAGCGTTGGGTGGAATTATTTGGTATAAAAGTAGAGTTTAGGGACATGTCAGTATAAAACAAGTTTTGGGCATTTAAATGGCTTCTATATACTCCACAACTATTGCTAGTTTGTTTCATCTTGTGTTTGAATACCCTCAGAAGAGAAAGCTCTGATCTAGGTGGGGGGAAAACAAAGCAATTTATTTGCATCTTGTTTAATGTCACTATAGGAACTGCTAATGTTTTTCCATTGTGTATGCCTTTCTAGGTTTCTTATTTATATGCTTCAGCTGTCCTCTTTAATAACAAAGTTAGTCTCTTATTCAGGAAGCAATGCCTGAATATGAAATATTATGGATCAGGTTGTTTTTATTGTAGATAAAAGCATGGCACAGTAAAATAAAAAATAAGTTGTAGTGCCTCCAAAAAAAGGAATTTATAACTCAGAATCACTCTTTGTAGATAATGCTTCATTACAGCTATACTCACTTTGCTTTAACTGGAAATTAAAACAGTATTTAAGCTATAAAAATAAAACTTTCATTACAAGCGAAAGAAGTTAGAAACGAACAAAGGCTTTAATGGCAAATCAAAGACATCCAGAAAAAACACACTCTCCTTCACCACAAAAGGAGACATTTTAACTTTCATCCCATTGCTAAGTTTTCCTTCACTTGCAAAATTTCTTGACATATTTCTTTTCCCTAAAAAGTACATTCCAGAATATATCACTTTGTAACTAGTAGACTCATGTTAACGGCTATTTCCATAGAAAGGCAGAATTTTGCATCTCTCCACTTAACTTGGAAGTGTAGGATGAAGTTACCAGGCATGAACACAAATAAATGCTATTTGTAACTAATTAAGCCACACCAAAACAATCAAAGGACGAAGAAGTGAATGAAATGCCACAGTACCATGGCCACTAACCAAACTGCAAAGAGCAAATGCAGTTGTTTCAAACCATACTGTAAAAAGAAATAATTTCTGGTTCAAGGGACAGAACTGGCCATGAGCATCAGGCACTGACTTCAGGTAAACATTTTTGAACTATTTGAACTAAATAGAATTGCAGTTCTCTCTACAATATTCCTGATGCAGCAAAGCTTACATGTACCTGTTAGGATGCTCTGCTGAATCAGGCCCTTTCAGCACTTATAGTCACTTAGAGCACTGATCTATAAAAGGAAAACAAGCATTTGAAGTAATAAAGAGCTAAATGTTACCTCGTATAATAAGGGGGGGGGGAACAACACAACCAGAGGTAAATCTTTAAAAGCACTAGAAAGATAATTTTCTTCCAGTCAAAACTCTTAACTGCTGCTGGAAGTTATGTAAATATTTAAGCATAACCAATTACCTGCCATGGAGTTCTTAGCTGTAAACAATGCAATGCTTTACAACACTCCAAATATATCCTTTTACATTTCTTTTATACCGTATCTTATATGCAAATGTATCTGTGCTCTGCTGCTATGGCATTACATGATGAAGACTCCAGCTCAGAGAAACAGCTAAATTTTTTTTTTTTTAAAGGATATGTCTGTATGCTTTGGTCTATTCTGCCTTCAGCAACTCCACAAACATTTATTCATTAAATCTCCAGTGTACAAAGGCTTAATACACTGATTTCTCTTTTACGTACTAGCCTAACAGCCTCTGAAGCTTATACATTTAACTAACCATCTCAGATGGTTCCCTTTTTATCATTTCCCATGCTGACTCTTGGCTCAGCTTACCAACTAGCATCTGCCAGTCAAAATGGTCATGCTAATATAGAGCTATAGTCAAGGATGATGAGTGACTGTTTTACTTCTCTCTGGTGACAAGAAGTGACTTTTTTGGGGGCAAGAAAATACTAAGATCGGTACTACAGGCTTGTATTTCCTGATTTACAACTGAGTGATTTTCAGGTTTTACTTATTTGGTTAGTTAGTTAATGCAAAAGATGTCACTTCTAACTTTACGAATGCTTAAGATGTAACTCTTCCTCACTCCTCTAGAAACAGATCCAGCCTCCATGGCTTTCCTCAAGGGTCTGAACTATGCACTAGAGGAAAGACGAAAAGTTTGTCTTCTCAAACAGGAAAACAAGCAGCAAATCTGCTTGACAGATTTGACTACTTCTCTGAGTCACATATCTTCTTTTAGGATTGATATGAGGATTTCTTCAAGTACCTGTTGACCATCCTAGACCAACATCTTACTCAAACGAAGGACACAACACAACTTCAAGTCCAAATGGTATTCACATCCATAATCTGTCAGACAAAATGTAAGCCTGCACAAGCACAGTAAAACATCTGCATGCTATAGACAGACAGTGAAGAGCTTGAGGTAGGAATGAATACCTGGGAAATTATGGGTTGGCTGGATATTTTGTAGAAGACAGCCTAAAAACAGAAGTCATTTTCCCTAAGTACAGCATGGGGAAATCCTTTGTAAACATTGATGCTATTATATGTACAGTACGTAATGCTTTCCTAGTTTATGTTTGATTTACAGATAAAAATGTTCTGCAGATTTCTCCAGCTGTGCTCCCTTAGCAGATTGTGAGATGCACCAATCTGTTTGAGAGCAGCTGTTAGTTCACATGTAGTTTTATTTGCATCAGTGTAAAATAGCAGCTTGCTACATGAATGAAACATGTTTTCTCTTTGCCATATTCTGGTAGAAAGATTTATCTATTTAATTTACTTTTACATGGAGGAGAGCTTTATTTTTAAATAAGACTATTTTCTTTTTTAAAAATTAAAAATATTTTTCAATTATGTATTTTAAAATTCTGAAAGGTCCATGTAGTTTTTTTGGAATGTGTGGGATTTCAATTTGGTCTGAACAGAGTTTTAAGTAACATCAGTTAAAGGAACCAGAAGCATAGCATATCTACTGAAAGACCTACAAGATAGATTTGCAAATAGATTTAAAAAGGTGTTCAGTCTATACTTTGTTTGAAAAGCCTACCTCCATGCCAATCATCAAAATGATCAAACGTACAGTGCACTTTCAGAGTTATATGCAGAAATGTGCCATCTTTGATAGCAATGGTAAGTACATAATACTTCTCAGTTAGTTAGTGGCTAATTCTAAAAGGGGGATATTAATGATGATCTGTTATCCCAACGCCACAGGTGCAAATCAGCAGGTAATTTCATTTGAAATAAGTAAGCCACAGGAGACCTCTGAGAGAGGTTTTGAAGTGTTTAAAGCCCACTTAAATTGGATTTATGCCCATCACTTCCTAGTGGGACTGACCCTGACCTTCCGCACTCAGTGATGCCTGTTAACACAGAGAGGCCCTCGCTGTGCAAGGCACTGATCTCTCCTGTAACTTCCCTAGGTTATCAGTCTCTCCCATCAAACTCTGCTGGGAACTAGGCTCCAGCCAGGAACCTAAGAGAAACACTCCAAACAGTTGTTCTTGACAGCTGTAGGCCATTTTCTATCTTCTCCCTGAATACTTTCAAAACAGCTCTGTTTTGTAGAGAGCACCCACCCTGCTGCTGCCTTAAATTTTGTCTTCTTTCTGCCTTAGGTTTCTTTCTTAACTGTGCCTTTTTACTACTTAGGTAGAATCATTTAAAGACACTGCTCCATAGTTCCTTCCTCCGTTGAGGAAATGGGTTTTGTCAACAAAATATAGGGTTTTTGTGCTGGTGCGGGGAGGTGTTGTGTTTTTTTGGGTTTTTGTTTGTTTAACATCCTTTTAGTGCTTAAGCAAGTTTGGTTAAATATAACTTAAGACCACGCTTCCACTTAGTGTTGCTACTCCCACCAAGCAGCTGAACTCAGGCCAGCTGAACTCTCCTTTGTTTTTAAAATTCAAGGACCAAGTTTTTCATAAAACATTTTTAAACATATAGAAGGCTACCTATTTGTATAAATACTATTTCTCAAAAGAGCTGGAGAACTGAAGGTGAAATTAAAACATGACCTTTACTGCACCTGCATTTACCTTTCCTCTAAATGTTGTAAGAGGGCAGTAAGGAGGAACGATCCAATACGTTTAAATTCAGACACACCTTTTGAGAAACACCAGGCCCCAAGGGGAGAAAAAAAAATAAAAAAAAATCAGTGTTTGTTTGAAAATGCTTCGGCAAACCTGCAACCAAACACAAAGGTCAGCATCTTATTCTTTTCCATATGAAATAAATCACAGCTTTATCTGATTTCATCAGGCATTCTCCAATGTTTCTTTTAATTTTTTTTTTTAAGATCTCCATTCTGCCTCTTAGACTGCAATTGCTCTGCCATTCACGAGATTACATCTTTACCAGCTACAGCCTCACCAGCCTTTACAAAGGCTCTCAGATAGTTTCCACAGATACAGGGCACCAGCCATTTGTCACTTTTCTGCAACAGCTGAACTTTCAGATCAATTACAAAAGGAGGCAGTGATAAAGTAAACAAGATATGTCACTGGTTTGGATTCAAGGAACTAGATTTTGCCACTCGACAAACAGCATTACTCTTCCCCTAGGGGAATAACCCGTTCTTACCACTCTTTCAAATTCGTACCAACCATGCAATATCTATTCAGCACACTAGTTGGTTGCAGAGCCTGCCATCTTTTCTTATGCCTCATTTGTCTCCAAGTAGATTTTTGAATGGATTTTAAAGAAGCATTAGCACACTACTATGAAAAATACGCTAGACAGATTGGATCTGATTATGGCATATAAATTGGATAAAAGCATTAACTTACTCCCCACTTCACTAGCTAATGGGCAGATTTATCTGCGTTTTCCCTGTGCTTCTTCCCTCCCAGACAGTGGGGAGTATACCAAGATGAGTGCAAACAAGCCCCATTTTTTGAACTCACTATAGCTTGTTGCCTACAAAAGTTCCTGGAGCAACGAGTCCTTCTGCCTATAGACTGTTCTTTTGTTTCTTTAGACATTCTCTGAGATGATTTCATGGACTTTTCTCCACCTTACAACACCTATTCAAGTACTGTGAGAACCAGTGAGTGAATAAATGAATAATTCTTTATTCATCTTGTTTATACCTCTCATGATTTTCGACAACACGGTTGTGTTGTCCTCAAGAATCCTATTCTATTTAAATTCTCTGTGCCCAAAAATCGCAGAGTTCAGCTAATCTGAATTTCAGCTGACCATCTTTTTAATAGTGCTGTGTTTGAAAAGTCACAAAGCCTCAGCTGAACCTGACTGCATTTGTATACTGCCACTATGGATTTTACATTCCTTTGAGATATCTATAAAATGCCTTTTCCATTTAATCACAGTGAACCTTAGGCTAGTAGCAAGAAGTTAGTATATTCACTCCCTTGTCCCTTCACTGCTTCATAAAGGAAATGCACTCCAAAATAAATATACAAGGTAGAACGGCAAACATGATAGCAACAGCCTATTAACATCTCTAAGAGTGATGGGAACAAAATATATTGTTTGTAACTTTATTCAAATAGTGAAGGATAGGCATGAATTAAGCTAATTAGAAGCGGTCAATAAATCAGAATAACGTGGGGTTAAGTATGAACATACATACTGAGAAAAAAGACTGGAAGGCAGACAGAAAAACTAATACAAGTGAGCTAAGGTTTATGTTACTGAGAACAAAGATAAGTAAAATCCTTTTACCAAACCCCTCTAATACTTACTGCTGATTCTTTTTGCCATATTTCTCTACCTGCAGCATAGGTATGAAGGCACGAGCTGTAGAAAGCGATCTATAGTTCACTGAAGCAGACTAAATGCCCAAAGCCCCTGTTTTCAGTTTTAACAGCAGTTTTCCAAGTCATTTCTTACTGGTATTAAAGATACAGCTGCTAAAAGCGACTGAAAATTAGTTTTAAAAATATACCCTTCATTCAAGGGAATTCACTCAGGAAATATAACATCCTCAAGAGCCAGACTAAAAGAAGAGTTATCACACTTAGTCCTGCTCCATTTTTCAAAGAAAAGGCATTACATTTTAATTCCTGGCTCCAAATACATCTCCTGGTTTGGATCTTATGAAGCCTTATGAGAAATGAATAACGGGGTTTGAAATCAGATAGAACTCAAAGTAACAAAAATCTTGTGAAACCAGCTCACTGCATAGGCTGACTGACATTCAAGCTGAAAGACACCAGAATGGCTCAAGAGGTTTTCGTGCCCTCCAGTTCAGATTAGACCACTGACACTGACTTTCAAACAAATTTAAATACAACTACTCATTTCTCATCTCTCACTTTTTTCCTATTTTCTATTATTCATTAGCAGCCAGTCCTGTTTTGAAATCAGATTCCTGCTAGAGAGTAGCATGACTCCCTGAACTTTGAAGGGCAGGCTTGCCCATTTAATAAAATAATACATTAAAAAAAATATTCAAACGATCTCAGGAAACAAACAAACAAACCTCAATATCAGTCACATGCGAAAGTGTCCTGAAACAACCCAGCTTGCCAAACCTTTACTACAGCATTGGAGTTACGGGGTTTTCCCCCAGCCTTGTTAGATCTCAATACGGGTCCCTTCAAATCTCCACCTCCTTTATACCTGAAACACCCTCTATGCCACTGACATCCCATCCATCATATTCCCCAGATCCCGCAAGAGGCCAACTGCATGATGCATGGTTTGGAAAGAATAATGCAAAGGCAAGATAAGGATCAATAAGGACAAAACCAATCTTTCCTGCTTCCTGCCTTCAGAAATGACCTAAAGCTCTTCCATCTTATGCACTACACTGAAATTCAAAAAAAGCTATTCTGACAGCCTGGTTTGGTAAGACATCTGGCTATTGTGGCTGTGAGACGGGAGGTGGAGTGGTTGGTGTTGACAGAAGGAAAGTAAAAGCCCTACAGAATTACTTAGTTTCAGTCTTCCTATAATCACCAGGCAATCTGGAATACATCAATAGACTCCCACAAATCATTTTAACCAGAGAGAGAACTGGCCCTATGTTCTACATGATACTGAGCACAGAAAACCGGACCACTTTATTTGACTCAGCACTGATAGAGCTGCTGCTTCTCCCTCCCCTACAGGTTTCAGGAAAACATTTGTAGTTCAAAAAATCACCCAGCCACCACCTCTTTGGGAGGGGGTGAAACAGAGCACCTCAGTTCTGAACTCAACTCTTAAGTCCATGTCATAGGTCCAGGTTTGCTCCACAGCAGCCAAGGGACATTTCCTCCTACCATCACCTTTACCATTTTTCTGCTGCAGCTAACGCGTAAAGATCAACGTCAAAACGGAGTATCTCAGCAAGCAAAGAGGAGATGATACTGGTTTCATTTCTGGTGGCATGATTCTGCCACTCTGCATCAGAAATAATCATGCCTTTTTACCGTGGAAGACCATGAGGCCATACACAAGCTCAGGCACAGCTTGTGGCAGAACTCTTCTTTTTGGGAAGGTCAGTGAGAGGTGTGCTACCTCCTCACTGTAGGACCACACAGATACTCAGGCTCACAAAATCCCCATTTACATTTTTTAAAAGGATTTTTTTACAGCTATACTTGCAAATAGAGTGATTTTTTTTTTTTTTTAAGAAACACTACACAATAGTAATGTTGCAAAGCTATACACACTGCAGAGAAAAATGATCAGAATCTGCAAACTATCCTAAAATCCATGTTTTCTCCCAAAGTTTATTTAGTAAAGTTCTCACAAATGTTCCTGTTCGATAATTAAATGGGGTATAAAAAAATAATAAAACCTGGCATAACTGCGGTGCTAAAATAATCCCGCATCTGCCCAATAAACTGCTTGGCAATCAGCCAGATGTTACGTTTTATTTAAATGCCCACAACACTGACAATATACCATGTACCTTCTCCTTTCTTTTCTTTCCCCAGTAGCACCAAAACTCTCAGAAAACCCCCTGTGGTTGATCTCAGTAGTTCAATACCAGTTTCTCAGTTGTGACTGACTATGTATTAGGCCTGGATCTCAGCCAACTTGAAATTATGTACAAAAAGTGCCATACATAGCAATATGTATGAAATATGAAAATGAGACAAGCACATGCTTTTCACCTTAGGATATAAGGTTACATACGCACCACTACATTTTATTACAACATGAATTACCTTCTCAGCTATAGCACAGCCTCCTTCCCCTCAAGCGATGTAAGACCATAAGCAGAAGATATCAACCAATGGGCCTTGATATTGCAATTAATTAATACATATTAACTGCATAATTTAACAAAGCGGGGGGGAAAAAAGTAGTATTTGGAATTGACTAGAATCCATATATTTCCTCAGTTAGCAAATGTGTGCTGTATGAGAACTTATTCACATCATTCCATGAAACACGTTTCCCTCTGTTTTTCTCATTACCACAATGTCATTGTGTTTTTGTCTCAATATTTGTTTGAATAAACATTAATTTTATGGTTTGCAAATGTGAGCAACAAAATCAAGCCTCAAAAAAGGTATCTATCTTCTCAAATGGCCTTTTCATTTTCATGTACAATACAAGAACATTCTCCCAGAATTTTCTTCTAATAAAAACCCTTGGAAGACACTTATCTGTGACTCAGAAAGCTATCTGTAATGAAATTATTAAAGATGGCCACAATGATGTGTTCATACCCCAGTGAAAACTCTAAAAGGTGAGTTATTACAAAGCTTAAATCCCGCCAACCCTTTGGCTAAGATCAAGTTGAGCAACAGTTTAATATCAGATATACCCTCTGTCTGAGAGACAGCAGAAAACCAGATTTTATGATCTAACAGGTTTTTCCCCTTCTCCAAACATTTTATAATTCTAAAGGTTCTGATTCAATGAGGTTTTCACCAAGGTCAAGTATCTAAACTGAACTATTGTGAAGCATTTCAGAAAAGTCAGTCTTCCTTATCATTTCAATAAACTGTGTATTAAAAAGGATTTATATACGACAACACTTGCAGACTAAAGGGTCAAATCCTCATTTTGGAAAGGGAAAAAGTCTCAAAATATTGTCAGACTATAACTGAACTTTCCTGGCCCTCAAATTATCAGAAAAATCATATACACTTTCAAAGTTGTATTTGCGCTTGTTAAAAAAACAAAGGAGCTATTTTAACCAAGTGAGGAATTTTATATATATATTGTTTTTTCTCAAAAATCAAGTGAAGTTGCTCTTTGCCTACTACTGACTTTAGAATACTTTTATCAAATATGTCTAACGTTTTTATTTGCCCAACATGAGATTTCATATGGAAGCTTTATCTTCAGAAAGTGCCAGGTACTCCATTTCTGAAAACGCAGCTCTCTTGAGTTCCCGTGCTCCCTACTCTGAGTGAAGCAATGAAAAACACTAGTTAACTGTTACCTCTTCATCACTCAGTGAGCCTCACACCTGTGCTATCACTAAAGCATGGGCTTTTACAGGTCTCATTACTATCTGGGACTGCAGCAGGTATTTCATTACAAAGCCAATATAAATGAAAACAGTGTTCTTTTGCCCCTCAAAACTAGGATCCCAACTCTAAGAAATATTGAGCACAGCAAACCTTTATCAGGTTTTTATCAAGCAAGCATAACATTTCCTCCTTCCCCTCTGAGTTATTCTTCCAATTACACTCAGTTTTAAAATAGCACAACTTAGAAAATGTACACAGCTACTGATAAACAGTACATTATTATACTCTGTTATCCCCTTCTGATCTTTTTTTCCCCCTACTACTTACAATAACATTAATTAATGCCCAGCCACCCATCAGTTGATTAGAGAGCACATGAGGGAATCATTGTGCCTACGCTAGACTCTGTACAACTGTTTAACAGTTGTGAGAGAGACGTCCAGCAGAGGCATTACAATACCAACTTCACACAGTACTTTTAAAAAACAAAACCAAACAAAAAAAGAAAATCCCCTTTTATGTTCCCCACACTGCAGAGACAAGCGTTGCAGCTGCACATGTACAATACAAATTTAGCAAAACACATGCCTTTTCACATTATACGATCACACATTAGTATAGTGATTTAAACACTTAAATATATAGCGCCCGGCACTTAGGTAACTGTACTCTTGCTGCTGACCTCTTCAGTTTCCTGGTCTGGAGGACAGAACAACCATAGAAGGACTCTCCTCCAACATCCCTGCTCTGCTCTTACCCAGGTCTCTAGGTTTGCAGCTGTGGCATACTGGGAAAAGACTTCAGAAAACATAAAACATGCCAAATGGCCAACTCTACGCAATACAAAACCATTAACTGCCTAGACTGACACCTTCTTTGCTACTCTGACATCGTATTTTGCACATTAAGACAGTACTTTTCTTCTTTCCAGAATACACAATAGTTTTATGCAGCCCAAATGAATTGGTTGATTCTGATCATGGTGAGACATAAAGGATGATAACTTTTTTTTAAATGTTTATTGAAAACTATTTTCTCATCTCAGATTCAAAGATCTAAGCTGTTTTTATGTAATCTGTCTCCTGTCATTTCTCATCTAAACCAACAACCTTCTCTAAGCTATCTCATTATCCACTGTTTTTCCCCCCTAGAATAAAGTTCTCACTCTTCAGTAATTCCAGTAAGCAGAATACGTTAATACTTTTAATCTATTTTTAAAATATTATTTACAATTAACTGTATATTTTGCTTTTGTTTATTCTAACAGATTATAACTATTTCTTTACCATGCCTCTTTAATGCAAACTTCACACCAATATGTTTTTATTAAATATGTAAAAAGAGATTAATTTACCCACACTCAAATCTTTCTAAATTTTCTTAAATCCTTTACATTACATACTACTTCATAATCCTACTTCTGTACAGCAGAAAATTCACAGTAAAGATTGATTATTGTAATATTAATAACACTTTTACACTCACTTACCTTCTGGGAAATTTTTCATATATGGATGCATCAGAAAGTCAAACATCTACTAGCTCCTGTCAGTACCTTAGTTCAAAGTGGCAAAAGCAAACTAAGTTGTGAAGAACCAATTTATCCATTGCTTCATTTCCTGATACAACCCAGAACCTGATAAACCCAGGTGATAATCTTTAGAGTCAGGTGTAGAAGTGCAGCAACACTAATGATCTACAGAAAAAAAAAATCACAGGGGAGTAACTCTAATGAGCCAATAAGAAAAATCCCTCACACTCTACTTGCAGCATTTAACATTTAATTGAATGTTTTCTTAATAACGTGTGGCAAATAAGTGAAAACCCAAACAATTTAACTGTTAAAATTCCATTTGTTCACATTCACTAACTTACACTATTAATTTCTCAATTATTCCACCTGTAGCATCAGCACTGGCTATTCTTTTACACTTTTCAAGGAGGCTAAAGAGACTGATGTGTTTGAAAGTGACAGCGTGAAGGTGAAATTGAAATTGAAATGCAATTCATTGAAACTAAAATGCAAAGGATGCACGGATTTGGGAAGAACAGGCTTAGCAGTCAGTGTCCTAACTCAGTGAACAGATCTTTTCAGTAACACATATGTAACGTCATGTTAAAATAATGTGTTAAAACAAGATCTTTACTAGTTGCCTTTACTGATTTTCACAACTTTTTTTTTTTTTTAAATCAATCGTGTCATATTTTGACATATCAATCACACTGTGACATGTCAAAAACCATTTTCATATTTTGTGCTGTGACTTACGTCATGAAACATCATACAAATGAAAAAGCAAAGCTTGGAATTAAAATGAAACTCCACTTGAAATGAAATGTTATGATTTTCCCATTATTTTTCTCTGAGGGAATTTTAATCAAAGTCCTTACTCTGTAATCAGAGGTATGTGGATTATTTCCGTAACTTTTGCCACTGAAAATTTTTGACAAAAGTGGTCCATTCCTTTCTATTCTTGGGACATATTAAATCATGTTTTCTCTACATCACCCTTCTTTACTATTAGTATTTACTAGTAATTAGTGTTATCCGTCCAACACCAAACATAACAACCAAACATAATATGACCAAACTTAATACATAATCCGTTGCATTTCTGAATGCAAAGCATTTTTTGATTGTGGCAATAAAGATAATATAGAAAATTTGGGTTTCAGTAAGCATCTTGAGAAGTCTGCACAATTCATATTTACAAAGAATCAGAAACAGAGAACTGGAATTGATCTTAAGAGGTCATTTAAGTCCCCGCAACACGATCAACTATATATAAACTATCCCTGTCAGATATTTGTCTAATCTATTCTTAAATACCTACAAAAGATGGAAATTCTGCAGTCTCCTCAGAAAAATTTATTACAATGCTTCAAAATCTTTACAGTTTAAAAATGTTTCATAATATCTAACCTCAGATTCCCTTGCTGCAATCTACTTCTATTATTTTTTGCCTTAAATACATTTTGAGAATCCTTTGTTCCTACACTCTTCCAGTCATATTTTACCTCGCTGAACAGTGTTACTGCTTCAGTTTTCAAAGTTAAATGAACCCAATTCCTTCACCTTGCCAAATATATTCATATTTCTAATATGGACAATCCTTTTTGTTCCTCTCTTCTTCATCCCCTATATAGCAATTCAGTTCATGGAAAGGAACCTTCAAACTTATAGAATCATAGAATCATAGAATCATAGAATCATTAAGGTTGGAAAAGACCTCTAAGGTCATCGAGTCCAACCGTCAACCCAACACCCCCTATGCCCACTAAACCATGTCCCTGAGCACCTCATCTATACGTCTTTTAAATACCTCCAGGGATGGTGATTCCACCACTTCCCTGGGCAGCCTGTTCCAAGGCCTGACCACTCTTTCAGTAAAGAATTTTTTCCTAACATCCAGCCTAAACCTCCCTTGGCGCAACTTGAGGCCATTTCCTCTCGTCCTATCGCTGGTTACTTGGGAGAAGAGACCAACCCCCACCTCACTACAACCTCCCTTCAGATAGTTGTAGAGCGCGATGAGGTCTCCCCTCAGCCTCCTCTTCTCCAGACTAAACAATCCCAGCTCCCTCAGCCGCTCCTCATAAGGCTTGTTCTCCAGGCCCTTCACCAGCTTTGTTGCCCTTCTCTGGACACGCTCCAGCACCTCAATGTCCTTCTTGTAGTGAGGGGCCCAAAACTGAACACAGTACTCAAGGTGCGGCCTCACCAGCGCCGAGTACAGGGGCACGATCACCTCCCTGCTCCTGCTGGCCACACTATTCCTGATACAGGCCAGGATGCCGTTGGCCTTCTTGGCCACCTGGGCACACTGCCGGCTCATGTTCAGCCGGCTGTCAACCAGCACCCCCAGGTCCTTCTCCTCTGGGCAGCTTTCCAGCCACTCTTCCCCAAGCCTGTAGCGTTGCCTGGGGTTGTTGTGGCCGAAGTGCAGGACCCGGCACTTGGCCTTGTTGAACCTCATGCAGTTGGCCTCGGCCCAACGATCCAGCCTGTCCAGGTCCCTCTGCAGAGCCTTCCTGCCCTCCAGCAGATCAACACTCCCGCCCAGCTTGGTGTCATCTGCAAACTTACTGAGGGAGCACTCGATCCCCTCATCCAGATCGTTGATAAAGATATTGAACAACACTGGCCCCAAAACTGAGCCCTGGGGAACACCACTCGTGACCGGCCGCCAACTGGATTTAGCTCCATTGACTACAACTCTTTGGGCTCGGCCGTCCAGCCAGTTTCTTATCCAGCGAAGAATGTACCTGTCTAGGCCGTGAGCCACCAGTTTCTCCAGGAGAATGCCGTGGGAGACAGTGTCAAAGGCTTTACTGAAACTTATGCAAAAGCATTTAGCAATACAATTTACTAGACCACTAACTGAGCTGCATTTCTGCAAAAGGACCAGAAAACCAGGGACAACATACTCAAGCAAGTCTTGTTGCTAGTTCATACCTTCTTTTCACTTCTACTAAAAACTTGTGAAGGGGTTGCACTAGTCGAAGAAGGAAAGAAGGAAAAATTGTGTGAATGTACACCTATGTGCTTTACTAAATGTGGTGCCCTTGCTATAAAACGCAGTTCCTGAGGCTTCTGTGAAATACAGGCTCTACTTTGCTCTTACAGTGAATTATAGAAGTCCACCCTGGAGCAGTCTTACAGCTTCTGTGAAAACAAGAGATCAACAGTGGCAACAGCGTGCCTCGTCTGGAGAACCAGTTTTATGCTTTAAAGCTTAGAGGTGTTACTCTAAGTGAGAGATGTGAATAGCACAGACTCCTAACACCGGGGATCTTCTTAACTGCTTAGAAATGCTATCGTCAACAAAAGGCTCTAAAACCTAAATTTTACTATATTTTACTCTTAAATGCTTTCTCCACTTATTAGTTGGTAACAAGCTACAGAGTATTCTTAGGTTGATAAAAGGAAAGGCATTGCGAATGGTGTATACTTCTCTGCCACAGTAGATACATTTCTTTAAGGTTAACTGAAAGTTCATTTCCTCCACCTCTTTTGCTAGTCAACAAAACTAGCAAGTCACATCCTTGAGACAGCTCTACAAAACTGCAATACAACATCCTTAACCTCTCTGTAAACCACCTATTAAAGACATTATGAAAGCTTATATAGGGCAATTCATTAACCGTTCTTTAAGCAGGTTGATAAACAGTTATCTGAAAGCTGTTAATTATAAGAATACTGTACACTTGCACATTAGAAGCGATCAGAAAATATATTAACATATCAGGGTTGTAAGCAAAACAAACTAAACAGTTGTCATCATTCCCAGTTGCTCTGGGTTGGCAAAAATGAAACAAACGACAGGTGGCAGAGATTCCAGTCACTTAGAGACAGCTACTCCTCCTTCATAACCTATAGTCATGCTAGTTTAGCCCTAAACCATCCCACCCCCCTATTTATAAGTCTAATTCCTTGGTTATGTATTTAAGAATGGTAATAAAAACTTGTTCTAGCAATTAATTATATACTCCCATCACTCACTCATATGCCAAAACAGATCAGTCTCAGGGCTATCTAATATCATGTTTAACATTATTGTGAAAAAACGCAGCTCAGTTCTCATAACCATAGAAAAGCAAGAAAATGTATGTTGGAAGAGACCTTTTAAGGTCACATAGTCCAACTCCCTGCTCAAAGCAGGGCTAACTTCAAAATTAGACCCGGTTGCTCAGGGCATTGTCCTTCTGAATTTGGAAATCCTCCAGGAATGGAAATCCCATAGCCTCTCTGAACCCCTCTTCCATGGTTTGACCTCCCTCATAAGGAGGATATAAGGAAAGGTGTTCCTTAATATAAAGCAGGACATAATGTGTGTGGGAAAATAGAACGCCAGCCCTTAAAACCATCTAAGTTAGACAAAGGCAAAAGGAGAAAGAGAAAAATTTTCTCATCAGAAAATGCTACCAGCAGCAAATGAAAACGTAACACATAAATATTCCCACGTAAAAAGTGTCCTTCCCTGTAGCTAGCCTGTAGAGGATGACAATGCCATTCATTTTATAGTGCCCTAACATGTTTGAATTGTTTCTTTTCTACAGATACGGCAAATGAGTCTTAGAGACGTTTATCATACTCTCAAACAAGATCTCCCTCCCTGTTAGACATGCATTCCATTTTACACTAGATGTGATTTGGACAAGCCTGAGGTGCTGGGTGAAAGAGCTGCCCTTGCTGCTGGATCTAAGAAACGCCTGAGAAGCTTCCCCAGACTGCGCCTTTGGGAGTTGCACCATAGCTTTACTCAATAACTTGCTGACTCCACAAGAAGCACGACACTACAAGTCGAGTCTGCTTTTTTGTTAAAATAGCTTCCTTACCCTTATTGATTAAACACAGAAGCAAAATCTGTCTGCTTTTATTTCTCTTTCTACAGCCTCATTTCATGTAGCACAAAAAAAAAAAAAACCAAAACAGTGGAGCTTCATTGCTTTCTTCTTTCACTAGAAGAATATAAAACAATCTCCAAGCATGACAGTTACCACCATGATGCAGACTAGCTAAACTGTACAAATATGGTAATAGGAAGATAGTTTCCTGAATTGAGACAGCAATTATGCCAGCCTTAGCTATGGAAATTATAGTATGCATAATCTAATTCCTTTTATTTTTCAAAGGAATTCAAGCCACTGAAATTTATGTAATTCATCCAACTATTTTATTGAACAAGTTCCTATATTTGTCTGTCTTGCATGTAACAAAGAGATGACCATACTTTCCATTTCTGCTTTCAAAATTAAAGTTACTGTAGGAATGAGTTGCAGTACTGGCAGCTATTATTGCCTCTCCAGCCCTCGCTGTGGAGGAACTAAAAGCAAAACTGTGCTCACACACAGAGTCAGCTTTATGCCAGATATGACTTTGTGAAGCAAGCAGGCACCAGCAGTACACAGCAGCAAAGCACGCAATGCATATATTCAAAAGCTGTGCTATCTTCTCATTGAGAGAACTGAAAGTATTTCATTTAAACAGAATATGAAATCATTCCAAATATTTTGTGGAAAATTAATACTGACAGGATAAAAGTGATCGCATTTACTTAGCCCCATTTGCTGATTTTTTCTAAAGTGCAGACACTGTATCAGAGACTAAAATGCAATTTAAAAATAAGCTGTCTTTGAAATATGATCCTTGAAATGTTGAATATGACAGAGGCACATTAACCAGCAGCCTCAGTAGACTAGTCTACATTTAAAGCTATTCAGTTCTATTAAAAAAGATAACACAGCTCAGGATATATCTAAATACATCTCCAAACTGTTTGGACAATTCAACAGCTATGTTGGGTGCTCTAAGCATGCCCTTATTTACCTACATAATTATACTTAAATTTCAACTTTGTTATTGCTGTGGAATCAAAGGTGTAAGGAAATTTACAACCAGATATTTTTACCACAAACTTTTCAACACTGTGTAGTCCTTTAAGGCTTGGATCATACGCAGGTCTCAGCATAACTTTTTTTAAAGTGAAATATGAGACTATTCAAAATAATAACTGCAGATAGGATCTTGAAAATATACACTGGAAAAGGGTAAACGAAAAGTGCAAATGTCAATGGAGAGGGAGAAAACAAAAAATACTCCTTGTGTCCATCCTACAATTATGTTTGAATGTGCAGGATTGACGATACTGAGTCCATCTCTCTCATGCACCTTCCTGGAAGACTCGCCATCAGTTTGAACTTAACACAGCAAAAGATTTGCTGTCTTTTTGGGAAAAGACCTTTTTCTTTCCCAAAGCCCTTACTCGTTTTAATTGTCTTTCCACTGAGGATTGGTTGGATTGGTATTTTAGTTATACAGAAAGCAGGAGAAAAGGTGGGTTCAAGAAGAAACAGCCAATATTGCATGCTTCTACTGAGTATCCTCCGTGAACCCATCTTTCCTCCTGCTTTCCATATAGATAAAATTCCTGTTTATGCCTGCATCAGTATAAACTGAGGTTATTGTAACTCCTCCCACCAGGGCCTTCTCTATCATCTGTGTTGCTCTGCCTGTTCAAATGAAACTTAATGGTGAACTTCAATTTTTCTGGAGCATAAACAGCTCCAAACTTCAGCACCTATATTTGGTTACTTCCCTTTAATCCATCTGGCCATCACTAGCAAAGCTCAGTACAGATCTTGCCTTCCTAACAACAGGAATTGCCTAATCTTGCCTAATAATGCTGCCTCATTTCCTTGTCCCCAGGCTCCTTACAGTTTGGGCTACTGCTTCCACCATTTCAGCCAAGCCAGCGTCTTCTAGTTTTGGCCAGCTGCTTACACAATCATTTGGCTGGATTATGATAGCCAGAGAAGGCGAATTAAGTTGTTTTCTTCAAACAAGCCAAGGGAAAACTGAAATCTGCAGAACAGCAGTATATAGACCACTTGACTAAATCTTTCTGTCCTTAGACTGAAAGGGTTTTTACAGCCACAATAAAAACCTGTAACTCTTTGGGAAATGCTGCTGAAATTGGTTTTCTACACACAGCCTAACAAAGAATCATAATAATAACAACTAAAGTTCAGCCACTGTGGTAGGTAGCTGTCATTATCATTTGTTGAGTGTAGTAAAGAATTTTGTGTAATTAATCAGAGTCTTGAATTTGTTACACTTGTGTTTGCTTGTGTATTTTTTCATGCAGGCAGACTTTTATAGAAAAGTCCCAGGCTATGGCTGGAATTCCAGTGCCATTTTTAGGTAGAATTTCAGGGAATAAGAGCTGTGTATCATCACGTCTTCTACTTGGTCTTCAGACTAAATATTGTAATACCACATCCCATTATACATGTGGGGCCCATGACCACAAATTAACATTGGAGTAGCAGCTAAATATTTTATGTTTTCTGAACAGCTCATGCAACCTAAATCTATATTTAGTAAGTGCATCAAATATAAACAGAAGCAAACGTTGGCCTCATTTGCCCAAAACATCTGTTATTAATGTTACTATTTTTTCTTGAGGAAAATTCCTTGCTTGCTGTAATCAGATTCAAGAGAGTTCTTATCTGATTGTTTCCTGTTTTAAGTAATTTTCCACACAATTTGCCATAAAATGATAAATTAGCACCAAGAAAAAAAGGGACATGCTTCTTAGCCCTTGTAAAATTGAGAAAGGTATTTAAAAATCTTTGGCTGATGAAGAGTAGAACATGTGAAATCATGGCAATCGAAAACCTAGCAGCCAAAGCAACATCGGGAAGAAAGAATAAGAAAAAGAGTTGGCATTCAGACAAGCTAAAATTAAGAAGAAACAGAGGCTTGAAAACAAAAGGCAATGAAGCTATTGGAAAGTGCTAGGAGAGGGGAAGAAGTAGCATGGGAGAATTGAAGAGACAGTGCAAAGACAATCTAGACTTTCACATTTAAAGTGGTTCAATTACTTCTAAAAAAGAAAGGCATGGGTTTATTACTTCCAGTAAGTGGAGGAGGAGTGGGGGAAAGCTCTTCAGAGTGGGATCAGTTCTGAATCTGAAGAACAGCAGATACAATATTCTAGGAACAATTAGTACAGTAATCATTTTCCGCATCACACTAGAAGTAAAACCAGACAATCCTGCAAAGTGAAGAATCCTATCTAAGCAACTGGGGAATCTAAAAATTTAATATAACACATTCAACATCAATTCATCAGGCACAATGGCTGTTTGTTTATGTAAAATAATGTATCAAAAGCTTTATGAATTTTGGCTTAGGGACTTGGAATGCTTGATACTTGAAATTTTAATAGGTTTGAGAGAAGAAAACTCTCCAATGAATAAAGCTGTTTTATCTTACAAGCATCTCATAAACTGTTTAAATAGAATTTAAAATATATTAGTTATCAGAACCAAAACTGTTTTAAAAATGGACATATGATGAGTTTAGGGGTTAATTTTCCCACAAGAATGTCAAATACATGATCAAAGTATTGTATAATGTATATAATGTGTCAGCTGCTTTTGTAGCTTTTACTAATCTATTTCTTAGCCTTTAGAGACCTTTGCTCCTGAAGCACGCACTCCACCTTTACCATAATGCCATCTCTGGATGCCAAGCATTTTTACTATGGGAGAAAGTGGTGATGAATGTGGAATTATTACGTAGCTCAATGAGCTGTAACACAAGGCACAACAATAATACACTCAGGGTTGAGCGGTGAATTTTAAGGCAAAGCCCAGACTTGAGGGCAGTTAAAAGCCTTGTCAACACATCAAGGAGAGCTCTGAGTAAACATGGGTGAAAGGACGGTGGGGTGCACTGTTTGGAGGCCAGGCACTGGCCACTGGCAGTGGTTGACCTAAAGTGATGCTCACCAAGTTTGACCTTTTGATGCCAGGATGATGCATGCTTTTGGGATGGTTTAAATGAAGAACAACACTGCCTACTGCTGCTGGACTCCAAAAAACAGTAGCAACAGCTCTTTCACAGAAGATGAGGAAATGGACTGCATCTGGCTGGGATGGAATTAACATTTTTTGTAGCAGCCCAAAAGGTGCTGTGCTTTGGATTTCTAGCTAAAACAGCGTTGATAACACACTACTGTTTTGGTTATTGCTGAGCAGTGCTTGCACAGCTTCGACACTTTCTCTTTTTCCCACTCTGACACCCTGATTAATAGGCTGGGGCTGGGTAAGAAGTTGGGAGGGGATTCAGTTGACCCAAACTGACCAAAGGATATTCCATACTGTATGATGTGGTCAGCAATAAAAGCTCAAGGAAAGGTGGAGGAATTCCAGATGTTTTGTGGGTATGACATTTGTTTTCCCAAGCAACTCATGCTTAGGTCCTGCTTTCCAGGAAGTGGCTGGACAAATGCCTGCCAATAGGAAGAAGTGAATAAATTCCTTATTTTGCTTTGCTTTCACACACAGCTTTTGTTTTACTCACTAAAGTGTTTTACTCACTAAAGTGTTTGTTTTACTCACTAAAGTTATCAACGATCTGGATGAGGGGATCGAGTGCTCCCTCAGTAAGTTTGCAGACGACACCAAGCTGGGCGGGAGTGTTGATCTGCTGGAGGGCAGGAAGGCTCTGCAGAGGGACCTGGACAGGCTGGATCATTGGGCCGAGGCCAACTGCATGAGGTTCAACAAGGCCAAGTGCCGGGTCCTGCACTTCGGCCACAACAACCCCAGGCAACGCTACAGGCTTGGGGAAGAGTGGCTGGAAAGCTGCCCAGAGGAAAAGGACCTGGGGGTGCTGGTTGACAGCCGGCTGAACATGAGCCGGCAGTGTGCCCAGGTGGCCAAGAAGGCCAACGGCATCCTGGCCTGTATCAGGAATAGTGTGGCCAGCAGGAGCAGGGAGGTGATCGTGCCCCTGTACTCGGCGCTGGTGAGGCCGCACCTTGAGTACTGTGTTCAGTTTTGGGCCCCTCACTACAAGAAGGACATTGAGGTGCTGGAGCGTGTCCAGAGAAGGGCAACGAAGCTGGTGAAGGGCCTGGAGCACAAGTCTTATGAGGAGCGGCTGAGGGAACTGGGATTGTTTAGCCTGGAGAAGAGGAGGCTGAGGGGAGACCTCATCGCGCTCTACAACTACCTGAAGGGAGGTTGTAGTGAGGTGGGGGTTGGTCTCTTCTCCCAAGTAACAAGTGATAGGACGAGAGGAAATGGCCTCAAGTTGCGCCAAGGGAGGTTTAGATTGGACATTAGGAAAAAATTCTTTACTGAAAGAGTGGTCAGGCCTTGGAACAGGCTGCCCAGGGAAGTGGTGGAGTCACCATCCCTGGAGGTATTTAAAAGACGTGTAGATGAGGTGCTTAGGGACATGGTTTAGTGGGCATGGGGGTATTGGGTTGACGGTTGGACTCGATGACCTTAGAGGTCTTTTCCAACCTTAATGATTCTATGATTCTATGATTCTAAAGCATCTTTATCTAGATCCCTCAGTCTTCTTGCCTTCCTTCTGTTTTCTCCCTATCCTGTGGAAGAGGGGAGTAAATGAGCAGCTGGGTGGGTGCTAGGCTGCTGGCTGGGGCCAACTGTTGTGGTTTAACCCCAGCCAGCAGAAAATATGCACCACGCAGCTGGTCTTCTCCCCGCCCCCACCGGTGGAATGAGAGGGAGAATCGGGGAGGGTACAAGTAGGAAAGCTCCCGGGTTGAGATAAGAACAGTTTAATAATTGAAATGAAACAGAAGTAGAACAGCAATAATCAAATGGGAACAACAACAATAACACAATATACAAAGCAGACGATGCACAGTGCAACTGCTCGCCGACCGTGTGTCCCGAACTGCGCAGCCCCCCCCCCACACCTGGTTCTTATACTGAGCATGATGTCACATGGTATAGAATACCCCATTGGCCAGCTGGACCCACCAGCCCGGCCCTGCTCGTTGCCCAGCAACAGCCAAAGCTCAATGGGCCATTAACGCTCCTTTCATACCCAACCAAAACACAGCACAGCACATCCCCAAGCTATGGGGAGGAAAGTTAACCCTGTCCCAGCCGGAACCAGGACACCAACCCATCCGAGGAACAATTTTTTACTTCTCACAATATAGCTTGAAATTACAATCAGGAACAACTTATTCCCCCCACAACCACCATGAGAAATGAAGGACCCTCTCTTATACCCAGATGCTGCAGCACAAATATTGCAACAGGTTGATAATAATAATATAAAAGCTCTTCCTTTTTCCAAAATTCTACACCACACGGTGCATGGTTCCACTTGGAAAAATAGCTTTAGGCCCTTACAAATATATTTAACTTTTCTGACTGACTTGTTTGACAGATATTTGACTACAAGAGCCAGAGGTAGAGGAACAAAGCACATGATTAGAAATTTTACTGTGCTTACAAAGCTCTGAAATACCATACTGTGTTGGTGCAACCTAAGGGCTCAAACTCCCAGTAATCTATCTGGAATGCTAATTAATGCTGAAAACATATGAAGCCAGTTTAACATTCCTCCTGGGTGGACTTCCTCAGAGATAAGGATTACTATATCATCAGTCTGATATACTTGTGTTGTATTTCTCGAAAATATGGCATCTTCTCAAAAATAAATATCAGCTTGCTGAGCTTCTGTGAACCAGTGCAATTTTGCCTGCTGCTATTTTCCTAGGATAGGAACATGATGAAACACCGATTGGAACGATAGATCAATGTAGTATTCAGATGAAATCTGGCTGAAAACAACAGTTTCTCACCTCTACAGTATCTGTGCATTGGTCTTAAAATTTTAGATCCTGGATTCAAATCTGGAAAGCACTTTAATTTCTAAATACAGCTGTCAGCAGACATGTGCCTGCTTTTGTGTTGAAGACAGCTGGTGTGGAAGAGTTAATAACAAGGAAAATAATATAAGAGAGTCCTCCATCAAGATTGAGAGTCAAATATTTGTATTTTCAACTACAGACAAGTCCAACAAGCTATAATTTTTATCTCTTATTGATAACACCATCTTAATAAATCCTAGGTGTGAAACAATGGATAGAAGAGACAAGGAAGGCCATAATGCTATACATTTAGCATTAGTCTAAAGAAAGAGCTGAAATATGTAAATTATGCCGCTATTTTCACTGGATCTTTTGCCATTTTTCCTTCAGTGAATATGAGGGACAGAAGTGAGGAACTTCAAAAGAATAGATAACATCTGAAGAATAGACAAGCTGACAAAAGAAATTAGTGATGAGATGCAAGAGATCAACCCAGCCAGATAATCCTCAACGTCCATGTAAGAAATGAAGGAGAACGTAAAGGTTATGTAGAGGATTACTTTTCCTAGCAAGAAGAGTCTGAAGGACAACACAAAAAAAGTTAGTGTTAAAGACAACTACCATAAAAAGCTTACCAATAAAAGTTAAACAGCAGTCACTGCTACTTTATAAAGTGGGAGCCACATGCTACATGAAGAGGACTTATTACATGTGAGGCATGTATCTGTTCCAATATGGAAAATGCCACAAGAAAGAGGAGGAAAAATGAAATAAAAATGTACATGTCAGGAGGTTGCTAGTCTTCATTGTCCCTTAATATTGGGCATCTCTCCCATCCACTACGTCTTGGCTGTATTTCATAGACTTTTCTTGTCTTCTTTCTTGCATGATTTTCTCAGTATGCTCTGGTGCTCACACTGACTTCTGGAATCAACGCCTTCCTACTACATATAGTAGTACTATACCACATTCTCAAGATTAGTATTTTGGGTTGTCTGCAGGCTTGCCCAAACATCCTCAGTTAGGGCATACACATTTTGGTTTATACTAAAATGGCTATTGCGCAGTTGTGTGAGATACAAGCCTATTAGAAATGCATAGTTTCTGCTGTACAATGCAACAGCTGCACAAAAGGTGATCACCGATTTCCTAAACTACATTCACACACCAGGGAAGTAACAGAACTTGTCCATTTTGCTACCACCATGTCTCACAGTCTGACATGCAGTATGTATTAACTAGAGAGAAAGAGCCACATAAAGTGAGCAAGACACTTGGAAAAGGAAATCTTGCGATTCTGCACATGCTTAGAACTTAGATGTGCATCAGTAATCTGAGGCAGGTATGCAAACAAATTTGTGAATCAGTTCTGGGATTACTCTTTAGAAATGACGTGGGACTCTAATGTCTTTTATACTTTAGCAAGAATTGCAAAACTTTGATCTTAATGACTTCGTACAGGAACCATTTACACCAGGGAGCAGAGAGTTTCATCAGTTCCAATAAAGAGCCCACAGAGTGTTGCACATGCCTTGCTCAGAAACCTGGGTCATGGCATGTTACTAATCCATAAATTTTAATGCCTGTTTGCCTAACAGGTTTTTCTATAACTTAATGCATTAGTGTTCTTCGCATCTGTGAAAGGTACTCGGATACCTTGGTGAATCTGCATTTTAAAAACCTGAATAGGTAAGCTGTTCGATTATTTAGCATTACAACCCAGTAATACCCAAGTGCTTTGGAGTTTCAGGGAAAGTTTGCATGGGAAGAAACCTGTATGAGTGTTAGATGCAATGCATTAACTTGAGAAATTACTTCTGGAAGAGTCTGTTCTGTAGCAGTAATCGGATGCTGCTATTCATCTTGTAGCTATCATCTTTCACACAATTCCTGTAGGAACGAGTTCATCAGACCATCAAAAAAACCCCTTTGAGAAGCAGAACTGATATAAATCAGTGTAGCTCTAGTGATTTTAATAGAATCACACCAATTTATGCTAGTTCAAAGCAATAATTTTGGCCTTTTGTTATTGTTGAAACTCATACTTGAAAAATAAATAATTTTAAATGTATGCTGAAACCAACAAGGACTAGAATCATATCACATACAGCAGACAGAACTGGGCTATACAGGCCCCCAAAAATCTCTAGTAAATCCCACAATGCTACAGAACATCTCAGAGTATGGCCTGCTACTAGTGTTTTTGTTGTTTGTTTTCTTTTCAAATATATTTGAAATACATTTGAGTTTACCACTAGTGTTGTTTATATGGCAGCCCACAATGCTGTTAAGGTATTTTTTCTAAACATCTGCAGAATTCCCCTGGCTGTAAGTAATTGCTAGTGCTACATTAACCTCTTTTTAGTGAGGTACTTTACATTCACACCTTAGGTCAGTTACAGATAACTTCCACTATTGATTTTTTTTCCTGTGTCTGTGCCAATACCTGGAGCACAACTACAGATTCCTACTTTATGGAAATATATTTGCAACCTTTTTCTCACTAGTTGGAACTACCTTGCTTCTATCAGCCTTAACTAGCAACACTTTCCAGGTCTTTCAATGTCTGACTACTGCTTTACAAAGGGAAAGAAGAGGAGGGAAATCTAGGATTTAGAAACAGTTGTGAACCCTCTTTGCTTCCACTTCAAAGGACTATCAAAATATTTCAAAATGAATGTCTGAAAGAAATGTCATTGATGCACCTATAGCACAAGCATTAGGATAAAATACAGTGGCATTTAGAGCGTCCATTAACCATATTTTCAAGCAGTTACAAAGATTTACCTTTATGGATGAACAATCCCTGGCAGAAGAAGAATTCTGCACAGAAAGAGTAGAGAATAATAGAGATTATATGCTTTTTTTAGGACTAGAACTTGTGCCTTGCCATACTGTGAACCCAAAACACACAGTAATGCAGTATAAACTGTATTACTGTTTCCCTAAAGGATCTGATTTGCCACAACAGGTAAGCACGTGCATAACCTGGATTCAAGTCTCTCCTACTGGTGTATCCCTTTTTCTTAGATTTCTGAAAACATAAAGATTGAACATTACCCAGTAATACATCACCAGGAGGAGCTATCTGTGGCTGGAACGGTTTGAAGATTTCTTAGTAATGGCTTCCAAGTACTTAAGTAAGGCAACACCGAAGGCCAGAAGTTTTTAGACAATGAGAAGCAAAGAGGGTTCCTGTAGTCCAGTACATTGACACAGGCTCATACAGGTTTGTAATGTAATTGCCTTCACTAGAAGTTTTAATTCATAAATGAAAGCCTCTGTGTTTTCTACACGCTAATCATGAATCTCTTTACAAGAAAATGATCAGAATATGTAAAAAGATCTGTGCATAAGAAAACTGACTAGAAAAAAGGAATTTAAGTTTGAAAACAACAGCTTTGCCTGAACCCCTGGATAAATTATTTCATAGAATCATAGAATCATTTGGGTTGCAAGGGACCTTAAAGAACATCTAGTTCCAACGCCCCTGCCATGGGTAGGGAAGCTTCCACTAGACCAGGTTGCTCAAAGACCCATCCAGCCTGGCCTTGAACACTTCCAGGGGTGGGGCATCCACAACTTCTCTGGGCAACCTGTTCCAGGGCCTCACTACCCTCATAGTGAAGAATTTCTTCTTTTATCTAATCTAAATCTACCCTCTTCCAGTTTAAAGCCATTTCCCCTTGTCCTATCACTACCAGTCCTTGTAAAAAGTCCCTCTCCAGCTTTCTTGTAGGCTCCCTTCAGGTACTGGGAGGCTGCTACAAGGTCTCCCTGGAGCCTTCACTTCTCCAGGTTGAACAACCCCAACTCTCTCAGCCTCTCTTCATAGGAGAAGAGCTCCAGCCCTCTGATCATCTTCGTGCTTTTCATTTCTATCCAACTCTACTTTCTATTTAGATTGCTTTGTTCAGAGAACTGGAATATTATCTTACAAGGGTTTTTCACAATCCCAGTGATCTTCATTGCTATTCCTCCATAAACTTTCTTTTGAAAGTTATTATTATCCTTACTTTTTTTTGTTATTATTTTTCGCCAACAAATTCCCTCCAACCCTTACATATTCTTTTTGTGAACATTAGTGTTCCATGGTAAACATTTTATCATCAAAAAAGAATAAAAGGAAAATAATTAGAAATTTCTTGCAGATACTAATTTTAGAAAGGGAAATTTATTGTATTATACACTTACTGTATTTGGAAGAACATAAGGATATCAGGATGAAAGTCTTTAGACCTGTCAGTCTTGCTATATGTGTGGAGCTCTAGCAGCGTCATGACCTCAATTTCCCCATGATACTTCCATCAATAATACTAAGGATGTGGGTAGAGTTTTCAACCTCTTCAGCTCTTTCTGCTAATTTGTCACTTTCCAAGTTCTGGAGCAAGAAACTCCCAGGTTTTCTGTCTTCTATTAATATTTTATTAAAAAGTTAATTACAAGACTTAAAAGTAAAAAAGCTGATTGAAGCTCAGCTGATTTTAATGTAAGGACAATGAAAGATAATTCTCTAATCTGCAGCAAATTCAGTGGCATGTTCAGCAAAAGAAAAGGTTTTAAATATCTATTTGAAAGTAGACATTCGTTGGCCAAATACTAATTTCTGAAAATGCTCATCTGATGCAAATTAATTACCCAGCCTATACATTTTCAGTATTTGGAAAATACATTTACAATGAAGTAAAAATATATTTTAAAGCATGCACCAAAACCTCACCACCCTCTTTACAACTAAGTAAGCATGTACCAACATAGCATCCTTTTTTAAAAAAAACATCATCTCTGATTTCTGTCATCTACTATATTGAGGTACCACAGAGCCCTACATTTTTAATAATCTGTCTAGATGTAACTTCAGATCTTCAAATGTGTTTAGATGCCTAATTCCCTTTGATTTAAATGAGAACTAGCCAGTTAAACAATAAAATATACTTGAATATGAAAACAGAAATTGTCATCTTTTTCAGGAAAATATTATTGAAATGTTTAAAATATACCTTACATAACTACAATCAAGCAAACAAAATGTTATCACAACTATATAGGAGGAAATTTTCAGCTGGTCAGGATGCTTTCTTTACTGAATTCAGTGGATTACTCAAATGGTCATTGACACAGGGAGGCAATTTTGGGGGTAAAATGTCTTGGAGACTGGTTCAGAAAAGGTCTGGATAATGAAAAATAGCACTACCTCACTACCTGTAAAACCTTCTTCCCTTCTAATCTGCTCTAACCTGAGAAGTCTTCCCTTTTCTATCTTTCCCCAGCCACCTTTGTGTTACTCCTCCTCCCCTAGGTTACGCCCACACTAGGGTGTGAAACGGTCCCCACGCCAGCTGGCAGTGATTCCCAATCATTGTGCAGAGGTTAAGAAGTTCCAGGGGCCATTTCCAATGGGTGTTTTTATTCAGTGCCCTGATTTTTGGAGACAAAGCGAACTCACAGGAATACATGATGGCTATTCATGTCAGTTGACTCAGTGCCTGGGGACACAGTGTCAGCGTCCTTTACATTTTTGTCTATGTTGACACTATTTCTGCCTGTCCTGCTTCTTTTTTCTCCCATGAAGTCAGCTTTTATACATCCATGTCCTTCTAGCATGGGAAAGGGAAAGGAAAGGGTGAGGGTCTGCTCCTGGGCTGCAGTAGGTCAGGCAGGACAAATAAATTGAAAAAGAACAGAAAAAGGAGGACTGAGAAGTACTACAGGTGAGATGAATAGGGCTTTCTCTTCCTGCTGACACTGGCTAAGAGATGACTATGGTTTCCTTGGAAAAGCTGCCCTCTGTTGCTGCACAGGACCTCGGCAGTTGTAAAGGGTTAGCCAAAGGTGACAATTAGGTTGGTTACTTACTTGAAACATCCAAAACTTGTCTCCTTTGGCTTCAGCAACATAGTCAGTCTGCTGCTGTCTTTAGTGCTACTGCCTATTTTGTCTGCTGTTTGGAACCACCCTTCGTAAGTAAGGACAACAATGACAACAAAGATCTGAGGACTGCAGGAAGGCACAAATGTCAACTTAAGATAAATTATTTCCTTTTTTTTTTTTTTTTTCTTCCTGAAATGAGTACTGCTAATGAAATCACCTTGATTAGTCTCAGAAAGAACGTGTCAACATATCATGAATGGATGTTATACGAGAAAATTCAAAATGTACATTTACCATATCATCTTTCAGTTATGTAAAAATGATGCCAGTTGAATGTGAACCTTTTAATGTATGACAAGTAGGGGAAAACCACCATTTGAAAAGTTCCAAAATATACATTAGCACTAATTAGTCTTCTGTAATAGGACTAAACAGCCACAGTTAAGGACAATGTAAGCTTATTTCATAATGATTTATTCTTATATGGCATTTCTCCAAAGTGTCATTTCACCATCAACCTCTCAAGTTCACTCAAACCAACCCAAAGTAAATCTTTACTAAACAATGGAAGAAGTTCAATCTCTTTCTTCTTGGCATACTAATTATATGCCTGAAAGAACATACAAACTAACTGAAACGGCACTATTGGAATCTGTGTAGGTGTACAAACATAATGTTAGGAACGCACTTTCTTAAGGCAACAATGTATAGATCCCACTAATTTCAATTAAACTTCAAAGAGAGCTTAAGATTACAGAAGCTATTTTAATTTTATAAACCAGGACTAATACTTGTTCATAGAGCAGCATTCAGAAGTGAATCTAAGCAAGCCTAAATAAGCCCACATAAAGAATCTGAAAAGATACAGTTTATGTGTTTTTCCAGCCCTCAGTCATATGTGAAATCAACTTGGGCTTCAGGTTCAGATTCTTGTGTTAATGATGCAGGTCATCTGATCCCCTTTGCCCGGGCTGGTGTATAGTATGGAAAGTAGTGCAGGCTGAACCACAGAAGAAACTCATGAAAAAAATCCAGCCAGTAGAAATTACTAAAACACGTAGATAAAGCACACATGAGAAGAGTGGAGAACTGCCTTCTACCATAACTTTAGGATTTCTTTTTTTATGGCTCAAGGGCATATAAATGACATTTTGCTAAGTGAAACTCATTGTAATATAGGAGTCCAAGTCTTGAACTACATCACTTTCCACATCAATTCTAAATTCAGCCTCAAAGGGGTACTATATCATCATAGTCTTCTGTATAAAACACAGCAACTTTCAGAAAAATACTGTCCTAGAATAATTTACTCAATGTTTATATAGTGTTTGGGTTTTTCAGAAAAAAATTGCAACAAGACTGAGGTATGAAACAAACATCCTCTTTTTAATCTGAACATACTCCCACAGCAATGTCTTTTTTAAAAGCAAATCTGGTAAGTCATGTATTTAAAATGTGCCCAAGCTATATAAATCCTTCTAAGACTTTGAGCGACAAAACATCTAGAACAGTATATCACAGGAAGTGTTTGTTTTGGGGGTTTTTTTTGAGATTCAGGGGAATAGCTCCCTAGCTCTTCTGCTTAAGTATGTTAAAAGCACAAAAATGCATCAATGGTTGAGGCAGCAATATACAAATCACTTACATTTGCATGTAAAGTACTAGGGTTTGGATGTGCAAATGTCTTGGAAAAAAATCCTGCTTATTGAATCATAAGTAGCCATTGCATTTTCTGAAACAGAAAGTATGATGCTTTCATGTCTGGCTATATTCCAATTCGGGTAATTACATCCTACCTGCATAAATTGCATTGGCAGTTTTCATTAGGCATGATATTATTCTTTATTTCCAATCTTATATTGTTGTTGCTATATGCTATTAACACACAGCTTTTTGTGCTTCAGCTGAGAAGCAACTGCATGTCTGTGAGGAAAAGCCCACATATTCATTGTTTCTTTTCTTATTCTTCCATTCCCCACTGCTCCCCAAAACCAGTATTCTGGATAAAATGAAGAAGCAACTGTGAAATCAATAATACATTGCAGTAAGTCTCTAGTTTTACACACCCCCCCAGCTTTTTTTAAGGTACACGATAACCTTAAAAAATATGGGGTTTTTTGTTGTT
Organism: Pelecanoides urinatrix; assembly: GCA_013400755.1. Taxonomy (NCBI): domain Eukaryota; kingdom Metazoa; phylum Chordata; class Aves; order Procellariiformes; family Procellariidae; genus Pelecanoides; species Pelecanoides urinatrix. The sequence goes on along the minus strand of VZTQ01008846.1, from coordinate 104,067 downwards.
GTTTTTCAGACAATTGCTGAGGTAGTTATAAAGTTTTTATGTGTTTGGTTTTGTTCTGTTTTGAATGTTTAGGTATTTGATTAGCTTATGGCAAGGGGAATGAAAAATCATAATGGTATTCCATGAGAATTTAATCCAAAACTAAATATCAAGAAAGTTTGGAAAACGTAAAAGAAATTGTCCCCCCTACATAACATACAACATGCAGCCCAAGTCCTGATGCAAAACCTGAGAAAATCACCACCTGTGTTGATAGACTGAAAACAATGGCAATAAGGCTGCGTCTCCAATGCAAAATCTGTCCCAAGAGAAATCTTTCTGTTTATTTTGATATGCCTCTGCAGATTTATGTTCATTTGTAAAATTCTGCACCAAGCTAGTCTAGTTCTTTACAGTTATAGTACAGTTGCTTTTGCCCATAGTGTGCAAGTAAGTGTTTATGAAATAATTATTTTCAACTTTTCAAAGTCAATTAATTAAAAGAGTAATTAATTAGATATGCATTAGCATCTCTTCCAAGATATTTGTTGAGAATAAAAGTCTGAGCAGATTTGGTTCAGAAAAATTGTCTGTCATTATGTAGGAAAATTCAGATTCAGAATAGAGTCAGGAAGGCAGTTTGGACTAAATTGTTGCAAAGAATGATCTCCCTAGCTTGTTTTGTTTTGGTTTTAACTCTATGGCCTCTGCAATGGAAGACAAGTATCAAGACAGCAGCATTAGCTCTATTTTGCAGGATCAGCAGCCTAAACAAAAAGATAACTTAAGGATGGTGCTCAGTTGTACGTTCTTCACCGCCTTTGTTCTGCCTGGAGTAGAAGTTAGATAAGGTAAGGTACTTTTGTCTTCATTTATCCAAAGATCTTGTTGACATTCCATAAACTAGACTCTTAGAAGACATTTTTTATAACATCAACCTTGAGAGCTGAAGGCAGGAACAAATGTGTTCTCCCGTGGCTGCAGAGAGTTTTTTGGACCATCTACCACAATTCCATCATAAATGATAACCAGAGGGAGGTTATTATTTTCTCTCCAAAAGTATGATTAGACTAGAAGCTATACCCACACTTACTGATCCTAGAAAAATATTTTCTTATACATTAATGTATGAAACCAGTAATGGATTTGAGGGAGGAGGAGGGGGAAGGAGGAGGGCTGCAAAGGACAGATTATCCAGCACAGTCAATTATCAAGTCTTTAGACAATTGTACTAAAAAAAAAGTACTCTTTAGAGTGCTATTTAGGCCTTCCAGCAGGCCCTGAAATTTTTTTAGCAACTTTATCGGATCTAACATAATGACTTAATATCCCTTGGAAGATGTGTTATTGATAAAAGAGCTCCATAATAACATGACATCAATAAGGTAATTCCTAGGGTTGGAAGTAACAGCAAGTACACAGCGTGGATCCACATTGGCAAGACTGTGGCTATCCATTGATCACCTGATGAATAACTGAAGAAATATCTTTTCTCTTAGTGGCACGAGGTTACTGACACCACAAGAATGCCAAAGGCATTCTCTCAAAGGTGCACTTTGCTATATCTGACAGCCAAGGCAGACAAAGAAACTGTAAATCCTTCTAGACAAATTTTTATCTTTGCCAATAACTCCTGAAGACTTTTATGAGATNGGGTGTTGGGTTGATGGTTGGACTCGATGATCTTATAGATCTTTTCCAACCTTAATGATTCTATGATTCTATGAGATGCCAGTGTAGAATGGCCATCACCATACTTAAGGACTGAGATTAGCCTTTGTGGAGATACACCAAATATTCCTTGAAGTGATGAACCTAGAGAAGTTAATTGTATGGCCTTATAAAGACTAGCTAAGATGTTTAAAGACTAGCAGAGAGATTGGGCACTACTGTGAAGGCTCTGTCCTCTGTTGTAAAACCAGATCAACAATGATACTCAGAGTCAAAACCAGAAATCACTTCCACTGGTACTTGAATTGGTGTAGTACACATATATGAATAAAACTAACGAAAAAAATGGCAGAAGATGTGCTTGCCGAGGAATGCTGTTTCATAGCTAGCAAGTCAGGTGAGCACTAAGAGTTGTGGTGATATGAAAAGAAAGATGACTGGCAGCCTGAAAATATTGATGACTTGGTTAGCAATCAGTTGCAGTGCCATTTCATCAGCAAATCATTTTTTCCTCCTGGTTCCAAGGAGGTGACCTTTCCTTCGGAGTTTGCCTCAAAGGTGCTAATGAAAGAGGACAGTTCTCATATTCTAAAGATTGGAAAACACTTTAAAGGTGCTCAGTGTCTGCAGTTTTAGCTCTTTTAAATTAAGACTACAATTTTTATTAGAAGAGATCTAGCATTCATAATTAGAGTTCCACTAAGTAATCAAAGAGATGTTCTTTTAGCAATGGAAATAAATTTTCTGTTTTTCTAGATCTTAAAACCAAATATAATGAGCCCATTTCTACATTTAGGTCCATGCTTTCCTAAGTTTTTACTGGAAAGAACGTAAAGTTTCATATCTTGTATGTGTACAGCCAGTGCAAGTCTCCACAGCCTCTGCTGGACAGAGAAATAAGTATGGCCAGGGTAATCCATACAGAGTACTGCTGAAATCTCTGTTGTTTGTAAATTTCAGTTTCTTTTTTTCTGATAAAGCCTTTAAAGTGAGCAGGACTATGAATATTACTCATCATCTTGCACAGGTGAATCCCCAAGGCTCAAATGCCTCCACTGCATCCAGAAAGGATGTGCATTTCCAACATTGCTCCAGTGGATGTCAGTGGAACCTACAATTTGTTTTATTGTGTTTATTCTATTAAATAGTCTCACTCCCAGTTTTTCTGTGATTTCCAAGCCATGATCTTGTGAGGTTACAGTAAATGGCAGAACTATTAAAGTATTTTCAAGTGCAACTCTGATAATGGTTTATGGTGGTTTCAATATTATGCTTGAGAACCGATCATAGTCCATTGATTCATAAAGTCATGAATCACAGTTCTGAACAGAAAATGCTTTTACCAGAGATACACATACTACTTCTAAGACTATATGCATTCTTCATTGGTAACAAAAATGAATGCTAGTGCATAAAAGATGAATTACTATGAGCAGATAACATCTCTACATCAGTGAGATGAAGGAGCAACATTGCAAAAAATTAATATTTAGGAAATGTTTCAGCAGCAAAACTTGAAACAAAATCCCTCCCTACCAAAGAAATTTTAGTGTACTGAGCATGCAAATTAAATTTCTCAATGAAATGGTTACAATAAAAGCCTCTTAATGTTCATATGAACTCTTAAAGCAAATACAAAATGTTTCAAGGAGAAGCCTTTGTTTTCTCAGTGTTTACTTCACATCCCTGCCATAAATTAATCAATTTCACTGTAATTCCCTGAGATTGCTCAATTTAGTTGCACAGTAGGCAATATTAAGAACTGCTTCTTACTTCAGGACACAAAAAGTTGACCACTTTTACAAACTGGGAATAACACACCTATTTTTCACTACAAATTCTCTCTGTCCCATTTATGTATTATTTCCATTTAAACCTCTAAGGCATACCGTCTGGACTGTCAGCCTACACTCTAGATTTGATGTTTGGGTTGAGGTGAAGTTAAAAAGAAAACCAAAAAGACATCCTTAAATATTGAAATGTGATTAGCCTGATGCAAACCCCCCTCTTCCTCCTCCAGGTCCTGACATGATCTAACTGACCTCTCTTGAGGGTACAGGATTTTTAAAAAGCGGGTATTCAACTATTATCAGGTGCTTTTTTTGCCTCTTTTGGTTGCCTCGAGAAGGAATATCCATCCCAAATCAGCAGCACTTTTGGTTTCTGGCCAAATGCTAGAGCACTCACTATCTCCCACAGGTTATAATTAGAGCATCTTTCTCTCTCGGGGAAACTAAACCTTTGGCAATGGATGGAACTGGAGCACCTCCATGGCTTCCTGAGGGTAACTGACTGATCAGTCGACCCATGGCTTTATGAAATATCTTTCATCTTCAGAAGATCATTGGTTTTAGGAAGTTTTCTTCACCAATTGTTTCACTTATATTCAACAAAAATGAAGTTATACTAATCCTAAGCAGATGGCAAACTGAAAGTTTCTCTGCCTCTGTCAAAGTTTACAGAAATCTTGAACAATAGTTTTATTTTGAATCCTTGACAATTATTAATGCAGCAATTTTTCACTAGCTGACTGATTAAAACACTTTCCATCCTATGTATAGTAATTATTTTAAAGATTGCTGATACTATTTTTTTTATTTGGCCATAATAACGGTCTGTGACAAGAGCACATTGATTTCAAAGAAGGTATGAATTCTTCACATGCATTTAAGCTACTACTGCTTCCTGAAGCGTATTGGGTATATTGCAAGATTTTTTGAGACAACTCTCAGGCAATAGAAGAGCTTCAGATCTGCTTGGACTGTCTAAGCCCATGTGTATCGGTTACTACATTTCTGTCAGCTCTCTCGGTCAGTGTCCTAATAAGGGGGCAATGGCCATCTGCCTGTGCTAACAGCATCACAGCTAAGTGCTGCCCTACGACTGAATAAGAGACATCGGGACTTGACTGCAGTTATACATGGATGAGGAGGGGATGCTCTTCGTCGATACAATTTCTTACCAATTGAGAATATCAAATAGCAATCACTCACTAAAGTGTTCTGGCTATCCCTCCTATCCACCTTAAAAATGACATTATCTGGAAGACTGCCATAACAACATTGCTCTCCCTGAATGCCCAGGAATAATGGAGCAAATCTCAACCTAGATAAAGGATATCTCTTATGTAGTCAAACAGCACCTCTTTGGTTATGCAGCAGTACGAAGGAGCTCTTTCTTTTTATATTTATTCTTATTTTTAAACTACCACACTGTATCTGACAGAAACTGAATTCTAATATAATCTGGCAAGGAAAATTAATTAGATGAATATAGAAAGGATAAATACACATAAACCCCACACTTTGTCTCATGTCTGCCACCATCAGATAATGTTTACTAACCATATTGCATACACATTTACTATCTGCCACCATATAAGCTGAGAAGCACAGACCAATATATGCAAGCAGCCATACAAGCAATGACAAAGAGAGACTACAATATTTTTCAACATAAAATAATGAGAGAGCTTTATGCACTCAATATGCTATAGTTCCATTTAATTTCAAGGGTTCTATTAAGCATTGCTCTAATTGTACACCACTTATAGTTCTTGATCTGTGAAGGGGGATAATAGATGTCAAGTCATTGTGCTAGTAGCCTTTCATTTAATTTATATTTTCAAAATAAAAATCATATACGACTCAAAAATCCTTATGAGCACACTAAAAGCATCATCACAAAGCCATCTGTTTTAGGCCATGCAGAGCTCAGTAACAAAACAAATGTTGCATTTCATTTTCGGAGCCGGGCTTATTGATTATTTTATCTCCTGTGCTGCAGAGTATGTCAGAAGGCCCTGCTCTGGAGGCAAGTTGCAATGAAAAGAGACAAGAATTTTATTAGTGCTAGAAGATGCATAGCTCTGCTTTGGGAAAAATTACACAGCTCTCCATTGACAAAAAAATAATACAAATAAATGAGGCCTGACAAAAAGCAGAAAAAAGCCGGCAGCTGCCGTAAAATTGATAAATGCTGAAAGGGATCTCAAAGATAAGTGTAATGATGCCTAAGCCAATGACATTTCATTATTATCTCTCTGTAGTTGTCCAGGAGAGCAGGTGAGTCCTTGACGAGTTCTCTACCATGCCGATCACTATTTCGCCAACCGAATTAGAGATGAATCACCCACAGGATGTGCAGAACAGTTTAGTGCAGCTCCTTTTGAGAAAGCAGCTCCTTTTGACAAAGCAACACTGCCAGTAACCGCATTACTGCCAGTTTTATTACCTGCTAACAGCACCTAGAGAATTCCTTGCTTTTATACATCTACATTTTTTAACAGTTGAGAATGGCACAAGGAAATGTTGAATACTCTGTGAGTGGGTACTGTTTACAGTACTGTGATCTTTAAGAAGACATGGCAGACTCTCTCTCTGCTTCACATGTTTTCTGATAGAAGAAAATAATTTGTCTGGGGATGTTTTGACCCACTGTTTCCACTGGCAGAAAGATGTCTTCAATAGACATAGCTGGGAACCACAAAAGGACTAATGACCGCTGCAACCCATTCAGGCATGCAGGCTCTCCCTCCCCATCACCATTTATGAAAGAGCAAAAATCAGCATTGTCTCAGCGGGGAAAGAAAAAGTATTTAGGTAAGTGGGTATACGCCCCTCACCCCCAAGTGCAAAGGTGGTAGATGGACATCAGCTCTATTTTTAAGAAACCTCGATAAGTAGCAAACATGGCTGTACAAAACCATAAGCTAACATTTTTAAAATCTTGCTCATCTCCCTTTTGGACCAATTTACTGAACGCTGACTCAGAACATTGGGTCTGTTTTTCACCTACTCTCTGCATAGAGAAAAGGATTCAACTTCTTATGAATTAATTTCTTCTCACTCCACAAATTCTTATATATCTTGGTGGTTTAAATTACTTATCTCTAAAAATAGTATATTAGCATCAATCCTGTTCCCTCTCTCCCAGGGTTTTATACACCTTGATGATACCCCTCTCATTCTAGTCCCCCTAGAGCTTCACAGATCAAATTTGGTTCATCTTTCACATCTTGCAGACTGTCAATTAGAGGTCTCTGCTGCAACCTAATCTCAGCAATGTCCTTCTTATTATAAGGTCACTGGAAGTGCACAAATTATTCCAAATGCAATTTTATTATTTTTTTAAATTTTTGCCAAAATATTTTCAAATTAATTATAAGCATAATTGTCCATTTACAAGCCTTGCCTCTTTCTTCTGCTGTCATGTAGTATTCTATGCAGCCTATATTACCTACAAATAATTTTCTTAAGTTAAAGTCTGCATTTCTCTCCCTTTTCCTGTTGTAGCATGTGTATTATTACTTTTGGGTCTCAGTTTCATTGCCCTTTAAACTTTTATGTCTCCAAATCCATTAAAGTATATCTTTACCAGTAGAAAGCAGTACTGGATTATTTTAATGGATTAGAGACATACTGTATTTAAGGACACAACACAAAGTCTGAGTTACCAGCATCAGTCAAGGTTTGGGTTTGCTTGTGGCACAATCTTTTTGTAGTATGTCCTTCTCCAAGGTCATTTACATATGATGTAAACATGATAGTTTCTAAAAACGATTGATGCTGCCTAGAAATTCAGCCAAAATTTACTCGGATTTGCCCATTAAAAGAAACAATAACCGAACCCCACATTTTAAAGCACTTGAAATGTTCCTATTAGTATAAGCTTGATTTCACTTTTTTACAGCAGTCCCTTTTGTATTATAGTAACAAACATTTACTTGAAATTTAGCTGATGAATACCACATGAAATAGTCCTATAATATAACAGCAAGCTCTGTGGAGAGGCAAAAAAGGTTTTATAGGTACCAGAACTGAATGATTAAATTGTGATAAACTTTCTACAAATTCTTTTTACGGTTCTCTAGAATCTGACAGGAGGAATTTAATTGTCTATTAAATTCTACATAACAGTTAACATATTCAGGCTGATGTAAGAAGCATACTTTGGAATTATAAGTGAAATGTCTTGCCATTCATCAGCAATTATGCCCTTAATAGGTTCTGACTATTGTCAAAGCTTTCTAGCTTGTCAGTCAAGTTATGCAAAAGCTGATCTCTACAGGAAGATCTATGAATTCAAAAAACTCTCCAGAAAGCTCTCAGTAAAGTCTGCCTTTAGGATCTACCAATAATTTTTATGCACAGTTTCGTGAGAATCACCCAGTCTGGAGTCAGAGTGAATAATTCAAAGCAAATGCATATTATTCATCTCTTTAGGAAAATACTTGTAAGTAGATCACAGTTTCTCTGTGGGCTCTTAATTAGATCCTATTCTAATTTCCTCTAATGCATTTACTTGTTTAGAAAGAAACTTCTATACAGAGCTCATTTACAGAGCACTGAGTATTTGCTGCTTCGTTTATTTGGGTATCACGTTGTTGCTCATGTCAACATGAATGACATGACACCATTCTTTCCCATTGGAGGAACGCAACTCTAATCCTAGCAATACAGAGCATGTAAAGGTAATGGGATATTGTAATGTCTCTAGAAAGGCTACAGAATGAACTGGATTAGGGTGTTTCACAAAATTCCTACACCAAGCCAACACTGCTTAGCCCCAGAAAAACTATGTAAGTTGTACTTACATCACTATGTTATACTGACAGTGTGCAATCTTTACATTCAATTTATTTTATCCTTGATGGAGGTTTGGAGATCAAAGAGGCAAAAATATAGAAGCAATAGTGAGATTATGTCATTTCTGGAGTGACAGCGTTAGAGCTCACAGATAGAAATTTGGGGTCCTGTTCCTTAAGTAATATCCCACACGAAAAAAACATCATATATTTACTGATTTTTGTCTTTCTCTGTACTATGAGCTTAACAGTTTCTTACAGATTATCAGTATGCATGAAGTATCCTGTTAGGGTGGTTAGAGTGGACAGAGGAATACTAATACCATGCTCATTTTTGAACTTGATGATGTTTTCATGTTCCTGGCAAAAACTTTGTGTATGCCTGCAGTAAATAAAGCATACCTCTACCCCTGTATATTCTTTGAAGGAAGAAGTTTATCATTCCAGTCTACAAGAACAGCTGTCTATGCTAGCATCCTGGGAACACATACACAGTATTCACCCACCACCACATAGCATATACTACAAAACTTGCTTCTCACTTACGTAAGTTCTGAATCAGAAAACTTGAGTGAGCAACTGCTTAACTCAACAACTCAGTAAAACAATTCTTCTCTCTATGCCCTCTTGGCAAATGTAGAGAGACAGGAGTAAGGGCAGCACCAAGTTATATAAACAAATGCAGTCTTGGCTTTCCAATGCAAAGCTGTAACCTGGTAATTTATCCACTAAATAATTTGTAAATTCATATATTTTACTAACTACATGTGTTTCTTAAAGATTCAAGAAACCTTCCTTTAATTTAGCTTTTAAGCTATTTGCTTATTCTTTGTTATTCTCTGGTATGTGGAATTCCTCTCTAGATCTTGGAACTACCAACAGCTGTTAATATTGATTTTATCTCCTTTGTGAGTGTGTCACATTTCTTCTTGTAGCAGGATATTTTTTAATCCTTTAATCCTAAACTTCTCCCCTCACCAGTAATAATTTTGGATATACATACGACAGATAATCAATACTCTGCAAGCACTGGTCAATGCAAACTAAACTGCATAACGCTTCTTGAGTCACCATCCCCCAAAGCTCAAAGCACCTACACAGAATCCAAATTCTTTATCTTATTACTTATCTACCAAAGCCGTGCTTTTGGTTCATTTGAACTTTCCTGCAGAGTTGAAGGAAAACTGTGCAGAGACTTTCAGCTAGCCGAGGCCCACTAATTGCACTGTGTTCCCAAGACATGATTACTGAAGTGGAGTGTAGGAGTAGAGTAGCTTTTGTTAGTTTTATTTCCATAACCACACCACCAGAGAACCATAGCTAACGTCCACTTGCATTTATAACTGGAGACTATATTTCGTGTTGGAAGTCAGTAACAGCAATAATAAGGGAAAGCATCATTAAACGGATGTGGTTTGGTTTTCCTCCAAAGCTATGGTCCAGCTATATTTCATAGCTAGATGGGCAAGATACAACCTGTTACAGTGCTCTGCAGTTGCGTTGGCAGCAGGTAGTGCTTTTAGAGTTTATGATTTGTCTGGAATAACACTACACAGATTTTACCTCAAAATTATGAAGTGATTCAGAATTGTGCAACATTCAAATGCATGTACGTGCAATACATATGCCTTTATGTCACAGGACTAAAACTGGGTAAACATACACAGGGGAACAGTGGGGGAAAAGTGAGGGAGTGAATCTGGAGATTTTGCTCTCGCTGTACGTATGAGAAGAGAACACATGCTAAAAGTGATAATGGCAAAAGAAAACCATGAGACAGGCAAACAGCTCAAAGTATGTTTCAAATTCAGCAACTCCTAGTACACTTTGTGGACTTTTTTTAAAATGCAAATTTACTCAAGAGTGTAAGAAATATCCTACTGGGCCAGCTCTTTTGATCAATGATTGCTCTACCCCACGTGAAACTGAGTATGCCGATCTACCCTGTCTCTCTGACTGTGGCAGTAGGAAAAGCTATTTGGGAGCAGATATCTGCAGTGTCCATTCCCACTTCCTCTTCCCAGGCAACTCCAGTCACTCACCCAGGAATGTTGGATGGAAAAGGCTTCCCTACGCCTTTCCCGCAATGTCTACCATGAACCTGCTACCCACAGGTTTCACTAATCCTCTGTGAACCTCCCACTCTTGTCTGTCTGCATTTTCTGCTCTGGCAATTCCAGAATTTCAATACCACTGTTAACAAAAACAAACAAAAAAAGTACTTTCTGTTCAACACTGTAACTTGATTTCGCATAGTTTTGGCGCATGCAGCCCTGTTCTACTTTATGAGTTTGTTATCAGAGTCATATCCTCACCACAGCATTTTCTTCTCCAAACCAAAGAGCCCCAGTCTTTTTACTCTCCCTTCGACAGCTCATTTCTTATGCCAAGACAACTGTTACTAACAGCCTTGCTATGTTCTGCCTACCATGGTCTTAGCCCCAGAAAGTGTGTTTATCATCAAAATACAAAATACAGTTTGAGACTTCTACTGGAAGAAGGTTTTTTTGCAAAGTCTGATATTATTTAAGAACAGAACAGCTCTGAAATATCAGATCTTTTTCTGATACCTTGGAAGTTAGGACACACAGCTTCATGGAGCAAATTAGAGTAATACTTTCTGCAGTCAGAAAATGAAGCATTTAAAAGTGAAATAAGCAGAATCATATTTTCAAGAAATAATTGTTATCCCTGGAGTAACTCTAAATCCTCAAGAGCTTTGTACATTTCTTATGTATTCCAAAACAGAAAAAAAGGCAGAACTTAGGAATCCTGGTGAAGCTGAGGGCTACAGACAATAACTTGGTAAAGTGCATTATTAGTGTCAATGCTGATACATACATTCAAATAGTTTCTCTTTTTTGCTGTCTCTGTGGATTTCACATTGCTATAGTAGAAGGCTAAGCAGACACCATATCTGTAGAAAACAAAGATTATGAAAGATACCTACAATGAATCATTATAATGTAACTGCCAGGACAAGGATATATTACTGTGTTACTACCTGAAATCCTAACACTTCAAGATTAATTTAGTATTTATGGAATATGACACAAAACTTGATCTCAGGAGACCTTTTCAAGACCTAAGCACTTTAACACAACCTACTTAATAAGCGAGAAATAAAAATAAATGCTAATTCTGTACAACTTTCAAAGCAAAGAACTATGGGACAGATCAAAAAAATAATTTAGGAGCTTACTCTGTCAAAACCAATGGATCCATGTAAATCTTGGTCTAAGTGTTATAATTTGGCAGTTTATCAAACATATTTTGTTTAACATGAAATTACAGGTAGTGTTTAATTGGTTTCTAACATCAATGCAAAGTATTTCTGTGGCCAATTTGCCAGTTTGTGAATTGAAATAAACACAAAAATGGTAATTTGGGAGAACTTTGTTTTTCAGGTTGTCAAAACTGGATACAATTTTCCTTAATTAAATCTAATTATTAAATTATGCAGTTTTAATTAGTTACAGATTTCAGATAATCTTTCTCACCAACGTTGAAAATAACCAAACCATGTCACTCATATATGCGTTCCTTAGTACAAAATTTATCCTAACTAATGACAACTCATAATAACATGAAAGATTTCCTTTCCCTTTCCTTTTCATCTCTAAAATAGAATGGAATTCGTTGCTCTTTCCAATTCAATATGGTGACTTTTCAAAGTAACCACTCGACTGACACAATACAGTACATTTTTTTTCATTCTCATCCTCCACACAGACTCCAGCTTTACTTAATGAAACATCCACTATCTCTCTCTTTGTTAGCCAAGGGTGATCTTGAGTAAATTAATATGACAAACACTTTCCATAAGTAAATAAATGAAACTCCTGAAGGCTTCAGTACAAGATACAATTATATACTTACCCAAGAAGAAATGGTTTGTTCCATGCCAAGATTAAAAACAAAGAGTTCAGAAAGAGAACAATTTTAAACTAGAGATAAAAAAACCAAAATGACAAACTTCAGAAACAAATCTTCAGCTCAGATTTTCCTCATAAGGACAGAAGGTCTTTTTACTCGTGCATTTTACCATCAATAAAAAGTCACTAGTTTTAAATATATACCATTATTATTGTTATAGACTTAAATACCTTCATCATGCCCATAAAGTAAACAGGACTAATGGTGACACAGCATATCTGAAACACCAAACCATACACTCTCTTGAGTATTTGGGAAGAGACATAAAGGAATACAAATAGGACTAAGGTAAATTCCTTCTCTAATTTCATTAAATATTTACAGAAATCTGGGCTATTTACTAGACTGGAGCATCACAGAACAATGAAGGGTCAGACCATTAAAAAAACAGAGGACCCATATCAAAAATGAAGACTGTGAAGTTGCCATATTTTTATATCACCTTTAACAAAAGCACAGTTTTCTGCCCCCATTCCACCCCTCCACCACTAGGCTCAGCTGGGACCCAATTAAAGCCAAATATACATTTTTTCAAAACCCACAAGTTTGACCCCAGGCACACATTTCAAAGCACTAATTTTCATGTTTTACATATTTCTAATTCAGTTTCAAGTTTCAAATACCCTAAATAATATACCCTCTTTTAAAGTTGTTTTTGTTTTTCAAATTAATTTGTTCCCTTTAGCAAAACTGGTAATCAAAAAAAGAAAAGAAAAGAAAAGGGAAAGGCATACTCTGGCCTTGATGATGTATATTTAGGAAGGAAATGGCTGAGAGCAAGAACTGTGCCACTGTGGTCTGCTTTCCTGGATCATCACTTCTCACCAACTACATTTGTATGGGAACATACACCTGTTGTAGAGCTGCTTTTTTACACCTTTCAGTGAATGACAATCTAAGTTGATCAACGTACTGCGTAAAGGTAGGATTTTAGCCAGGAAGACAACCCCATATTAGCTTTCATTTAGCTAGCACAAGGACAACAGCAAAGCCAGAGGTGTGGCCTTTAATGCATCCATCAACCTGCCTGATACTTTGGGCTAGAGACTACCAAAATCTGTGCTCTTTCAGTGGTCCTGCTCCCTTGGCAGGCTGAAAAAATTACCATGTAGTCCCAGCATGGGGTAATCATATATTCATTTGCTAGCTAGATGCATCCTCCAAATGGAAAAAATCTGCAGGAGAAATGGACAATCTTTGCCTCAGATATGCACTGTATTTCCAAATGTTGTAAAAAGAGCTAAATGAGCCCAGAACTAGTGACAAATGGATGATCCTTTACCTAAAAAAACCTGTAAAGTCTGAAATTGTACGATTGTGTGTTGTAAAAAAGGGAAACACTTTTCAAATGTCGTGGACATGATGCGCATGCTTTCCTTTTTTCTTGAGCAATTAAAATCTGTGGTTTTTACAATTCAAGCTAGTCATTACATTCACCAGTTCTGGGTAACCTACCTTTCAGATCTCTGCATCCAAATTTAAGTAAAGTGTCCATAAATCTCTGCCATCTAGACAGTTGACAACTATTCATAAAATAATAGCAAGTGTTTTTTCTTCATATAAAGCTTTGGTTTTGCAATGAAGTACGTAAGTCTGGGGTTATTATCCCAACTGTAGCACTATGCAAGTGCAGCTGTACTGTCTCTCCAGTCAGCATTAAACTTGTTGCCGAAATTTGTATTTTTGCCATTTTTATACAATGTCTTTCAGAGCACAACAACGTGTTCTGACTACAAGTCCTTGCTGTGATGAACAGAAGATTACTAGGTCATTTTCTAGTAACTAAAGTGTTTTCATAGAACAAAAGCTTATTGACCAAACCAATCTTTTGATATTATAAAATAAATTCCTCTAAGACTCAATAATGGGAAACTGTACACTGCTGTTCTGTATGTAAACAAGATATCTGACATATAAAACATCCTGAAAGTAGAGGGGTAATTGAAATAAGCCAAGTATCTCTTCAAACCTCTCATTTTTGCCTCTGTTTTGGTAGTCTCAAAGGATGAATTGAAAGTAAATTTGTATGAACAGTATGTTTCAGTCAGCACCTGGTTTAATTTTATTATTTAGACATATGGTAAGACGCAGCTATAACTTAGAAGTGAAGTTCACATGCACGTTCATATGTAAATAAAGCTTCAGTAATCTCCCACAGACTAGCTGACTAATAAAATAATGAAATCAAAGTAGTAACAGTCTTACTATAAACAAACTTCGCCAAGGGTATACATTAAAATGTTTCACATGTGGCATCACCTTTTCACACACAAATTGAGATCAGTTTGCCATTGTCTCATAATAAATAGAAAGGAGGGCAGGAGGTGGAATTGCAAAGAAATAAAGACATTTAGCACTGAACTATTTCATACAAAGTGGGAAACAGTTTCTTGCTGGAAGAAATACTTTTGTGAAACACAGATGCCATGCTGCTTATCTAATGACAAAGCAGTTCAACCAGAAAGATGAATGGATTCTCACTGGCATTTCCTGCTGACCATGTTAAGTACCATACCTGGGAGATTTTTAGACTTTCCTGGAATTACTTTCCATAAGACTTGATTGAACTAAATGTGTTCTACGCAAATCTCTGAATATAATGAAAACTGGAATCAGCAAAAAGGGTTTTCCTTGCACTCACTCAAACCACAGCAAACATAGCTATGTAGCCTAAAATGCAGAAATAGTGTTTGCACAAAGACTTCATGGTGGATAAGAACCTTTCTGTGCATCATCAGAGGATTCGGGTGTTTTTAGATTTCACTGTGAATTACAGAGGAAATGAGGTTGAGTTTCCACATTACTCAGAGTTCCATCAATTATAATACTTTGAATTGAAGCAACTATCATAGAATCATAGAATCATAGAATCACTACGGTTGGAAAAGACCTCTAAGATCATCAATTCCAACCGTCAACTCAACACCACCATGCCCACTAAACCATGTCCCTAAGCGCCTCATCTACACGTCTTTTAAATACTTCCAGGGATGGAACATGAAGAAGACATGCTAATTTCATTAGGACATTTTGAAGCCTCAGTTATACATCTCACAATGCAGTCCTCCAAATGAGCCACTGTCAGATTGGTCTAAAATTGCTGAGAGAACAGTCAAAGGCAACTTCGCTATTTTAAAGCTTAAACAGGATCGAAAGATAAACTGGGACTATCACTAGTCTAAGGTCTTCAGCCAGCCAGCAACCCTTCCTCCCCACCCAAACAACAAAAAAACCCAGCTACAGTCTAAATTGACATAAGCATCACTCACCACTTTGTGGCCAACTCAGTGGCTAAAGTAACAATGCAGAACATTATCTCAAATGACTTTCAGAGAAGAAAAAATACGATCGCTGTTGTTGTTAGACTGTTGAGACTACTGTTCTCAGAATACTGTAGCCTCACTCAGATTTAGCTTTCTGTGTTAGTTTTTAAGTTCAATTTATTTTCTTTTATAGCTGTAAATCAGCTAGTTGCACTAGCCTGTGCAGCCCTTCTCAAAGGACTGGAGCTGTGTAGATGAGCTGCACTGATTTACATCATCTCAGAATTGGACTCAAAGACTTTAAGTAGCATGCTGAGATTGGATATGTAACATCTATACTAAAGCATCTAGGATTTGATTGCAATATAATGAAGAGTCATTTAAGTAATTACTTTTGCATAAATTACTCTATGCTGGTATGTTCCAATCTATAATTGCCGCACATTACAAGCACCATGGTTACTAATCAAGGGGAGAAAGGAATATGAGACCTGGAAAGAGCAAGAAAAAATAGGTAGGGCAAATATATGGGTAGACTAAAGAACACGTTATTCATCTGCCATCCTGACATGTAGTATGTGTATAAGCAGGAGGGTAAGAAAAAGTGACAAACCTACCTACCCCAGCCCAGATAACATGTATTTCCATGTGTCACAGAATATATAAGCAAACTGACTAGATTTGATCAATAAATTCCTTCATCAGGGTTTAAATAAAAAGATAAATCAAGATGTCAACATTGCCATGTTCCGTAATTCTATAAACCAAATAACTTTAAAAGAAATTGTTCCATTCATTAGAGAAAACCCTGTGTCCTAGATGTAGCAGCCTCCCACCCTTCCCCTGTTTTAGGAAAGGAGTCTGTGGCCATAGCAGAAGTCCTTATGGTGATTTCCAATGGGAGAGGAAACCACCATGCAGGACCCCTGGCAAGTGCAAGGAGAGTAACATGAAGTAGAGCACTGGTAACCTGAGGGAAAACCCACCCATTCCACAGACAGCATGGGAGCAATAGTGGCTGCTGACTTCTAATGTATATTTGCAAGCTTTTCATGACCCTGGCCCGAATTGCAGGTTTTGCAGTCAAAGCCAAATCAGTTTTGACTGGTATTCATTTTTCGTTAGTAACACTTGGCACAGCTGCTCTCTTATGAAACTAAATGTCTTGTGACAGTAAGCATAGCATGATGGAAGGGCTCTGGCAGAGATGCCAAATGATCTTTGGCCTTTATTTATATGTGACATTTCCAGAAAAAACATTTTATTAGATAAGCCACTAGGGAGCAATCCTTCAATAGACGGCTACGACCACGTTCTTCTGGCAAAGATAAGCTTCTGAGAATGCAAACCACAGGTTAGGAGGATATGTTCTGCAAAGCAAAGTAGAAATGGAAGAATAGGAAGGGAGAACTCTTAAAGGGGACTCACATTTGGACTGAATGACTTCTGAGGCGTCACCACATTAAGAGCTGCCCACAGCAATTATCTTGGTAAAGCACTAGCACTACCCACCAAGCTCAGCTGTCCCACAGTTCACTGACTGATGTTAAATAAACCATCCATATGTCACCACTATCGCAAATAATACCCAGACTGTATTAAAAGAGGAGTGGAATTTGAGGTAAATACAGGCAATTTGAGAACAAAAGATGACCAACATGATACACTGAATTTCCAAAACACCACAACTCAAGACAGTTTTCTTTCACAAATTCCATCTGCAGTCCTGTCTCACACAAAAGCATGCAAGTTACAAAGTCTGTAAGTTTACAAACTATGAAAAACAACATGTGGAAGAACATATAATGTCATTGATAACAGCTTCAGGCAACCTCAGAAAAAATCATGACCTTATATTCAGGAAACTGGGTCAAAGTTTCTGAACTGCTTTGCTATCATCTGGAATGAAAAGAGATTCAAAGTTTCTGCATAAGGCATGGAAAGAGTAATTAGTAATTAAAAGACATAATTAATGAATACAATGTGGAGTGAGGAATACAGGAAAGAACAGCTTTCCTTGCCCCGCCCTCTCCCCTTGTGGGAGGTTGTGTTGGTGGGATATGTTGTCTAGCAATCTGAAGTTAAAACTAACAGAGTCTTCTGTGTGGGAATAGATTTACATACACATATCACACATATAGCTACGTAAACACAAATGCCCAAACACAAGCTTATAGCTTTAATGAATCCAGCCCACAACAGTCTAATCATTACAAATTTTCTGTATAACGAAAGGTATATTCAGATGCACAAACACAATGCAATCTCGCTTGTAAAGTACTACAAGCTTTATCCTTTCAGAACCTGAAAATAAGGCCTGGTTACTTTTTCTCCTCAACTTTCAGATCTCCTTGGGCCCGGATTTTAAACCTTCCTGATGCTAATTTCTGCAGCTTTATTACGCTACCATGATTCTTCTTCCCCACTAGACATATAGTGTACAAATCTACAGAGAAAACATCAGTTCCTGGCAAGAGCTCTTGGCAAAGTAGTGATCCTTCTCCCTTCTCAGAGCCATTTTGAATATTAAGACTATGCACAGAAGTACTAAAATTGGCCATAAGATGGTTAGGATTTGTTGAAGCCCTCTCTGAAGCCCTGTTGAAATGTTTGAGTCAGGTTTAGAGCTTGGTCTTTTCCTTGAGATGAACAGAAGTGCAACAGAAAGACGCAGAATAAACAAGAGAAAACTACAGGAATGGAAAAATATCTTAGCAATTCAATCCCTCCAAACCTCTACCCTTCTAAAGCTATTATGAACAGTTGGCTAAAGGTGTACCAAGCCAGAGCTGTTACTTTAGATGAAATCTGCATTAGATTTAGGAGTTTCTGCTGCTCAGTAGTAGTACAAGTTGCACAAAGAAACAGCTTGCAGTACACTTACATGCCTCAACACTGCTGGCTAATATCGAGTATGGGCAGCTATTAGAAGTTTCCAGTTGGGATTAGACTAAATATTTGATCTATATATCCCAGCTGATATTATAACCGGAGTGATATGAAGGAATTTTCTCCCAGAAGGTAAATAAGTAAATGGAGTAAATGAGATAGTGACAAAAGCAAAACTTCATTAAGTGAGTTACGGTTATCCAATCATTATTCCATCTTGTAAAATTATCTTTCAATAGATACAGACTTCTGAAAATGAAGAAATGGATTAATATGGATAGTCATGTAATGTTAGCTCTTCCCTCTACTCTCCAATATCAGTGATAAATAATGAGATTTTTTTTTGCAAGCCTCCCAGCTGCATTCATTGTTACACATACTTGTATATGTATTGAATCATGAGTAATTAGTTGCAACCAGTTTAAAAAAACCCCAAACCTAGAAATGAGGCTATCAGGCTAGTCATGATCAGTGAAAATCATCACTGAGATATTTGTCTCCAAACACCTCTGCCTATGATATGAAAAATTCCTGAGAAATACAGCATTGCATGTGTAGATTGTGCCAGTTGTCAAGTAGAGGAGGTTGTCAGCAGTTGAAAGGAAAAAAACCAAGAATCCCAGCTTTTACTAACAGAAAAATCCTTGCTTTCACTCTTCTTCCAATGAAAAATACTGCATGACAATCCAACACTAAAAACCTGTTTTCAAAAGTACCAAATTCACTTATTAGAATAGAGGCATTTATATAGTCAAATCAGGGTACAACCAGTCATGGAAACTGTTAATTGTCCAAAAGGACACAGCCCTTGTATCATCTTTTTCATCCTAAAATATGGTATCTTCCGTAGACAATAAATCAGACATTATGGGGGCTAGATTTACTGCAGTTACAGGAAAAGCAGTATTTGCCTTATGAATTCTTGCAGCGCTCTTTTCTTCATCCCCACTAGCTAAGCACCGGCTAAACAAGATAGTCTAAACTAATATAGTATGGCTACCTTTGTATTATTAAAGCATTAAAAACCTTGTTATTACTAGGACATAAAAGCAAGACAAAATTGGTTTCAGTTGCCATTTATCTTTCAGTGGTGGCAGTAAAAGCTGCTGAATTTTCTCTCAAAAACAATTTCAACTTTCAGATTGTGCCACCACATATTGTTGCCTATACAGCATCTATTGTTTTCAATACCCACAACGAGCCACAAGTGCTTTTTTAGCCACAGGTGTTAAGGGTATCTAAGATTTCATTTTAGAAGAGCACAGAACATAAGGTAAGATTTTTCACCTCTGTCTCCCTAGAGAACAACCAGGCTGTATGTCATCTCTGCTCATCTCAGCTGTGAGCAGATTTTAATACACTGTCCATGTTACACCTGGGACACAGCTTCAGTGGCCACGCAAAATAAATTTCTGGGCTTTTCTGTTTTATATTACATTTTTATATTACATTTATATGCTCTATTACTAACATAATAATTTGGTCTGACCTACACAAGGATATATGGACTGTCAATGTCAAGTGAGCAGAACAGATCAGGGACCAGCGGCATTCCCCCATCTTGTCTGCATTACTCACTTGAATTCAGCACGTGACTGCCAGAAAAAATCACATTTCCAGCTTATGCAAGAAACTCTTTTTTCCAGCTCTTATTATTAACAATTATGGCTGGTTTATTTAAAATAAGCTCATGGAGTACTCAGGGAGGAAGCCATGAATTAGATTCAAAGTGCTTGGTTTCTCACTAAAATAGAGATTTGAATTTTTATCAGCAAACAGAAAGATTTATCACCTAACTTTAAGAAGGAGGATTGAAGTTTTACTTACACACTGAGACACATGGCCAGACCCCAGAGCTATCACATGGGTCTTTTAAAATGTACCACTGCTAGAAATTGTATTGTAATAAGTCAGTTTAAAGCATATTCTTTAGAAATCTCTGCCTGGGAATAACTCAATTCCTCAAGCTCTCCAGTCCCAGCTGGTTGAAGATTACCGCACAGTGAAAAGGCTTGATTTTGGTGAGGTACTGCCAGTTTAAGTTCTGGTGCAACAAAAGGCATTCTTTTCTATGAGGGAGACAAAGACAAGATACAGCACCTGATGTGACCATTAGCTGCCTACCTGTTTGCTTGCATTCCCCAGCAGCATGCGACTCTTGGGCACAGAAGAGAGTTTGATACAAAATGCAAGCTCCAGTTGCTGTGTAAGTGATGAATGTGTCAAAAGATGAAACACAGCTGCAAAATACTGCCTTATCTGTACAGCTCCACTCCAACTAGAAAAAAGCAGCTATATAAAAATGGCATGCAAGGAAGGAAAAAGAAGGAAGAGAAAATGAAGAATAAGAGTGCAAAAAGGTAACAAGAGTGTGACAAAGATCAGCACAAAAGATACCTTTTAAACAATTAAGTGAGCTGGATATCCAGAATTGCCCAGCTAGGACCCTAATATGACCTGTATGTTCGAAATCTTTTCAAAATTGCTTGAGGCTTTAGGTCTTTCTAGAGCACTAATAGGCTGGAAACATGTGGCTCTCATGCCACTTCTTTCCCCTCCGTGCATGGAGACATGTAGCAAATGAGTACAAACATCTAATTGAGTGACTAGCAGTTGTTTGCACAGGCAAACAACTGCTGAAGATGCAAGGAAACAGAAAGATGAGGACTTAAACAGCCACAAGAAACAAAACCAGAAGACTATCAAAAGAGCATAGTCCAACTACCTATCATGATTTAATGTGTCATAATACTAATACTTCTATTAACCAGACTAATCAGCTTCCAAACTAGAAATATTTTGTAAAAAATATTTATCAGTGTTTATCAGGCAAGTTTCTTATTCAAAATTGTAAGGACTTAACACCAAACAGAGAGAGTCTATGTTGCAAAGAGAGTAGAAATATCAATCCACAAAATATTTATGATTCCCAGTTGAAGATTGTGTTTAATGAAGCCAGTAAAAATGCAAAATTACCTTCTGACTGGAAACTTTCCAAAATATTTCAGTGAATTTATTCGACAACCGCCTGCTTTCAACAGTTACTAATACAAACCATTTCATTGCAGTCTTGGAAACAGGCATTTCAGACTTTTATGGCCATATTTTCCAAGTGATGTACACTTTATGCTATAAACACATCTGTTTGAAATTAACTCATAACACAATAAAGTCAAAGGGTCTAGCTGGCTATATGCTAGCAACTGAGCTGTACACCTGCCCTCAACTTCACTATAGATCAGTTTATGCATCAAACTACAAAAGCCTGGGGAATTCTGGCTTTTTTCTGGTTTTATTTTTCCTTCCGTATTTGTACACCATTGACTTACAAAATATAACAAACTTTGGGTCTGAGATGAAAGTTTTCTTACATGGTCTTCAGCACTTGGATAATACTATCAGGCAGGGCTTGCTTTTCAAAGCAACTCTGACAAATAATTGCCAGCATGCACTTCAATGTGTGTCAGTCACGACAAACTTTACAGTCTGTAAATATATAGGAAGAATTTATTGTATAATTTTATGTGACACTACTCAGGATTCACAAGGAAAAAAGAAAACAATGCCAGAAAAGCTATATCGTGTAATGATTTGCTTCCCAGTTACAATGAATCAAATGTTACTATGAAGATTTATGCTGTGCTATCAAACATTAATATTGATGCTTCATGTCTTTATACTGCTCTTAATTAATTTATCAGCAATATTCTTTAGAAATGCCAGCGCTACACTCAAGAGCTTTGTTCACCTTTCACTGCTGAACTCTACAGTCCTAAAAGCAGTAACAAGCAACAGTTTGATGTCTGACACAAGATATAAAATATACTTTTTGAAACACTTGAAATCCCAGTGTTACTTGTGAAGGCAGAGAATGAACTGCAGAATCTTTGGGGTTTTTATCTAAAAAAAATGAAAGTATCACAGGAGTTACTTATCAATATTTACATTAAATTTATCAACTGAATCTGAAATATTTTTTCCTTCAAAGTACAAATGGAATCTTATTATTTCATGAACTTACAAGGCAATCAGGAATCATATCCAAGTGTCTGGTATTTTAATGCATGATATCATACTGAAACAGATTTTCTAAATGGATTTTTTTGGTATAAACTGGGGCATCCCTTGCCTGACTTGAAAACTTACTTTATTATTATCATTCAGAAATGAGATCCAGACAAAGCCCAGGACACAGGATAATGAGAAAGTAAATGCCCTGCTAGCATATTTGCCCAACCTTCAACTACTGTTGGCTAAAACCAGAGTTCATGTCCCTTAGCTAATGGTCCTCCAGGGATCTTTTCATCCTTGAATTTGTCTAATTGCTTTGGACTTTTTTAAACCTATATAAACTTTAAGTATCTACATCATTTGGCAAGAAGATGCATAACATAAATATTTGTTGTGCAAAGAAGTAACTACATTTTGTGTACAAAATGTACTTGTGTGCAAGTTAAGTAAGTTCTTGGCTCTTATTTACAGGATTCTGAGCATGCAACTGGGCCAAATAACAGATAGTTGAGACCATTTGGGTTAATTCCATTCTGGAGAATATCTTAGCATAAACTACAACTACTGGGAAACTATAGTTAATACCTGGACCTGAATTGTGTGATAACAGTAAATTTTCTTTTCAGAACTAAGACTGAGGAGGATCTTTTGTTTGAAATGATGGCTATTATATGTGAAAGAAAAATCATAATATTTAGCTTACATGAAAATAAATCTAGAAGAGTCAATATATAGTAATGATAATTCATATGTGCTGGAGGACCAGACCCTTTCATAGTAGAAAAAGCCACAGATCTACGCAGCCAATGTCTTGTGGATTATAGTTAGGCATTCTCAGGTGTTATGCTGTAATGAGGACAGACTGGTTTAATATTCATTACTCCTCTTCTTGTTTGTTCAGTACAGAGGGTATTTGAACTCTAGTGTTCAGATGGATTTTACAGATTAATTTCCCTTGGGTAGTCTTTTTGTTGAAATTCCTATAAATTGATATCTAATCAAGGGAAAAAAAGGGGATGGGGAGAAGTAAACAGTTGCAAAGCTTGCTAGGGTTCATGAACTGAAAAGTATTTTCTTTTCTGAGAGCACTGAAGTTTCAGACATCAGAAGATTATTTGAATTTTAGCCCTAAATTAATTCTATCAAATGTTGTTTTCTTCTTACGTTTGCATAGATGAGGAAAAGACCAATTTTTAAATTATCAGTTTCCTTAACATGAGTAAAATCCGCATTTATAAATGAGTCATTCTGTTACAGAACATGAAAAACTCACAAACAGAAGGCAGTCCTGCCATTCTATTGATCTCAAAGAAACAGAGGATTTGAGACAAAATATCATCTGTTGAATGAAGTAACACAACAGGTTGCCTCTGGCAGTGGCCAACAGCTGATGCTTTATAACTCAGTAAATAAAACCACAATGCATGTAGCCACCTATGCAGTGCTGTATGTAGAGGAGGGTTGGCTTTTTTTCCCCCCCCCCAACTGATTCTTGCATCAATCGGCCTATATTTTCTAACATATGATTTGTTTATTCTTACTTTCACACAAGCAACAATATACTCATATACAAGCTACCTACAAGATGCCTTCTTCTATAATACAAGAACAACCCAATGCAGAAAAATTAAAATCATAATCCATAATTAACAAGGCAACAAATGAACACAGTAATATACCACCTTGAATAGAGAAAAGAACAATATTTTTAAAGGCTTTCTTGGTTATCTTAGCCTGATGGTCTTGTGATTGTTCTCATCTTCCAAGTTTTTCTTCTGTTGTTTCATAATCCATGATTTGCCTTGAAAAACAATTTCTCAGCATTTATAATGCTCCTGCAAGCAGAAATGTTTTTCTTTGTTGTCCACGATTAATTTTTTACCCTACCAAGATAATCAGTTTGAATGAAGCAAAAATTCTCTAAACATCCATGGTGAGCCAACAGGAAGAGAAAAAGGCAAAATTGAAGACAGAGCTGAGGCCACCTGGTCAATTAATTACATGTGTTTAGTTGGCAGAAGTCCAGGTATTATACTGAAAAGATCCGTCTGACTAAATGATTAGATTTCCAACCGTTATTATGAATTAATACTGAAACACACTGAAGAGATTAACACTGAAACTTCTGCACTGACTTGTAGACAGTTCTTTATCCCTAGATTTCCAAATGATATAATGGATGATACTAGAGCATACTGAACAGCGCAACACTGAAACTGCCGTAGTGGTTTACAGACAGTTCTTTACCCTCCTTTACCATTCAGATCTTGCATTAAAAAACAACCAAAGGATACAAATAAATCCCCAAGTTTTATTTGTAAAAAGCAAGTAAGCAAAAAGGCCAAGTGGCTAAGGTTGTAGCCTTTGAGTGAAAAGATGAGGAGGCTTTATCTTAACACCGGCTTTTTGTATGACATGAAACACCACACTTCCCCTTGCTCCTATGTCTTCTCCCATTCTCTGCTTGAGCTCCACATTCCTGCAATGTGTTTGTGCAATGTCTGCCTAGACCAATGCGATCCCAATATCAGCTAGGGCTTTGCTACCTTCTGTTGACCCTTTACTCATTCATCATGGTTTGGCAGTGATTCCAAAGTCTGCCTGTGATTAATAACAGGAAAATATTAACAGCCTGGGAACTGAGCTTTGATTTGAATAAAAAAAAAGTTATTTACCAAGCTGCACTAATCTGAAAAAGCCTGTGAGAGCTCACTCTTGTATAATATTAGGTCCTCTTTTTGCCCTACAGTCAGAACCCGGAGTCAGATCCATACTGATGTTGTCAACTCACACCACTTCTTTAGAGAACCTTTGACCAAATTCTTCACTTTTGCAGAAGGACCATGACTTTTTTGTTTGGGTTTTTTTTTCACCTTTTATTAGTATAGTGAAGTTGGGAGAGTAGTTCTGACTCTGGGCTGTCAATCTTTAATGAAAATGCTGCAAAATGGATTTCAGAGCTGCGTCAAGCATTACATGAAGATTAACAGAGTTTAATAATTTAAACCAGTCATTCACCAAACATGATACTACAAGTACTTTTGCCTTCAACAAATCTGCATTGAGTGTCTTACATAAAATGCACTGGTAGCACTCTATTTATCAACATCTCTATTGCTCATTCCACTTTCATGTAGGCATTTCTCAAAACTGCCCCCCCAATGACTGACTCATGAGTGTTTCATTTTCAAAAGAGACTTCAAGCGAAGTTCTCAAAATATCATAGGAGATTTTTGTTCCAAACTGCTACTGAATTTAAATCTGAGCTGGTTTTGACTCTCTTTCAGGCTGGTGAGATCCTTAGACATTTAGAAATTTATATGTTCACCTGCCCAACATGGTTAGTCATGGTCTAGAAAGTCATGATCTGACTTGCTCACACAGTGTGGTCAGTACTACGTATGACTGACCCTGGAAAGCCTTACAGATGGCCAATGCAATAACGCTGATAAGCCCTTACTAAGAGGGGCAGCTTAGCCACACAGGCACCTCTTCCACAGCACGGTTTCCAGCTCACGAGGTATCTCAGAGAACAGCCCACATTAGCCAGCAGCAAGGCCCAGCAAGTGCCAACCTGAGGAGTGACGCAGTTGATGGTGCCCACACTTCCTAAGTTTCGGGCAGGGGTTAACTTGGAGCTGTGCTGGGCCTGTGGACTGCATGCCCTGCAGTCAACACGCTAGATCTGCCAACTGAAACTCACTTAAAAGAAATCTAGTCAGGGTGCTCCAAGTTTACTCGAGGAGGTGGGTGGGGATGATTAGAAGATGGGATTCATCCAAATTGAAAATTCAACAGCGCCCAGCTCCCTGCTCTGTCCTCCACTGCATAATGCAACTATGCCTGTGTCCTTTTTTTAAAAAAACCTTCAGTTTTCCATATTCTGCAGTGGATTTACAATTTACGCTGATCTCATGAAGTATAACCAATTACCAAACAAGCTCAAGTCCATCTACACAAGATGTAGTTGCTGTAGTATGGATGCTCTTAACGTTATGGTGGATGATTAAAGGCAGTTCCCTAAAAAATGTTGACGCTTGCATATAACTAATTATTTGAAGCTGGCAAGACTACTAAAAACACCCAAAGTTAACCACTTTGTTGTCTGTAGGACCAAGGAAAAGAGATTTTTCAGTAAAGTTTTAATATTTGATCCAAGTTCAAGCCAATGGGCACAATTCTGCAAACGCCTCAATAGGACGAAGTGCTCTGATGAGAAAAGTTTTGCTGTCGGAAAGCATTCACGAGACAGGGCTATGGGAAATACAACCCATAAATTAGACGTCACTGAGTTTATCCAGAAAAAATCCTTCAACGCAGGAGTGTATCACTGCTGAAGCAATTACTTTTCAATGGTTTGTTGGGGATTTTTCGGTCTTTTAAAATAACTAAGCCAGCAGGGTCACATTAACTCTGAGTGCTGGTTCTGTTGGAGCTCGTCCAGTTGTAAACTGAAATTCCCTGACCTTTGAGGCTCAGAAAAGACCTGTTAACATAATCTGCACTGATCACTTTTCCTAATTTAAACTGTTTGGCTTTTTTCCTTCATTTTCTGAAAAACGACCACAGTGTGTGTAACAGACACTTTTGGACCCTATAAATTAACCTGGCTTGACCTCCAAAAGAGAAAAATGTTTTAAAAGGGAGAAGGAGTAATTATTAAGCTTTTTGTCTGTGCTGCTTGTCAATTTGCATAGCATTATCTGTAATGCTTTGCAAAGCTTTTTTTGGAGGTCATCTAATCTTGTTAATTCTGTCACAGGGCTGCCACTGTATCTGACTTAGACGACACATTTGCATGACACAACAAGTCCCCAGCAATGGTGATAAATGTGTTTGTTTCTGGCAGTCTGACCACGCAGATGCTTATTATGTATGTATGCATGCATTTACATTATTTAATCAGCTTCAGAAAGGAGAAAAAGGTCTCAGGGACCCAAGATATAATTTGCTTTCGTATGCACTTACAGCCTGCTCATGACAGTTGTAAGTAAGCATTATTTGCTAGCTGATCCAGAAAGATCATGAACTTCTTAGGGATTCCACACTATTAGTATTGTTGCTGTTTATTTACATAGACCTAGCCATGCAGATAGAATAATAATGAAGAGTATCTTTACCCTGTCTAAAACACACCAACTGGAAACTAAAACATAATAAGAGACATTAGGTTCAGGGGAAGACAAATGTTGCTAGCTAGGCTATTTGTACCAGAAATCTCCTGTGGCTAACAAAATACATGAAACTAGTAAGTGGACTGTACACAACTCAGCTGCTTTATAAAGCATGAAGGACTGAATTCATTTTCACTTTAGGAATCCAGTCCATAGACATGCCAGGATCGCAGAGTTGAGGGGAAAATCTACAGGCAGAGGTCAATCCTGTAAACCCACACAGACTGGGAAAAAATGTTTCAGGAGCACTAAAAAAGACAAAAAAAAAAAAGACAGACAGTATTCAGCAGTTGGCATTTAAAAGGTAAATTGCGAGCAAGCCATTTACTCTCCTGAATATGAGAAAAAGGAGCACGTCTGTGTCTCAGCATTTCATAAATCCAAAAGCTAATGTCAACCAACCTGTTTCAAGAGTAGCATAAGTCCATAAACTGCTACCAATTGAGACAGAAAACTCCAGTTTAATCAGCATTTCTCACTGCTAAATATTAATTGCTTGATCATGCTGATTAGTATTGAAGATGGTAGCTTTTAGTTGGTCAAACTTACAAAACCAGAAAATGCTTATACACATGGAGAATTAGGTTCAGTATTCCTATCCCACATGCATTCAACTTGTAACTGCTGGGAGATAAAACTTAATATTTCCTGCGTCTTCCATTTCAGCTCAAATTGATACAATAACTAGAAAAATGGAACAATACTAGGTACTGTATAGGAAAAATATCATATACATGTAATGTTGCCAACAATGAAAAATGTTTTGATGGGCAAGTAAACAATCAATTTGTTACTAGTTACGGTCATGATAAAGAGTGGATGAATTAAGGGGACACATTTTCATTTTGGTAAACTGCTCAATTATGTAATTACCAAAAGTATTATCTTAATGTAGCCTATGGTGTAAATGGACTTCGCAATTTGAAAGACAATTTATTCTTGTCAATTTAGTGACAGAATGTGAAGAACTGAAAAAGACAAGCTTGGGTAGTCTGAATACTGACTCCTGTTCCTTCATCTCCTGTGAGGAACTGTGAATATACGGGTGGAACAACTGTTTTGAGACCAAATGTTGTTGCCTTGGTGGAAAGGTCCGTTTGCTGGGCTTACTATGGAGTTAAATCTGTTTCAAACTTGATGTTAGATCTTCATTTTCTTTGTATGTGGTGGGTTGATGTTGGGGGGGTGGGTTGGCCAGCTGCCAGATGCCCACCCAGCCACTCTCTCAATCCCCCTTCTCAACAGGGCAGGGAGAGAAAATAAGATGAAAAAACTCATGGGTTGAGATAAGGACAGAAAGATCATTTACAAATTTACCATCATGGCCAAACCACACAGAATGTGGGGAAAAGTAATTTAATGTATTGCCAATTAAAATAGATTGGGATGGTGAGAAAAAGGCAAAAACTAAACCACCTTCCCCCACTCTCACCTTCTTCCCAGGCTCAACGTCACTCCTTCATTCCCAGCTCCTCATCACAATCTTAGCTATTTACAGCAGACACTAGACATGCGTAGGTAAACAATGACATTGTATTTTGCAGGAAAACACTGATATAATAATGCCCGTTTATGTTAGACAAATTCCATACTCATACTAGAAGATACCTCTAAATGACAAGCTGCAGCTTGAGGATTGACTTGACTCTGAAGACAGTAATAAGTTACCAAAGTCTGTAGATTACTTTTACTCATTTGCCTTTTCAAATCAAGACCCACTGTCAAGTAAGGACTTAAGAAAATTTAGAGGAAAGTGAAATTAAGAACTCTGGGTTTCATATTACCACATTAGAAATCTTGTTAATAACAAAAGTGTACAGTGATGATTAACACAAACACTACATACGTCAATCTTCCCTGAAAATATTACTTTTCTTTATAAATAGCAAATGATTGTTAAAAGCAGCATGAATATTTATATAATTTATATTTAATTTGGCAATTTCAGCAGTTTTGCCCATATTTTACAGGGGACACATCTAACAGTTGATTCAAACCTAGCTTTTCAATCTGCATAATTGGTTTTGAAAGAATAAAATCACAATGAAACATTAATTTTTATGGATCAAAATGACTTTCACTCTATTTCTAACATATAGTAAGTTATTTCAGGTAATACGGTAATATCATAAAAAGAATTTTGACCTTTATTCCAAAAGTGAATTTTTAGTGTCCAATAATACTTTGCCAAGGATCTTGCAAACATAATAGATTTTTAAAAAGCAAATTCCTCAGATAGGATCATGAAGTGTCATGCACGGATTGCCAGAAAGTGAGGATGGTAAAGTGACCGCATTCACACTACTTCTGGTAAGCTGATCTGCCAAAGGTTGCAATGGAAGTTGATCCACAGCTCTGTGATTATCTGAATAAAACATTAATTCATGTTGCAAGCTGAGAATACTGTAGAATAAGACAGAGATGCATTCTGGTTATTTTTATACAGGTTAAATAATGAATAAGTATGGACTGGAATCGACCATTTTTCCACTGGCACAGGCCACTATGTATATTTCTACTTGTACAGCATGAGAAGGTGGATTTTCAACAGAGAACTGGGAGATACAGATCATCAACAA
Source organism: Pelecanoides urinatrix (assembly GCA_013400755.1). NCBI lineage: Eukaryota > Metazoa > Chordata > Aves > Procellariiformes > Procellariidae > Pelecanoides > Pelecanoides urinatrix. The sequence continues at coordinate 73,979 of VZTQ01008846.1, read as the reverse complement.
ATCCTGTTAAATGACAGGATATGACATTCCTTTCAGCACTTTGAAAACTGCCCACATCAAGTGTTTCTACCTCTAAAATAACAAGTGAAAACTATACTGTTTCCAGTATGGTCTTCAATCTTTCTCTCTTGATTATGATTAAAAATGTCTAAAATTTCTGGATATTTTCTCAAGTGAGAAAACAAATATTCATTGGCCTGAATATATACTGATAAAAGGGAGACATATAGCACATATCATTTGCCAAGAAAAATATTTTTAATATATACAAAATATGTGTATATATCTCTCAGATGGTGGACTGTGCAGCATATTGTTTATATTATCGCTGTTTCTGTTTAAGAAATGTCAACATATTCAATGCTAAGTCATAAATTCCAAGTCTTCCTTGACAATCTTACCAATGGTTATTATACTAATATTGACTCAGATTATCTTTTAACAGAGCTTTTCAATCTTTCAAATACTCCAGAAATCAAACATTACAAGAGAGAACAAATTCTTGCTCAGGAGTCTGTATCTTTTGTCCTCATTAAGGCCCAAAGTAGCAGAGGAAGAGAATGGAGAAATTTGCCAATCAATTAAAGTCTGACTGTTGTTTAGGAGAGAATAACTCCAGTTCACTATAAGTCAAATTTTGTCCAGTCTTGTTACAAACAGGCTGGCGTGTCTTCTTCTCAAAAGAAAGGAAGCAGTGAAATCTTAACAGTAATGGCAATATAACGATACTAAGCAGATAGGATATTTTAAAGCAAAATCCCAACTAGGGAAAAATATAACTACTTCTCATCCATTTAATAAACCCCTTTTGAAATAGCTATTGAAGCAAAATTAGGTTTTTTTACAATTACATTGAAGTAATCACATAATTTTGCATGAATGTGAAAACAAAGTGCAGTACTGTCATAACTTCAGAAAGACTAGTCTTTGTCTGATGAGGGGTCTTCCGTCTTGCACAAAGTGTCAGCAACTTACTATTCAAATTAATTAACTCCCCAGGCAAGAAATTCACCTCAAAACAGACAGAATGGTGTGTGTATGTGTGTGTGTAAGATTGTACACGTTTAAAGAGGCATGAAATACTTTATTTGAAATATCTCTGTGCCTTTAAATAAAAACTGATTGACAAAAGACTTGATCCAAAACTTTGATCACATACAAAGATCACTTTTTGCTCTAGTCTGCTCAGAAACACTTACAGGACAATTGCCTTTGACTTTTACTTTGGCGCAATTTAGGATGTTGGTTAAAGAGAGGAAAAAAGTGTTCACTGTTAAGCCACGTGTATGAAAAATCTAAGTCAGCCATTCAACATTACTAACACTTTAAGTGGGCTGTGAACTAACGTAGCTATGAGCAAGGCAGAACTCTGGACCGAGACATGCTTTTTCCCCGCCAAAGAAATGTGAAGATCCCACTGACTAGAAAAGGGGAAACATAACCCCCATTTTTAAAAAGGGAAAAAAGGAAGACCCAGGGAACTACAGGCCAGTCAGTCTCACCTCTGTGCCTGGCAAGATCATGGAACAGATCCTCCTGGAAGATATGCTAAGGCACATGGAAAATAAGGAGGTGATTCAAGACAGCCAGCACAGCATCACCAAGGGCAAATCCTGCCTGACCAACCTAGTGGCCTTCTACAGTGGAGTGACTACATCAGTGGACATCGGAAGGCCTACAGATTTTATCTACCTGGAGCTCTGTAAGGCTTTTGACACGGTCCCCCACAACATTCTTCTCTCTAAACTGGAGAGATATGGATTTGATGTGTGGACTGTCCAGTGGGTGAGGAATTGGTTGGAGGGACGCATCCAGAGGATAGTGGCCAACGGCTCAATGTCCAGATGGAGATGGGTGACGAGTGGTGTCCCACAGGGGTCCGTATTGAGACCAGTACTGTTTAATATCTTCATCAATGACATAGACAGTGGGATCAAGTGCACCCTCAGCAAGTTTGCAGATGACACCAAGCTGAATGGTGCAGTTGACACGCCTGAGGGACGGGATGCCATCCAGAGGGACCTGGACAGGCTTGAGAAGTGGGCCCGTGTGAACCTCATGAGGTTCAACAAGGTCAAGTGCAGGGTCCTGCACCTGGGTTGGGGCAACCCCTGGTATCAATACAGGCTGGGGGATGAAGGGATTGAGAGCAGCCTTGCCGAGAAGGACTTGGGGTATAGGTGGATGAAAAGCTGGACATGACCCGGCAATGTGCACTCACAGCCCAGGCGGCCAAACATATCCCTGGCTGCATCAAAAGCAGCGTGGCCAGCAGGTCGAGGGAGGGGATTCTACCCCTCTGCTCTGCTCTGGTGAGACCCCACCTGGAGTCCTGCGTCCAGCTCTGGAGCCCTCAGTACAAGACAGACACGGACCTGTTGGAGCGGGTCCAGAGGAGGGCCACAAAAATGACCAGGGGAGTGGGACACCTCTCCTATGAAGAAAGGCTGAGAGAGTTGGGGTTGTTCAGCCTGGAGGAGAGAAGGCTTTGAGGAGACCTTATTGTGGCCTATCAGTACTTAAAGGGGGCTTATAAGAAAGATGGCAGAAAACTTTTCAGCAGGGCCTGTTGCGACAGGACAAGGGGGAATGGTTTTAGACTAAAAGAGGATAGATTCAGACTAGATATAAGGAAGAAATTATTTATGATGAGGGTGGTGAAACACTGGAAGAGGTTGCCCAGAGAGGTGGTAAATAACCCCATCCCTGGAAACATTCAAGGTCAGGTTGGACAGGCCTCCACAGGGGGCTTGGACAAGATGATCTTTAAATGTCACTTCCAACCCAAACTATTCTATGACTCTATGAAATTGGATGAGGTGAGGGAAAAGGCAGTGGAGATGGAAAACCACTGAGCTATAGAAGAGATAGAGTTGACTTTTCCTGGTAACACTATCATTCTCTCACAAATTTAGTTATTCCTAAAACTATGCTTATATCTGAATCAACCCACTGCCAGTAAACAAACTTGATAATATTTCTATAAGAATAAAAAACTAAAAGGATGGGAAGAAAAAAAAATCTCCCAAATCTTCCATTTGTCAGACTGTTACAGAACTGATTCCTACAGTACACCTATAAGCCATAAGCAGAGTGGACAGATTTTATCTTTTTTATTTCAAAGTTTGCTTATGTTACAGGTTAAAATAAACACCATCTCAATTTCAAGGTCTCCAAGAAGACAGGAAAAAATATGTTCCACTTTCAATCCCACAGATATAAAAACGTTTGAAAGTGTAAACTCTAAGAAAACTTTAAGGAGGTAATCTTTAGGAGATGATCTGAAAATCATTTTGAGAGAGATCTCAATTTTCCAACCTGCTGCACTGGGGGTGATATAAGTTGATGAAGTATGTTCCTTTGTGATTTTGACAACATTGTATCTTCCTAAAGAGGTCAGGAAGCACAAGAGAAATGACAAACTCTGTTATTGATCAGTACGGTGAAGATGCTACCAAAATGAAACAGAAATTGTGAAAGATTTATGAACACTTTCTAATAACTATTTCTCTACCATAGAAATGCTGCATGGGATTCACCCTACATGGGCTCAGTAGACAAAGCTACTTAGTCATTCCAGAAATATAACACAGTCCATACATAAATCTGCAAGAGGATCATATATAATAAGTGAATAATTGAATGAAAAGGTTTTTTTTACCAGATGGCTTCACAATGACAAAACAAGAAACTGTGAGAAAGAAGCAAGAACCTGTACATCCATTTAAATATTACAAGAATCAACCCAAACCTTACTTCAAATTACTCTGAGGTGAAAGAAGTAATCTAATTAATTCAGCAAATATTTGTGCTGAATCAGGTTAGCTGTGATCCTTCAGAGGAGGACAGGCTGATGAATCTATTACTATCTTCTGGGCTCATGCGTGCTCAGTGAGGAGCGAAAGGTTGTGTTTTCAGGGGAAGGGCACAGATCTGGCAGGGAGAAGGAGGACTCTTAGCAAAGATACCCGCTGTTACTTGGCTAAGTGTGACAGAGCAAGGGTTTCAGAGATGGGAAATGCCCAAACTGAATTCCACGGAGCTGGAGACTGTCTCCATTTATGTACTTTATTTATTCAATATATCTGTGGTTGGACTCAATGATCTTAAAGGTCTTTTCCAACCTAAATGATTCTATGATTCTATATGTACTGTGCAGTATGAAGTACATAAATCTCACTATACACAGTTGCCTTTGAACACAAGCCACTTTTGAGTGCTTGTGACAATTCATTTCTGGGTGCTAGGAAAAAGCCCTGATGCTGTAGGCTCACATATAGGAGCATTTGTTTACATGGACCATGTGCATATTCTTCCTTACTATGTATATAAGTCCTATTACCCTAAGAAAATACATACTCCTTCGCATTTTCTGTTTTCATCTGAAGCTCAAAAATATGGGAGGGGTGGGGAGGAGAAAATCTAGTCTTGGTTATTTCCATCCCAGAAGAAAGCAACAGCAGGATACTTTGCAAAACAAGCTGTCCCTGTGAAATTTCTGCCTACTGCAGATTCAGTTGGCAGCCTAAGCTTTGAATAAGCTTCTCAATTTCTAACATGCTTCTTTGGAAAGCTGCTGCACATCAGTATTTCCAAACCCGTGTGAGACATACAAAGTGTGTATCTTTACTTTTCATGTTAAGATTATTGAATTATTCAAATCTGGAAATACATACCAGCAAAATACTCTTGCCTCTTTGCTTTGCTGTTTAATCATTTACCAAAGACATTTGATGCTGAAAGCTAATGATGCCACCAACTAGTTGGTCATACAACTTGTGCTTCTATATATTAAATTATTTACCCCTAAGCCACTGTGTGAATTCCACCTTCCCAGAAAACTCCCTCTGAGAGCCCTACTGCCTGCATCTGTTCCAGAGACTTTTGGAACCTTCTCCCAACGCTAAGACACTCTAAGATGCCCAACACATGATAAGAGGCCCAGGCCTCTGTTTAATATTGCTCCCGCAATTTATCAACAATTCTGAGCACCATAGGCCAGGGAAAAACAGTGTTCCAGGGCTCTGTGTGGGTTTCTCCTCTTCCTTCTCCCATATTCTCAAATTTTCTTAAGTAACAGGATCCCTAGTTTACCCTTGTTACATGAAGCTTCGGGCCACTCAACATTGCTCTTTTATCATAGTGATGCAGTATGTACAGTATCTACTATTCCATACCGCTCGCTTCTGTAATTCTAAACAATGAAGACTTGTTGCTTAGAAGTTAGGTAACTAGCAGGTGTTGTGTTTGCAGGTGTGGAGAATTGTAACTAGTATAAATCGTGTATCCTGGAAGCATTGTTAGACTCTAGTGAAGAGCAACCTTGGAAAAGAGAACCATAAACAACCGTGGTCCAGACGTGGCTCGGAGACAAACCTCGACCTTATAAGGAAAGAAAGCAACAGGTTCACGAAGAACTCACTACCCTGCCGACCACCAGAGACCACACGAGACCCTCCAGGAGACCCTAAAGGCTTTAGTGCGCATGTGTCTAGGATGATGTAATATTCTAATTAGTACTTGGAAATTTAATGAATATGTAAAAGAGAAACTTAAAATATGTATGAGAAGCATGGATATAAACAGAAAGGTGATTAGACCAGGTGTGCTTGATTTGTGGCAAGTCCACCAAGCACCCAGGCCTGAATAAAACAATATCTCTCCTGAGCGTGTGGAATTGGTTACTTGCACGCTGGGCATGAATCCACTTTTTGGACATCAATAGCATTCTTAATTATTTTCTTTCTACATGAGGAAATGTCATTTAAATTTATATTTAAATATGCAAAGTTGAAAGCTAGTATTGATAAACTGGAATTATCAGTGGTTTCCACTAATTAGATCTGGTTCTTTTTCTAGAGTCAATTATATAGGTAGTGGAACTTGCCGCTTCCCTGAACGAATGGCAGATATCAAGGATCAAGTTCATGTTAGGCTAAATGAATATTTACATACTTTCATACATAAAGATAACTAAAATTCACTGAAGATTACTTCCAATTCACAAAACCACAGATGTCTGACGTTAGATCGGACAGAGTCAAAATCATCACGAATGGGAAATGCCTATTTCCACAGCATAACACATTCGAGGATCTTCAGCATCAAAAAACCCCTGGTGCTCTTTGTTTCAGCAAAGGGCTGCAAACAGGGGATTGTGTCTCTCTGGCAGCCCTCCCACGACGAAACACAGAGCTTTACAGGCTGACACTTTGAGGTTACTGGTGTGTAAGAGCACCCACTGGACAATTCTTGTGAAGATTTTTGTCTACTGTCTATCAGTAGCTTCTATAATACATCTTCCATAGCATATGTGCATTACAGAGTTGCAGCTTGTCCAACATTTGGAGATGCTTGACTGTTAGCTTGTAGCAAGTGCTGCCATGCCATGCATGTCAACAACCCATGTTGCTCAGAGTGAGCATCAATGGATTAAAACATTCCCCTATTATGCCATACAGCACAATAGACTATAACAGCTGTGAACGAGCCATTGTGTCCCTATTAAGTGTTTTGTCATGGTCTGTCAGAGAATACTAAGGAAAATTCAAGTCTGTAGATTGCTGGTAAGATAAAATGCAATGTCTCATTCAAATACATATGAAACCTCTTTGTGAAAGATTTACATGCAAAATTCCTCTTAATGTTATGGGAATTAGCTCTTACGAATTCCCCACACACTTATGGCAGCAGGATAGACCCTTGTGACAGCGTGGCAACAAAGGATTTGGAAATTTGTTACTGAAAAAGCATTGAGAATTTACTGGCAGGTAGGCTTGTTGTCTTTCATTTGCTCTTTTCTTCGAATGAAATAGCAAGTTGTTTTTAATCCTTTTGTACTCAAAACACTCAAAAGGCACTGGTATTTATCTTGAAAACTTCAACTAAGTAATTTTTTTCCCCCTCAAGACCTCCTTTGAAAAGCATCTATACACCTAAATCTCTCTTGCTCCCTCCTTCTGAGTATAAAAGGAAACGTTTGTAAATGGGTATATACAAACTTATTTGTACCATGTTAATTCTCAGGGCTTCCAGCAGCAACAGAGAGAGAGTCTTTCCTGACACTTAACAGAAAACAGGGCTGATGGAGTCACCCTATATCAGCAAAGCCGACCCATGATACCAGTGCAAGCAACTCTGCCAGCATCAGGTTTATGGAAAGTGCAAGCTGACTGTGCTCATGGCAGGTTGTTACGAGCCTTCAACTGGTCCCACTGAAGGAAGATACTGAAAGCTAGGGTGTACAAAACGTGCCTAAGCAAAACCCAAAGTAGTTTCTGCAATGCCTGCATGTGCTCTAAGATTACCACTGCAACAGGGTACAACCCCTATTGTCACAGGCAAATAACATTCCAGGGAAGTATTCAGTAATATTCAGAGATTTACCTTTTTGTCTTCTGTTTGCTGTTTTCAGATGCAAGAAAACTAGCTATGTAAACAAGTCTTTTATATGATAAAATATGCATTAGTCTTTGAGGACCTTGTTCACACTCTCTCCCTTCCAATTTATTCCTTTATATATTAATCTAATATGTCGTTTCATACCATCAGAATACTCCAATAAGACTGAAAAATACATATGACAACTCTAATGTAATTTTTCTTCTTCCTTTAGACAGATGGTCACACATTACAGCCCACTCTGTTTAGATTCACACAAAAACTAAATAAATCCTGTGCATCGTACTCATTTTAAATAGCACCCAATCTTAAGACTAACTGAGCTAAGGTAAGACATATTCAGGGTGATGTTGTATACCAGATACAACATGGCAAGGCACAGGCAACATTTTTCCCAAGTCTACAACTCACATTGGGTTAGAATTAAAATTGGGTGATTTGCTTTGGGCATCCATTATTAAAGTTTTATGTCTCCTTTTAACAAAGTTTGTGCTAAGTATTTCTGTTCCATTTTATGCAAAACACAAACAAATATGCCACCTCATTTTAACTTGTAGATTTTTGATTCACAAGAACAATGGAAAAAAGAAAGTTAGTCGCCAAAAGCAGTCTGACAATGCCAGACTGTCAGAAAACACATTAAATTAGAAGTTTGTATAGTTTCTGCCCTCACATAACAAAGCAGAGAACAGCTTTGGCTGCAGGGCCATACTAATACAGAAAGATGTGTTTCAATAATGAATGCAAAGTGTTTTATCTGCACAGCATGGAGGGATGAGGGTGGGAAGATGATGAATGGCTTAAAATTCTGCAGGGGGTTTCTACTGATGTAGTTGTTTAGAAAGATGCCATGCTCTGTCACACCGCTTTGCCTTTCTCCAGGCTATAATGAAATGAGTGCAGCTAGGGAATCACAACCTCATGCAAGAGCACAGCATGGTCTTATCTATCTTTAAGATCTAGTGCTTTACTATCTGAAGTCATGTGGCATCAGCTCAGAAGATTAATTTCTGTAAAAGAACCAAGTCAGAGTCTAGTCCCTTTGCCTGCAAGAAATGCAGTTTGGATTAGCAATCACAACACGACCTTTTCACTGCACTCCGAGAGACAGAGTCTATTAGGGTACACCAGGTTTGTTTCAGACTCTTTACCGGCATTGCAAAACATTAGGACCTTTTCGTTAACTACCTCAATGCTAAATATTCAAGGGACTAATTATCTATAATTACTGTTCATGAGCTATATCAACTACACTGACCTTACATGCTTTCATACAAAGACTTTCTTTTTTTGACAAAACACTAAGGCGTACTCAATCTCTTTTGCAGTTTATTTCATGGTACTGTTCTGCCTGGTGTCTAACTTAATATCTCCTTAATAACAGCATTAAAAGCAGTTGAACTTACATATACATATTCTGTTTAAGACCAATTCACATCACTGCAAGTGATCCCAGAAATGCACATTTACATTTTACTTTCTCTAGTAGCAAACTAAGAAGAACAAATTAGAAGCTAAAACTTCAAATAGAAATACCTACAAGTTGGATGTGGAAATTTGAGCCTCACCATTCTTTTAAAAGTAGCCTGCTTCTAGAGAGAATATGCACTTATGGAATATGGGGATGCTTACACCAATTTAGCATCAACAATTTTGTATTTATTGTACAACAGAAGTCATAAGGGCTTGAGTTTTTTCTTCCTTTTTTCCTTCTGCTAGCAGCAAAAGAAATACACAAACCAGAATGCTACATTTCAGTAGTACATTTTTTTTTTAAATCACAGACAGTAGGAGAGTGGACTTTCACACTGATTTCAAAAGAATCATTGTCATTTTTTTTCCGCTTATTTTTGCTTATCATTTAAGGAGAGAGTACTTTGCTAACTTTTAGTAAGACTATTCCACAGGTGTTCCAAGGAAACAACTGAAAAGATCCAAGACTAATTACCTTTGGAATGTGTAACCAAATAGAGAGTTTCACATACAGTACTTTGGACCATGTCACTGTATTAAATGACACATGCAACACTCCTAACAAACAACAAGCTGCAAATACTGTGGCTAAAGTGCATACGCATTAGAGAATAAATTAAATCAGAGGGAAAAAAGCGATACTTGGTCTTTAGGAGGGAGTAAACCGCAGGAACACCAAGTGTTGCATACAACATGTATCAGGTGTCAGAGATTTCACACAGCACACGCTGAATGCAAATACTGGTGTCATTATATGGTGTCCCATTCAGCTGCAAATTGGAGCAAACAAGCAGATCCTGAGTCACAAACCACAACCCCCTAGCAAATTACACATAAAATATCCAGGAGGACACCATCATAGAAGACAATTTAACAATACTGGAGATACAAAGATTTAAAATTAAGCTGGATTTTGAGTGCAAGACCTGGAAACTACAGTAAAAGCCGCATTACAAATAGGTTAGAGTCAGAGAGAAACTGTAACAGCAGTTTCTGCTCCGCTGCTTGTGCAAATGAATGTAGTTCCCAGTATTTCACCCGAGCTGGGAATCTGACTCCTAGCCCTCCTGAAGGCAGGAGATCCAGCCCGTTATCTCCTTTGTACATTTTTCTCGCAGAAAGAGCATGAACACAGAATCTCTAGTAGCAGGTTATGCTTTTGAGGGTCTAAATAGCTACATAGCCAGTCATTTGCTGACTGAATACGTAGTGTTTAACTGGCTTTGAACACAGCAGAAGAGGCAGCATCATTTGATCTATTGAACTGTTAAAGGTCGGTTTTCGCAAATTTTAGGAGAATACATGCTTATATTAGATTCCAGAGAATAAAAGGATGTGTTGACAAAGGGCACATTTATTAGAGGAGACCTAATTGCATACTTAACCTTAGGTACATGCTGTCTTAATGGCAAATGAAAATATGCCAAGCGTTTTATATTTTTCAGAACAAGGGCGAAAGGCAACAGAAGAATCAAACTCTCAACACAGAGAAACCTTTTCTTTGTCCCCATTTCATCACAGCTAAAGCAACCTCTGGATGCCCTCAGATTAAAATATCTGCATACTAAATAAATAAGATGCTTCACAGAAGAGGATCTCTGTTCTCTGCAGTCCCAGTTGTCCCACCCACTGCTCAGCATATATACTGCATTCTTATGCATCTCAATGGCAAAACAATTGTCCTTAGAACTAGCGGACAATATTTGGTAAAAACAGTGTTATATTTAACCTGTTTGCACCTTCTTATCTCCATTTTCTTGAAATTCCTATCAAAGCTTGTCTTTTCTACCAGTGCATGACGAAGCAAAATGTCACAATGAGGGAAATTGCCTCCAATCATCTCCAATTAACCACTATGCCTCTCAGTAGCTGCTAAAATCACAGGGGCTACAGGGACCTCAAATGTCCTCCAAGGCCTTGGAGGGAGATGATGCATGATTATGTATTGAAAAAAATCTTTTTGAGGGTAAAAAGAAACAAAACACAAGACCCCCCACATTCTCTCAAGAACAGAAAAATGAACTGGGAGAGAAATCACAACACTGATGTCTCCTTTGCTTGAAGCTGATCACCATGATCATGTACCAGGGAATTGACTCCTCGGTCAATTCTAAAACTCTGCCAGTTTTAGAAGTCCTTTATGAACTAGTCCCTGGGGAAACAAAGGGGACAAAAACTCAGCCCACAATCAATGTCCATCTCCGCCCAACAACAAGGGACAAGAGTGGGTATATAAAAGGAAACTTGCCTGGAAGATGCATGGGGAGCCAGAATTTTCCTCCCAGGAAAGGGAGGATGTGAACTGCTTATTTACAGAAAAGAGACTGTGTGCTTCTTGTTCTGTGCACAAGGATCATGTCAGTGACCAAACAGAAGTGAAAACAAAAACTCTGCAGAAAAACAACCTGTGAAGCATCAGCAGCTGCAATCCAAGACAAAACAGACAAAACCCATGTGGAGAAGCATGCATATCTCCCTGGTTTCACAAATCAACAGTTCCTTGGGGAGAAGAAACCCTTGTTACACTGGCCTGCACTAGCTCCTGACAACCTGGGTGAAAGAAGCCTGAATATAATTCAAAGCAGATCAGCACAGAGGATGGGGAACCAGCACACACTTGATTTGGATATTCACCCCAGTACATCCATCTTTAGCATTGTTACAATCTTCTTACCATGTGCTAAAGATTTATACCAAACCTGGGGGTTGGTCCCAGAAGATATTTGACTTGCTGAAGAATTCAGAAAAGAAGAAAAAGAAAAACTAACAAAACAATAAACACATTTTTTATTGTATTCCCTCTATCTTCACTCCCTGCTTGTGCATGGGTTGTAGGGGCTCAACAGCAAGAGCTCTGTGCGAATATGTGATCGCAAACCCTCCTGAGGATGCCAGCTGCTGAGCAGGTGTGTGCTGTGCACCGACTCTCCTCTGGTAACACTAACGGCATAGTGACACATTTGCTGCAAACATTAGAATATAAAATAAGCAGGCATTTGAATACTAACAAAATAACTTAAGATCCCAATAATTTATCCAAGTGAATATTAACTATGCTTCTTCCTGTGAAGCAATGGCAACCTGTACTAAAGATAATGCTTTCTTTCCTCTTGCAATGCTATCAGCAGATATATGGAGACTGAAATTTCAGTATGCGACAGAAGTTCTATTTTTGTATTCTCAGAGGTGTGAAAGTATGGAAAACAATAAGAATAACAAGACAATATGAAATACCAATGATATTTGAACTTAAAACAGTGTTTTGTAGTGTGAAAATACTGCATAAATATTACTTAATTCTAGGAGCACTTTAATAAGCAAGCATATATTTTCCTTCACAATTTCAGATGGGAAACAGGGGAAGAGAATTATGCTTTTGAGGTTGGACAGAGGCACCCAGGACCCCGACTCATGTCTTTTTAAATCTCCCAGCCAGGTGTGTATTAATCAATATCATGCATTTATTCTATTATCTTGTATTTTGAGACATCACAGGGGAGGAAAGGTTTGATGCTTTTAGCAGCCTTCTCATACAGTTAGTTGGGCTTGTTTTTTTTAAAGGATTATCTGTCATTTGCATTTATTCTTGTAGTTTTTATCAGCGGTGCTAGTCACCTCTTCCATTCTGTCCACATACCCTTCTAAGTTTACCCTGAATGGATGGGCAGATTATTTAATTTACAAAAAAAAGTATGGAATATTCCCAAGATGGGGAGGGAGGGAAAGACCGAAAAGCCCTTTATTAATGATCCATGCATTATTTCTCACTTTTATGAAACCAGTCCAAACTGTTCATTAAGATCCAATGAAATTTTAAGGTATTGTGAGAAAGGTGAAAAAGAGACTATGCAGAGGAAAAAATTGTAAGGTTTCTACAACCATGAAAGAACACACGCAGAATATAGAACAGCGAAAGGGGATTAAGAAAGAATTTACTTAAGAGAAGAATAATTAAAAAGTTGACATGTGCCAAGGCTGGAATTGCAGCTTATCTGAACAGTCTTAGGCTCCTATAAATAAACAACCAGGCAAACAAACAAAATCTACTTCTGGCAAGTTCCTAATCCCCTAATTACCTGAAAGAAATCTGTTCACTCCCTGAAAGTTCACTTAATAGCAGAATGTGTACTTTGTGGTATAAAAGCATATTTTAAAAAATCTTGGAGTTATGAGAGTAACTCTGAACACATTTGATGGAACACAGTGTGGAATATATTGTCTGAATAGAAGATGACTGCAAGCAACTCGTTTCAGATACTGAAGGGATGGCTGAAGAAAAGGAAGTTTGACATTTCTCAGAACCCCAGGAGTCCCCAAAAAGATGGTCTGCAACAGAAGGAAAGCTTCATTTCTCTGGTAATTTCTCCCTCTGTTGTGGTTTAACACAACAGGCAGCCAAACACCACACAGCCGCTCAGTCACTCCCCTCCTCAGGGTGGGATGGGGGAGAGAATCGGGGAAAAAAAAAAAGTAAAATTCCTGGATTGAAATAAAGACAGTTTAATAGAACAGAAAAGGAAGGGATGATGATGATGATGATGATGATGATGATGATGATAATAATAATAATGGTAAAATATACAAAATGAGTGATGCACAATGCAATTGCTCACCACCCGTCAATCAATACCCAAGCAGCGATTGCTACTTCCTGCACTACACCTCCTAGTTTATATACTGAGCATGACGTCATATGGTATGGAATACTCCGTTGGCCAGTCGGGTTAGCTGTCCTGGCTATGCTCCCTCCCAGTTTCTTGTGCACCTGGCAGAGTATGGGAAGCTGAAAAGTCCTTGACTAGCATAAATGCTACTTAGCAACTACTAGAAACATCAGTGTGTTATCAACATTCTTCTCATACTAAATCCAAAACACAGCATGAGGAAGAAAATTAACTTTATCCCAGCCAAAACCAGGACACCCTCCTTCACCTCCTTTAAAGTTTCATTCAAAATAAACCTCAAAGCTAAAACAACCCCTCAGTGGGTTTAAAAAATGCTCAGTGGGTTGTTTTGGTTTTCTTTTTCAGTCAAAATGGCAGAGCTCTTTTATCCCAACGAGCAAACTGAGCTCATGATTTGAATCCTCTGAGGGCAATGAAGCAGAACCTGTAACCATGTGGATAACTTACCTGACTTGATGCCTAATTTAAGAGCAGTGTAGCCCTCTTTCCAGGGGTCAGTCTGAACTGTGGATCTGATTTTGAGGAATTGCAGTATTTCATAGTCAATCGAGTGGAAGCAATATTGTGAGATTAAAAATTGCCACTCCAGGGAAAAAAAAAAAAAAGAATCAGGTTGACATGTTACCGTTTGTGAAATACTTAGCTACATTATATCAGCAATTTTTCTTCTAATTCAAGTA